>CM059448.1:44129548-44512048 GCA_030390025.1 Squalus acanthias | reverse complement strand
GCCCCTCGAGCCTGCTCTGCCATTCAATAAGATCATGGCTGATCTGATCCTAACCGCCAATCTACTATCTATCACAGAACCATCTCCTGCATCTAACAGAATTGCACACACGAAATAGGAGCAGAATCAGGCTACACAGTCCCTGGGCCCGCTCCACTACCCACAGGGCCATGACCGATCCGAACCTAGACTCATGTCCAAATTCCTGCCCGCTCCCCGTAACCCTTAATGCCCTTTACTTCTAGGAAACTGTCTATTTCTGTTTTAAATTTAATTAATGTTGTAGCTTCTACAGCTTTTTGTGGCAGCATATTCCATGGACCTACCACCCTCTGAGTGAAGTAGTTCCTCCTCATCTCAGTTTTGAAAGAGCAGCCCCTTATTCTAAGACTATGTCCCCTAGTTCTCGTCTCACCCGTCATCGGGAACATCCTCCCCGCATCCACCCGATCCAACCCCTTCACAATCTTATATGTTTCAATAAGATCGCCTCTCATTCTTCTGAACTCCAATGAGTAGAGTCCCAATCTACCCAACCTCTCCTCATATGACCACCCCCTCATCCCCGGGATTAACCGAATGAACCTTTTTTGCACTGCCTCGAGAGCAAGGATGTCTTTCCTTAAGTAAGGACACCAAAACTGTATGCAGTATTCCAGGTGCGGTCTCCCAGAGAGGGAATTCCAGAGCATAGGGCCTTGGCAGCTGAAGGCACGGCCACCAATGGTGGGGAGAATGAAGTGAGGGATGTACAAGAAGCCAGAATTGGAGGAACGCAGAGGGCTGGAGGAGGTTACAGCGATAGGGAGGGGCGAGGCCATGGAGGATTTGAACACCTTGATGAGAATTTTAAATTTGAGGCATTAGTGGACCGGGAGCCAGTGTAGGTCAGTGAGCACAGGGATGATGGGTGAACGGGACTTGGAGCAAGTTAGGACACGGGCAGTAGAGTTTTGGATGCACCCAAGTTTATGGAGGGTGGAAGATGGGAGACTGGCCAGGAGAGTAGGTGAGTCTGGAGGTAAAAGCATGAATGAAGGTTTCAGCAGTAGATATGTAGAGCCAGGGGCTGAGATGGGTGATATTACAGAGATGTAAGTAGGCAGTCTTAGTGATGGAGAGGATATGCGGTAGGAAGCACAGCTCAGGATTAAATAGGACACCGAGGTTATGAACAGCCTGATTCAGCTTCAGATCGTGGACAGGGATGGAATCTGTGTCTAGGGAATAGAGTTTGTGTTGGGGACCGAAGACAATGGCTTCGTTCTTCCCAATGTTTAACTGAAGGAAATTTCTGCTCATCCAATACTGGATAACAGAGCAGGAGTGGAGGGTTCGAGAGAGGTGGTGGTGAGGTAGAGCTGGGTGTCCTCAGCGTACATGTGGAACCCGACGTTGTGTTTTCAGATGATGTCGCCAAGCGGTAGCATGTAGATAAGAAATAGGAGGGGGCCAAGGAAAGATCCTTGGGGAGTCAGTTGTGGCTCAGTGGTAGCACTCTCGCCTCTGAGTCAGGTTGTGGATTGAAGTCCTACTCCTGAGACTTGAGCACAAAATCCAGGCTGATCCAGTGCAGTACTGAGGGAGCGCTGCACTATTGGAGGTGCCATCTTTCAGATGAGACATTAAACCGAGGCCCCGTCTGCTCTCTCAGGTGGACGTAAAAGATCTCATGCCATTATTTTGAAGAAGAGCAGGGGAGTTCTCCCCAGTGTCCTGGGCCAATATTTATCCCTCAATCAACATCAGTAAAACAGATCACCTGGTCATTATCACATTCTGATCGTGGAAGTTTATCGTGTCCATATTGGTTGCCGCATTTCCTACATTGCAACAGTGACCACACTTCAAAAAGTACTTCATTGGCTACAAAGCGCTTTGTGGCATCCTGAGCTGGTGAAAAGCACAAATTCTTTCTTTCCCTGGGGGGCGGCAGAATAACAGTGCGGGAGCAGGAATGGAAGAAATCATTAAAGTGTGACGTCACCAGAAAGCAGGTAAGTGATTGGTTCATGAGTATTTCTCTTTTTCTCCATTTTCCAAACTTAAATTTTGTGGTTTATAGTTTCTAGGGTCTCTGTGGTGTAGCGGGGACAGTTGGTAAACAAGGGCCCTATATCATTTAATTATAGTATAATTGGTGGGATTGATTTGATTTAATTTAAGTTCAATTAATTAAAGGGAAAGTCATGGCAACACAGCTCGGCGCCGTGGTATGCTCCTCCTGCACTATGTGGGAAATCGGGGACACTTCCTGTGTCCCTGACGACCATGTGTGCAGGAAGTGTATCCAGCTGCAGCTACTGGCAGACCGTATTGTGGTGCTGGAGCTGCGAATGGATACATACTGGAGCATTCGCGATGCTGAGGACCTCGTGGATAGCACGTTTAACCAGTTGGTCACACCGCAGGTAAAGGTTGCACAGGCAGAAAGGGAATAGGTGACCACCAGGCAGAGAAGTAGTGCAGGGGTCCCCTGTGGACATCCCCCTCTCAAACAGAAATACCGCTTTGGATACTGTTGAGGGGGATGGCTTATCAGGGGAAGGCAGCAGCAGCCAACTTCATGGCACCAGGGGTGGTTCTGCTGCAAAGGACGGGAGGAAAAAAGAGGGGGAGAGCTATAGTGATAGGGGATTCTATTGTAAGGGGAATAGATAGGCGTTTCTGCGGCCGCAAACGAGACTCCAGGATGGTGTGTTGCCTCCCTGGTGCAAGGGTCAAGGATGTCTCAGAGCGGCTGCAGAACATTTTGGAAGGGGAGGGTGAACAGCCAGTTGTCGTGGTGCATATAGGTACCAACGATATAGGTAAAAAATGGGATGAGGTCCTAAAAGCTGAATATAGGGAGTTAGGAGGTAAATTAAAAAATAGGACCTCAAAGGTAGTAATCTCAGGATTGCTACCAGTGCCACGTGCTAGTCAGAGTAGAAATAGAAGGATATTTCAGATGAATACGTGGCTAGAGGAATGGTGCAAGGTGGAGGGATTCAAATTCCTGGGACATTGGAACTGGTTCTGGGGGAGGTGGGACCAGTACAAATCGGACGGTTTGCACCTGGGCAGGACCAGGACCGATGTCCTAGGGGGAGTGTTTGCTAGTGCTCTGGGGGAGGGTTTAAACTAAAATGGCAGGGGGTTGGGAACCTGAGCAGGGAGACAGAGGAAAGGGAAACAAGGATAGAAGCAAAAGTCAGGAAGGAAAAAAACAAAGGTGGCAGTCAGAGAAATCAAGGGTTTAAATCAAACGTGGCCACAGTAAATAATAATTCTAAAAGGTCTAAGAGCGTTAAAAAAACAAGCCTGAAGGCTTTGGGGGAGAAATTCAGTATCGCCCCATTTGGGGCGCAATTATCGGCCGGGCGCAAAGATTAGCGCCTGGCGCTAATTATCGCCACTGACTGCAAACTTGACTTTTATCGCCCCTGGAGGTGATTGGAGCGCTAAATCAGGCGCTTCACACCTGTCTTAAGGCGCAATGGCCAAGGAGCGAGGCGCTACCTCAGAGCGCTGGCGAAGCTCATGTGATGTCAGTCAGCAATGGAACACACACACAATGGCACCGGCCAGTTCTTAAAGGGGATGGTTGATCTTGCTTTCCATCCACATCCTGCTCATTGCAGCCTTGAATCCCGGCCTGGAGAGACCTGCACATCAAATCTGCTGGAAAGAACAATAGAGAGTACCAGGGAAAGAGCTTAGAGTGCAGCCCCCACAGTCTCTTCTAAATTGATACAAGGAATGGCAAATCAAAATGAACCTGCAAAGTGCTGCTCAGTACCCAAAACTCCTTCACACAGCGTTGAATCTCTCCAGAAGTCTCTCTCTCTCTCTCTCAGAATGCGTGGTTCAAAAATGGCACCAACAATAAAAGGCAGGAAGCGGTCACCTTTAAATAGCGCTCCCCCAGTCCCTTCATGACTGCAAAACGCTCCCCTCAACCTGTCGTTGCTAGCATCAGGCGGTAAGGCAGGGGGCGCTACTCAATATCTGCTCCGGGACGATACTGGGGCGTTGCGCACTCGACTGACGTCACGATCTGCCGGCGCAGGAGATCGTGGCGGTAGTGTTTAGCGCCGCCGCAAAATGTCTAGTTAATTTCGCGAGCGGCGCAAACATCGCCATGCCTGGGCGCTAGATGCTTTGCGCCCCATTAGCGCCCTCTTAAGGCGCTAACGTGAGGCGCAACCAACTGAATTTTTCCCCCTTTGTGTCTTAATGCGAGGAGCATTCGTAATAAGGTGGATGAATTAGCTGCGCAAATAGAGGTAAACGAATATGATATGATTGGGATTACGGAAACATGGCTCCAGGGTGACCAAGGCTGGGAACTCAACATACAGGGGTATTCAATATTCAGGAAAGATAGGCAAAAAGGAAAAGGAGGTGGGGTAGCATTGCTGGTTAAAGAGGGGATTAACACAATTGTAAGGAAGGATATTAGCTCTGATGATATGGAATCTGTATGGGTAGAACTGAGAAATACCAAGGGGCAGAAAACGTTAGTGGGAGTGGAGTACAGACCCCCAAACAGTAATATGGAGGTTGGGGATGGCATTAAAAGGGAAATTAGAGAAGCGTGCAATAAGAGCACAGCAGTTATCATGGGCGACTTTAATCTACATATAGATTGGGCTAACCAAATTAGTAACAATACTGTGGAGGAGGAATTCCTGGAGTGTATACGGGATGGTTTCCTGGACCAATATGTCGAGGAACCAACTAGAGATCAGGCCATCTTAGACTGGGTATTATGTAATGAGAAAGGATTAATTAGCAATCTTGTTGTGCGAGGCCCCTTGGGTCGGAGCGATCATAATATGATAGAATTCTTCATTAAGATGGAGAGTGAAGTAGTTGACTCAGAGACTAGGGTCCTGAATTTAAATAAAGGAAACTACGATGGTATGAGGCGCGAGTCGGGTAGGATTGATTGGGGAACGTCACTCAAAGGGTTGACGGTGGATAGGCAATGGCAAACATTCAAAGATCGCATGAATTAACTACAGAGTTTGTTCATCCCAGTTTGGCATAAAAATAAAACAAAAAAGGTGACTCAACCGTGGCTAACAAAGGAAATTAGGGATAGCATAAGATCCAAGGAGAGGACATATAAATTGGCCAGAAAAAGCAGAAAACCTGAGGATTGGGAGCAGTATAGGATTCAGCAAAGAAGGACAAAGGGATTAATTAAGAGGGGGAAAATAGAATATGAGAGTAAGCTTGCAGGGAACATAAAAACTGACTGTAAAAGCTTTTATAGATATGTGAAGAGAAAAAGATTAGTGAAGTCAAGCGTAGCTCCCTTGCAGTCAGAATCAGGGGAATTTATAATGGGGAACAAAGAAATGGCTGACCAAGTAAATACATACTTTGGTTCTGTCTTCACAAAGGAGGACACAAATAAACTCCCAGAGATGTCGGGGAACATAGGGTCTAATGAGAGGGAGGAACTGAATGAAATCAGTATTTGTAGGGAAATGATGTTAGGGAAATTGACGGGATTGAAGGCCGATAAATCCCCAGGGCCTGATAATCTACATCCTAGGTACTTAAGGAAGTGGCCCTAGAAATAGTAGATGCATTGCTGGTCATCTTCCAAAATTCGATAGACTCTGGAACAGTACCCATGGATTGGAGGGTAGCTAATGTTACCCCACTATTCAAAAAAGGTGGTAGAGAGAAAACGGGGAATTATAGACCGGTAAGCCTGACATCGGTAGTGGGGAAAATGCCAGAGTCCATTATAAAAGATGTAATAGCAGAGCACTTGGAAAACAGTGACAGGATCGGACAAAGTCAACATGGATTTACAAAAGGTAAATCATGCTTGACTAATCTACTGGAATTTTTTGAGGATCTAACTGGTAGAATAGATAAGGGAGAACCAGTGGATGTGGTGTATTTGGACTTTCAGAAGGCTTTCGATAAGGTCCCGCATAAGAGATTAGCGTGTAAAGTTAAGGCACATGGGATTGGGGGCAAGGTATTGACTTGGATAGAGAACTGGCTGGCAGACAGAAAGCAAAGAGTTGGAATAAATGGGTCTTTTTCTGAGTGGCAGGCAGTGACTAGTGGGGTACCGCAGGGATCGGTCCTTGGACCCCAGCTATTCACAATATATATTAATGATCTAGACGAGGGAATTGGATGTAATATCTCCAAGTTTGCAGACGACACAAAGCTGGGTGGGAGTGTGTGCCGTGAGGAGGATGCCGAGAAACTCCAGTATGATTTGGACAGGTTGGGTGATTGGGCAGAAGCATGGCAGATGCAATATAATGTGGATAAATGCGAGGTTATCCACTTTGGTGTCAAAAACAGGAAGGCAGATTATTATCTGAATGGCAATAGATTGAGAGAAGGGGAAGTGCAACGAGACCTGGGTGTCCTTGTTAACCAGTTGCTGAAGGTAAGCATGCAGGTGCAGCAGGCGGTTAAGAAGGCAAATGGTATGTTGGCCTTCGTAGCGAAAGGGTTCGAGTACAGGAACAAGGATGTCTTGCTGCAGTTGTACAGGGCCTTGGTGAGACCACATCTTGAGTATTGTGAGCAGTTTTGGTCGCCTTATCTGAGGAAGATGTTCTTGCCATGGAGGGAGTGCAGCGAAGATTCACCAGGCTGATACCTGGGATGGCAGGAATGACGTATGAGGAGAGATTGGGTCGATTGGGCTTGTACTCGCTGGAGTTTAGAAGAATGAGAGGGGATCTCATTGAAACTTATAAAATTCTAACAGGGCTAGACAGACTAGATGCAGGAAGGATGTTCCCAATGGCCGGGGAGTCCAGAACCAGGGGTCACAGTCTAAGGATAAGGGGTAAGCCATTTGGGACTGAGATGAGGAGGAATTTCTTCACCCAGAGAGTGGTGAACCTGTGGAATTCTCTACCACAGAAGGCAGTAGAGCCCAATTCATTAAATATATTCAAGAAGGAGTTAGATATATTTCTTAAGGCTAAAGGGATCAAGGGATATGGAGAGAAAGCAGGGACAGAGTACTGAATTTGGATGGTCAGCCATGATCTCACTGAATGGCGGAGCAGGCTCGAGGGGCTGAATGGTCTACTCCTGCTCCTATCTTCTATGTTTCTATGTAATGGAATACTCTCCACTTGCCTGGATGAGCGCAGCTCCAACAACACTCAAGAAGCTCAACACCATCCAGCACAAAGGCAGCCCGCTTGATTGGCACCCCATCCACCACCTTAAACATTCACTCCCTCCACCACCGGCATACCGTGGCTGCAGTGTGTACCATCTACAAGATGCACTGCAGCAAATCGCCAAGGCTTCTTCGACAGCACCTCCCAAACTCACGACCTCTTCCACCTAGAAGGACAAGGGCAGCAGGCACATGGGAACACCACCACCTCCAAGTTTCCCTCCAAGTCTCACATCATCCTGACTTGGACATTAATCGCTGTTCCTTCATCATCGCTGGATCAAAATCCTGGAACTCCCTCCCTAACAGCACTGTGGGAGTACCTTCACCTCACGGACTGCAGCGGTTCAAGAATGAGGGATGGGCAATAAATGCTGGCCTTGCCAGCGATGTCAGATTCGCAAAAATGAATTTAAAATACCAATACCTTAAAGATCCCCTCTTGAGCCATGCTAGACCATAATACTGCTCTGAAAGATGCCCACCGTCATATCCCAATGGTCAGATCATTGTTCAAGATGGAATAAAGTGCAATAGATCCCCAGGTGAGACCGCCAAGAAGACAATGTCATCTGTTCAGAAATGCCTCGAACAGACACTCTGAGGCTGTCCTAAGTATCAGCCTTAGCTCAGTGATAGGACTCTTGCCCATAAGTCACAAAGGTCATGGATTCAAGCTCCACTCCAGAGACTTTAGCACATAACCTAGGCTGGCACTTCAGTGCAGGTAGTGCCATCTTTTGGATGAGATGTTAAACCGAGGCCCCATCTGCCCTCTCAAGTGGACGTAAAAGAACCTATGGCACCATTCAAAGAAGAGCACGGGAGTTCTCCTGGTGTCTTGGTCAATATTTATCCCTCAACCAACGTCACTCAAACATATTGGGGGAGAAATTTGGTTGGATAGCACCTCCCATTAGCGCCTGGGGGGGGGGGGCGGTGGGCGCTAACGGGGCGCTAAGGGGAGGCGCTATCCAACCGAATTTCTCCCCCAATATGTTTGAGCGATGTTGAGACCGGGCACGATGAATGCAGCGACGCCTGTGAACTTCAGTGCCAGTTTAGCGCTGGCACTAATTCTTACTGCCTGGGCCTCTAGTGCCTCGCAGATCGTGACTTCATAAAGTGTGCAGCGCCCTAAGAGAAGTCTTTAGCGCTTGATTTAGTGCTCCACTTCCCTCTTGGAGTCACTAAAGCTGAATTTCCTGGCAGGAGAGAATCATTAGTGCCTGGCACTACATTTTCTACTTTTCAAAAGTTAGCGGAATTTCTAGCCCATTGTCTTGTCAATGTCTCATTGCTGATCGTGGGACCTTGCTGTGTGCAAATTGGCTGCCTCATTTCCCTATATTAGAATAGTGACTACACTGAGGTCATGACAGATGCTATATAAATGCAAGTTCTTTCAGCATCCAATGCGTCATGAAGAAGACATCAAAGGGGATGATTGACAGTGGCCAACCTAGCATCAATTCTCTCTGAAAACCTCTTATATTGTATTGATTCCTAATCTTCAGAAGAATACAAAGACTTTTCTGGGTAGGTATAGGATTTGTGCAATGCTATATAAGTAAAACTAATGATCAATTTCAGCTTAAATGTGGAAGGGAGGATGTTAAAAAAAATTACTTTTTGAACTCCTGTGAAAATAAGTGCCATTTGTGGATGGTCCCTTAGGAAGAGACACTCATAGTAGTCTCCTGGATACCGGGCCAGATATATATTTACTAACCATTGAAGTGTGTACACTGCACTTTGATAAATGGCCTCGTTAGGATGTCTAACATCAGCTAAGGGCCCATGATGTATTTAATTAGAAAGGATTGCATGGAGCGCGCTCAGTTTGTGTGTGAGGCTATGTAATGTTGTCTTAAAGGGCCAATACTTATCAGTGTTTAATCCCCATGTTGATTGTAACGGTTGTTCACATCCTATCAGAAAAGGGGAATGCATCCAGGGATTAGAAGGCCGTACAGAAGTCCCTGGAGCAATATTAAATCCTGCGCTCCTCGGCCCCAACCTCTCAAACTAACCTCCTCAACGCTTACTTCTTCACTCTTCCACACCAGCTCAGAAACTTTCCCCTGGGGCCGGGGGAAATTAGCTGGTGTTAATGAGGTATCGGGTGATTCACAGAGCTCAAGGGAGCTGGAGGAATGGATGAGAATGTGTTGCCTTCCCAGCAGAGGCAGAGGAGAAGGCTGCTTTTTGGCTTCAGCATCGTGGGGCCTCGAACTCATGGGTACTCACCTGAATAGAAGGATCTTCAAGGAACATCGTACCTATGTGCCAGCTCTGAGCTCAGTCTCCGAGGATGTGGGGCAGCTGACATGTGTGACTAGAGACTACAGCTCTCATCTGTGGCATTATCAGGGAAGCTTTTTCTTCATTGCAGGTATCAATGGAACATCAGCATCGCTGGAATCTGCTCAGATCCTCCACCTTATCAGTGGCCAGCGACCAGTCGGTGCCTCCTCCTTCTTCATATACTGCTGCCCTGGTGATAGTAGCAGAGAAGTTAGACAGCAACCTTTGATCCAGCTTACAGACCCTGGGGACTGGGATGTAGGGTGCTGTCTCTCAGAGCTTTCGGGATCTGATAGCTGCCATTGGACCAGCCAGGCTGCTGGTCAGCGGGGTCACAGATCCAGGACCCAGTGGAATGGAGGTGGTAGAATAGACCAGACTGAAGATGGTGTTTCTCAGGACAGCAGCACATGCCGGGCCTCTGGCCTTCCCCCTCAGAGCCCCGCGCCAGGGGCATGTAGGAGGTGACACCAGGCTGCCCAGGAACAAGCTCCAGAGATACAGCCATTATTAACGTACAAATCGAACAGCAACTTGTGGCGAGGCAGAGATATCCCGTGAATTGCAAATCGCCACAAGTTGCTGGCCAATTTGCGTTGCTCTGATATTTACTTCACGAAAACAACATCTCGCCCTTAACCTCCCAGTTAGTTTCAAGGAGTTGCACATTAATTACCCATTAAACTTGCCGCAGAAAGTTAAGTCTAATAATTAACAGTGTAAGTGCCCTTTTAATGACATAATAATGGTAAATGACTGACAATTAATCTCTCTGGCCCAGAAAGTGAACAATTAAAAGTGTGCAGTCTTATACCTTCAGATAGTGAATTGTTGTTGGAGATTTCAATCTGTCAAATTATAAATTTTTACATTTATTTTCTTACTTTTCTTTTCTGTCTCTTTTTTCTCCCTCAATCCAATCTTTTTTTCCCCTTTTTCATTTCTCTTTCTGTACCTGATTTGACGTTGAATTCACCTGCTCTAATCCACCCTCCTTCTCAGTCCTTCCTCTGTTTATTTCTCAATCCTTTAATCTCATTGTTTATGGAGATACCATGTTTGGTCCCGTCGTTGACCAAGGTCCCAGATGCTCCGATGCCCTCGCCGTGCCACTGTCCGCTTGCACTTCCAGCAACTTATTGGGAAAAAAGTTTTTGAGATGAAGGCTGCAGGAAAAGGTTTAACGAACCGATGCTCCGTTCCAGCAAATTTTGGGCCATAGTCAGCGAGTGGCATATTTTTCTATTAAGTGAGTTAAGGGCATTAACATTTGGAGATTGGAAAACTATTCTGGTGGTCTCACAGGCACTCAGCTTGTCAGAGGCAAGTCCAGATCTGCCCAGGTGTGAGGGATCAAAAACACTTTAAAAGCTCTTCTGTAACTCCAGAATTCTCTCTTGAAAGTGAACCAGTCGATACCGGCAACAAGTACGTCCCATTTACATCATTGCAACTTACCCTGGAGCACTCCAAGCGTAACTTCCAGGATCTCTGTGCGCTAATGCCAGGCCCCCCCTCATTTACATAGAGTTATAGTACCATTGCTACCATTACGGGATGAAAACCCAGCCCAGAATCCACCACTGAAAATGATGTTGAAATAGTGCCCCAAGAAACACCACTAAAAATGAGCAACCCATTAACGGCAAACTGGCTGATTGTGCTTGTATCACTGGTGCTCTCCGAGTGCAAGCTTGCTGTGCATGCCTTACATCACTAATAGCCTTTCCTGCTCTTATGTCCTCCTCTGCCAACTGCAATGCAAGTGGACGACTGAATCCAATGTGCATTGCAGCCAAAGTACCCCATGTTGTAGCTCCACGGTGCTGCAGATTACAGGGACATTCTCCTCTTTGGGGCAGAGTTTCGACAGGGCCTACCCGCTCCGTATCTGCCCTTGGGTCGGAGGTCATTAAGTATGGAGAAGGGTAGGCCTCATCACCCCATTTTCCTGCCAATTCCACTGCGACCCCCACCCCCCACCCCCCACACTCAATTAAGGTGGGCCTTTTTTAATGGACCAGTAAAGGTGACACTGGGTTGTCCCAGGGTCACCAAACTAAAATCATCATAACAAATGCCCCTTTTAGGGAACCACTATTATGGGATGGTCCAATCAAACTAAAAAGATGCCAAAATAAGCATCATGTGCCACCTATGAAATCAGGATTTTATTATCGATGTCCACAAGACACTCTAAACCCTGCGGTGCCCACCGGTCGCGGAAGGCAGTTACAGGTGGGATTGTGAAGAAAAATCCCCCTTTACCTGTCAGGGCCTCCAAGCAGTTTACAGCCTCTGCTACAAAACCGGTTAGGAAATGAGCAATGAGTACAGACTGCACCTGCAAAAGTAAAGCCTTGGGAAATGATTCGGCTGGGATTTAAACAACAATTACAACAGCATTAATGAGCTCAACATGCCTAAGGCACGTCTTCAGTGTTATGGTGACGACAAGCTCCTTCCCCCCCCCCCCACAGTGACCTAGCACTGTGCAAATACAAGAGATTACTGAGGCTTAACGCATCAATAGCACAGGTGTTGGTTGTAACACCAGCGATAATTTTCAAGCTCTAGAAATTCTCCACAAGGGATTAATTTATTCTTTTCAAACTTCAGGCATTACCCAGGTAAAAAATAAACAAACCAGCAATGTTTCTCCAAGCCTTTGTTACTTTTTTTTTTGGAATGGAGCAGTTTTGAAGAATAATACAGATGAGCCTTCTCTTGTCCTCAGTCAGCAGAATGCACTCTTCAGCTATGGTTAGTGGATGTTTATCGTATTGGATCTCAGAGGTCAGGGTTTGAGACCATTCCTCTTCTAAATTATCTGGGCTTGAGGAGAGGGGCGCAATATCAACATTTGTAGATGAAACAAAATTGATGAGTGTGGCTAACTGTGAAGAGGACTGTAAGTAACTTCAGGAGGTCATGGACAGATTAATAGATGTAAGGTGAGGTGACACATTTTGGGAGGAAGAATAACATCGGATTACATAGGATATACAGCACAGAAATGGGCCATTCGGCCCAACCAGCCCATGCCGGCATTTAAAAAAAATGTATCCTTGGGATGTGGGCGTCACTGGCAAGGCCAGCGTTTATTGCCCATCCCTAATTGCCCTTGAGAAGGTGGTGGTGAGCCACCTTCCTGAACTGCTGCAGTCCGTGTGGTGAAGGTACTCCCACAGTGCTGTTAGGGAGGGAGTTCCAGGATTTTCACCCAGCGACGATGAAGGAACAGCGATATATTTCCAAGTCAGGATGGTGTGTGACTTGGAGTGGAACTTGGAGGTGGTGGTGTTCCCATGCGCCTGCTGCCCTTGTCCTTCTAGGTGGAAGAGGTCGCGGGTTTGGGAGGTGCTGCCGAAGAAGTTTATGCTCCACTCGAGCCTCCTCCCGTCTTTCCTCATCTAACTCTATCAGCATAACCCTCTATTCCCTTCTCCCTCATATACTTATCTAGCCTCCTCTTAAATGCATCTATACTATTCATTTCAACCACTCCCTGTGGTAGCGAGTTCCACATTCTCACCACTCTCTGGGTAAAGAAGTTTCTTCTGAATTCCCTATTGGATTTCTTGGTGACTATCTTATATTGGTGGCCTCTAGTTATGCTCTTCCCCACAAGTGGAAACATTCTCTCTCTATCCTCTCTATCAAAACCTTTCATAATTGTATAACCCTCTATTAGTTCACCCCTCAGCTGTCTCTTTTTCGAGACCCAGCCTGTTCATCCTTTCCTGATAGGTATAACCTCGCATTTCTGGTATCATCCTTGTAAATCTTTTTTGCACCCTCTCCAGTGCCTCTATATCCTTTTTATAATATGGTGACCAGAACTGTACACCGTACTCTAAGTGTGGTCTAACCAAGGTTCGATACAGGTTTAACATAACTTCCTCACTTTTCAATTCTATCCCTCTAGAAATAAAGGTACTGGCCAGCCTTCCTACCAACATTTTACATGTGCAAGGAGTGTAGGAATGTTAAGGTGAGGGGCCAGTTTCACTAATATTGGCAATGTGAATCTTCCCTTCTGCCAGCCCAGGGCAAATGCAACCCTTATTGTGCTGCCCTCACCAATCACAAGTCTCCGTTTATTCGTGATTCTCCTGCGGTGGGAATGGTGATAAGGCCTGACACTACAGCGTTCAAAGAAATTCAAGCTTCAAACTCAGACAGGGACCGGTGAGGCTCCACCCCCAGGACACAATCGCGTGACCCCGTGGCGGAAAGGGGCTCCCACCTTTATATCCACACCCATCCTTACCTGAGGACTCTTCTTCACAGATCCACACAGTGTCTTCTCTGAATTCATTCATGGGATGTGGGCGCCATTGGCAAGGCCGACATTTAACGGCCAGTCTCTAGTCGCCCTGAGAAGGTGAAGCTGGACCTTCTTCTTTGTAGCGGTTTGATACAACTGAGTGACTTGCTTGACCACTTCACAGTTGAGAGTCAATCACATTGGTCACATTCAGGTCAGACCGGGGAAGGAGTAAGGACGGCAGTTCTCCTTCCCGAAAGGACATTGTTGAACCGGTTGGTATTTTACGACAATCCGACAGCTTCATGGTCACTTTTACTGATACCAGCTTTTTATTTTCAGATTTTTTAAACTGAATATTGCCTTGGTGGGATTTGAACTCACGTCTCTGGATCATTAGTCCAGGCCTCTGGATTACTGGTCCAGTAACCGCACTCTGCGACGTAGCTGGGCCATCTCTTGGAGACCATCCTGCAGACAGCTCGTGGCACATTGAACTTTTAACATTCTAAGCCACTGGATCCTTCCTCGCCACCACTGGTGACATTTGGCAAATCCATCAGTTAGCTTTCAACAGATGCGCCAAGCGAGTGCTAGAAGCCTTGTTGGCGAGGGGCAATTTGTTCACCGGAGCATAGAACGTTTCTCGTGGGCCAGGGTTCCCAAAGTCAAAGGGTAATAGATGCAACCCCTGCGCTGTACGTACTGTTGAACATGGCCGCTATCTCTTGGTGCCCTCTGGCGGCAATGAAGTGGTCAATAGGGCAACGCTCTTTGCACTCACCTCACGCAGTAGCACATCTGCTTTGCCAGCCAAATGAGAGGGGGGTCGGAGGGTCAGATGTTGTCATTTACCCAAGAACTGTTCTGTGCAACCACATTGGGTTTTCTTTCACAACCTATCGCCCCCGCCTCACCCTGCCCCATCCCACCCCAGACTTGGCAAAGGCAGACAATTCACCTTGAAGCTTCGTAAAGTTTGAAACAATATTCGACCCAGATGCAATCACTTACCTTTAAGTGCACAAATCCCTTTAATTCAACCCGAATTTACACATCCCCACTGGAGTAAGCTGCTGGCATGAGGCCAAAGCTGTGCTGGGAGCTTATGCTAATTATTCAAATGAGCTGACCCTGCACATTCGGGCCCAATCTTTCCAGCACGCTGGGGGCTAGCTTGGATAACCAGCTAGTCCTGGCACAGGTTTGCCTGGTCCCACAAGACCCTAAGTTTCCTAAATATTGTACGGTGCATCACAGTGTAGTAAACAGAAAAACAATCATTAATAATTAGCGAGGCAGCACACTAAGTCACACTGTGCTGAAATTAATGGCTCTTCCTTCTAGTCAGTTCTGCCTGTTAGGGTCTATTCATCAGTTTAAGGTAATTGTTACATAGAATCATTCTAGTACTAGCATGGTGTCACAATCAGTGGTGACGCATATCTGAGTCAGAAGGTTGTGGTTTCAGAGCCCCACTCCAGAGACTTCAGCACATAATCTAGTTTGACACTTCAGTACAGTACTGAGGGAGTGCTGCACTGTCCGGACGTCCTGTCTTTCGAATGAGACGTCCTGTTTGCCCTCTCAGCTGGACATAAAAGATCCCCTGGCACGATTTCAAAGAAGAGGTTTCTCACCGGTGTTCTGGCCAATATTAAACCCTAAACCAACACCACTAAAACAAATGATCTTATTGGCTGTGAAGCGCTTTGGGATGTCCTGAGGTCATGAAAAGTGCCATATAAATGCAAGTCTTTCATTTTTTACAAGGGCTGGTTTATCTGCTGACAGAGCTGGCCACCCTGTTAACTGACTGTGAGCAGTATCTCAGATTACACTGGAAGAGATGGCGGTGGATGTGGTTTTAGATGTTGTTCAGTTGTGCCACCTCTTGTCTCACTGAAGTGCCTATAATTAAAATTACGATGCAAATTCGTGCAAATAGTTTGAAATAGCAACGTTTTGTATCGGGAGATAACACTGTACACGCTGTACACATGCCACATTTGTTGCAAGGAATTTGACCTCCCCATTTGCAATGAAATGTACCCGTAACTGATAACAGCAATAAAAAAGAGTTGGACCTTTGAACACGCAGTATTCGTCTCCATTCCTTTCTGTATTGTAGGAAGTCAGAACTCCCAAGCCTTAGCAGGCGGAAGGATCTGTAAGTGTTGATGATAAGAAAGCGTCTCCTCTGGGTCATAAATCACCCCGGCTGCTAGTGGCATCTAGGGTTACCATTTCAAGGGGGTGATGTGGGCAATGTAGGAGGTGAGAAGAATAACAGAAAATGCATGGGTAAAAAGAAACAACAAGTGCTGATACTGGACATCCGAAATAGAAAGAGAAAGTGCTGGAAATACACAGCAGGCCAGTCACTAACTGAAAGAGGAAGGTAGGTCAAATGGAGTCGCAATTAAAACATTTAATCCATCTATAACGTACTGTGCTTGTCCAGCGCTAGTCTTAGCTGTGGCTCAGTGGGTAGTACGCTTGCCTCTGTAAATCAGAAGGGTGTGGGTTCAAGACCCCTCCAGAGACTTGAACTCATAATCCAGGCTGACACTCCAGTGCAGTGCTGAGGGAGCGCTGCACTGTCAAAGGTGCCGTTTTTTGGATGAGATGTTAAACTGCGGGCCCATCTGTCCTCTCATGTGGGCGTAAAGAATCCCATGACACTATTTTGAAGAAGAGCAGGGGAGTTCTCGTCAACATTTATCCCAACATCTAAAATAACTGATGATCTGGTCATTCTCACATTTAGGGTTAGCTTGCTGTGCACAAATTGTGTGCCGCATTTCCAACATTACAACAGGTACTAGACTTCAAAAGGTACTTCATTGGCTGGGAAGTGATTTAGGACGTCGTGAAGTGGGCGATAGCATTACCCTCAGAGCCTGGAGCAGCAGCAGCAGGTTTGTGAGTGGGAGCAGCATTGAGAGAGGAGCAGTCAGTAAAGGGCCGAGTGGGAGCAGCACTGAGGGAGGAGCAGTCAGTAAAGGGCCGAGTGGGAGCGACACTGAGGGAGGAGCAGTCAGTAAAGGGCCGAGTGGGAGCGGCACTGAGGGAGGAGCAGTCAGTAAAGGGCCGAGTGGGAGCGGCACTGAGGGAGGAGCAGTCAGTAAAGGGCCGAGTGTGAGCGGCACTGAGGGAGGAGCAGTCAGTAAAGGGCCGAGTGGGAGCGGCACTGAGAGAGGGGCAGTCAGTAAAGGGCCGAGTGGGAGCGACACTGAGAGAGGAGCAGTCAGTAAAGGGCCGAGTGGGAGCAGCACTGAGAGAGGAGCAGTCAGTAAAGGGGCGAGTGGGAGCGACACTGAGAGAGGAGCAGTCAGTAAAGGGCTGAGTGGGAGCAGCACTGAGAGAGGAGTAGTCAGTAAAGGGCCGAGTGGGAGCAGCACTGAGGGAGGAGCAGTCAGTAAAGGGCCGAGTGGGAGCAGCACTGAGAGAGGAGTAGTCAGTAATGGGGTGAGTGCAACCCAGAGCTCTTACTGTGGGTAAAGAGTGAAAGATTATTTGCAATGGTGGGTGAATAGGGAACATAAGAACATAAGAAATAGGAGCAGGAACTGAGACCACAGATTCTCACGGGAAAAAACAAGGGGGAAGGTAGGAGGAAGGTTCGTGAACTGAGGACTATTAGACCGTGGGATCCTTCACCACATGTGGCTATCGGGGTAGAGACTAAAACTTCATTTCAAAGAGAGTAGATATGTATTTGAAAAGGGGGCATATAAAAAGGGGGGCAGGTGGCAGGAAACCCTGGAACGATGGTTGATTCAGTGATATTTTTTACAGAGATGATAAGCGGCAGTTCGAGCAGCGAATTGCTCTGTACTCAGATTGAGCAGAACCTCCCTCGCTCCCCGCCCCCAAACCCTTCAATAGGGAGCTCCAAGAGTGGGCTGCCGGTTTGTTTGATTGACAACCACGGGCGGAACGATCAGCGCTCCCACCGGGAATCTGGATCGGACGAGTAAGCGAGTGAGCAGCGGCCGGAGGCGGGAGCTGAATGCAGCCACCTGATGAGCAGCACAGAGTGGGCTGGCTGTCTCACCTCGGGGAGCGAGCTTGGAGGAGCTCTGAGAGCGGCACGAATATCGCCAGGTAGACCCGCAGTTACCAAGGCTGGTGGCGGGCACCAGGTGAGGTCAGACAGGTTTCTAAATAAACCAATTCATCCGTAAAATAAACAAAAGAACCTCTTTGTTTAAAGTGCAGCCTTTTACTGAGCCTTTTTCAAGAGAGGAGAGTTTTTGAAATATTTAAATATGTAATAGTTGGGAGTGAGTCACTCTGTTTACTGTTAGCCGGAGGTGAAATTTGCTTAGAATGCAAATCTATCGGCAGATAGACTTGGTCTTTAACGGAGGCAAGAGGGTTTAGACATTTAAGAGTGGGGTTTCTGTTCGCTAATACTGTTACACACTTAAACTCAAAGAAAGGGTACAAAATACAAGTTTGCCCAAGGCGCCACTTTCCCTAAGGCCGGCCCTGGCCGCCCAGTTTTGACGTGTGAAGTCCCAATACAGATCAGCTCTAACTGAGGTTCCCAGTTCAGAGTTGTCACCTTCACACGGAACCGAGTCCAAACCAGAGTCCAAGGAGATCGGGAGAGAGATCGGGGTGAATATCGGCGGATACTACCAGTTACAGGTAGGATCTCGGGGCATTAATCATCTTACTACCAGTTGCATATGGACTATCAGTGAGTTATTGTATTACTGTTGCTATGAGGAGAATCTGAGTGTTAAGCAGTATTACTGTGCATCAGGTGAGACTCAGTGGGCAGCACCCTCGCCGCTGAGTCAGAAGGTCGAGGGTTCGAGCCCCACTCCAAAGACTTGAGCGCAATAATCTAGGCTGACACTCCAGTGCAGTGCTGAGGGAGTGCTCCTCTTCCCCCCGCCCTCGGTCTCCCCTCTTCCCCCCTCCCTCGGCTTTCCCTCTTCACCGCCCTCGATCTTCCCTCTTCCCCGCACCCCTTGTCTCCCCTTTTCCCTGCAACCCCCCCCCCCCACGGTTAGCCCAAACCACCGCCCCCCCGCTTCCCCCACGGTTAGCCCTTTCCCTCCCGCCCTTGGTCTCCTCTGGTCACCTGCTCACAGGTGGCCTCCTGGTTCTTGGAACTTGTCGCACAATAGCTGCTGACGCGAATCCACGAGCAAACATACTCAGCTACAGCGGACCCAACCTTCATAAGGTAAATGCAACAACAGCTGTAGAAGTCGTGCGATCAGATAACAAATGTCAGGTTAACATGTCCCTGACGAAGGCTGCGGTCTAATCCTGTGCATCAGCTGCAGGTTATCGGCAGCTTGTTGGGCTACATATACCAGTCAAATCAGAGGAGTCAAATTACTCCCCCTCCAGGAAGGCACCACTCACAGAACGTAGGCAATTTGAATCTACTTAGAACTCGCTCTCTGCACGTACATGCAGTGTGTCTCAGTCCTGCTCCCCCAGTGTTTAGCACTGACAGGCCACAAAAATCTTGAAATATTGCTCTGCATTTAGATATTTCTTATAAATAATGTCTCCAATGTCCTATGTTCTTTTTTTCCCCAAAAGACCTGTAGGCGAACCATTTGCGATGTGCTAGGTTCACATGGGGATATTTCTGGGTGGTAGTCATTATGTTGACAGGACTGTGACCAGGCACAGAAATTGCATAAGTCAATGGAAACTCACAAATGCTGCAAATCTGAACCTTCTGGAAATGCTCACTTCTTTGTTTTCTTGGGGACTCTCCCAACAAAAGGGACTTTCCAACCTCTTGTGTAACCCTGCCTCTCTAACCTCCTCCAGCCGTACAAACCCTCCTCCCTCCTGCTCTCTCCCTTCCACCACTCTGGCCTCTTGCCGATTCCCCTCTCCCATTGCCCTGCCTTCAGCCACCTAGGCCACACGCTCAGGAATTCTTTCCTTAAACCTCTCCACCTCCCCCCCACTCTCTCTTTTAAGACCCTTCTTAAAACACAACTCTTCGACCAAGCTTTCGGTCACCCCTCCTAATATCTCCTTCCTTGGCTCAGCGTCCAATTTTCCCTCACCTCTGTGAAACGCCGCAGGAAGTTTAAGGCCCGATATGAATGTAAGCCGTTGTTGCTGCCAATTGTATAAAAGGGGTTGTCCAGCCTGACTGCACCACTTCTGAGGAAGGGAAATCCTTGAACCTTGACCTTGCTCCTTATAATCCTTGTTCTGTGTCGACGCCAAGACGCATTGTTCCAACTCCTACACTAATCCATTCTGTCACAGGACCTCAACATGACCTGGACCTGTCCTTCCTCCTAAAATCACTGAGTTTGCCAAACCCAACCTTAATATCACCTCCTCACTACTTGCTAATTCACCTTAGCTTCTCTTTCACCTCTGGTTGATCCTTCACCCTGATTTGTCAATTATTGAAACAATACGAATCCACCTGCTGTGCATTTACTGCATTTTCTGACTTTTCTTTCACTTATAAATTGTGTATTTCAAATGGCTGAATTGCTTTTTGGCCTTTTCATGCCAGTGTTGACCACTGCTGCCTCTTTCGCTGGTCAGCCTGCGTCGGACACGTGTGAAAGCCGGCAATGGCTTTCTGTGCAGGGGTTTAGGCTGAAACTGCCACCAGCCTTGCCTATTCAATCCAGGAAACTCACAGGCCTGCAACTTCAGCCGTCTGCGCTATTTCTCCGGGCTTTGCGTCAATCTTCCGCTAATGTTACGGCGGGAGATCAAGGAACCAACAACAACATGCATTTATAGAGCGCCTTCAATGTCCCAGGGCGCTTCAAGGCGCAAAATCATACAAATATCGCCACTGAGCCAAGGAAGGAGATATTAGCAGGGATGTCTAAAACCTTGGTCAAAGAGGTAAGTTTTAACAAGGGTCTTAAAGGCGGAGAGGTTTAGGGAAGAAATTCCAGAGCTTAGGGCCGAGATAGCTGAAGGCAGAGCCGCCAATGGTGGAGCGATGGGAGTGGGAGATGAGCAAGAGGCCAGAGTTCGAGGAGCGCAGAGATCTCGGAGGGTTGTAGGGCTGGAGGAGGTTACAGAGATAGGGCGGGGTGATTTGAACACGTGGAATGCGAATTTTTAAATCGATGCGTTGCTGGACCAGGAGCCAATGTAGGTCAGCGAGCACAGGGGACGATGGCTGAACGGGACTCGGTCTGGGGCTCTGCGGAAATTGTGGCTGATAGTATTTAATAAATCAGATCAAGATTAAAAATGGAAAGTGTTAAGGAGAAAATCTGGATATGGATGAATCGTAATAGGGAGATTCTCCTCACTGATCCACGCGCAGTGCGGAGGGAATGGGAGCGCAGACTTGCTGTTCTAAGTCTCCGCCTCCGTAACGCTCGTTCCCAAAAATGGGCGGGGCTGGAGTAGGAAATGAAGTGGGAGGGGGGCGACCCCCAGCCCTCCTGCCTCACTTTCCTGTCAATGACCCTGCACAGTACTCACATGGGGTGTGTCCCGAAAGAGTTGGTGGTCAGGCGTGCCCCAGACTCCCTGCAGGCTGGAGGGTGTATGGGGGCAGCGGAGGGAGGTGCAAAGCAGCATCCCAAACATTCACGCTGGCAGCAGGAAATATTTTCCCCCTCCCCCAACACAATCTGCAGGTCTCAGGGACAGAAGGCCCTCATTGCCTCACTGTGTCCCTGTTTCTACCTCCTGTCCCCCAGTCTCTGCCAGGGTCTGGGGGGGGACCTGACTGGTGCCCAGTCGAGGGGCTCCGAGGTAAATTGGTCTTTCAGGTTGTAGACTGAAAAAGGCAAGGGAAATAATAAGTTTTGATAATTTCAGCAACACATGGGGCAGTCATAACTGTAATATTATACATCAAAAATATTATGCCTGCACAGAATTCCTGTCGACAAAATAAACTTCCTGTTGTCACATCTTGTGTCAGCTTTTTCCATTATATATTCCTATGCTCATGTTTATTATGAGAAGTCGCACAACACCAGGTTATAGTCCAACAGTTTTATTTGAAATCACGAGCTTTCGGAGCGCTGCTCCTTCTTCACCTGATGAAGGAGCAGCGCTCCGAAAGCTCGTGATTTCAAATAAAACTGTTGGACTATAACCTGGTGTTGTGCGACTTCTCATTTTTGTCCACCCCAGTCCAACACCGGCATCTCCGCATCATGTTTATTATGGAAACTGCCTATGTAAACTTGTCACGCTGCAATTACACCTTCCCACCAATGGTGATGCTGTAGTACCTCAGTGTCACATCTCCCAGCTCCTCAGCCTGTACTACAGAGACACTCCTCTACTCCAACCAACTCTACTTCCCAAAGTGCAATGAGTTTTGCTATTTAACTGTGTATAATAAGACAAAATCAAAACATATCAAAATAAGGACAGAATAAACCAGCTTAAAATGGGAACTGAATTATATTGGTGTGGCCTGGCCCAGTTATCGCCTCTCCCTCGAACCCTGCTTCACCTGAAGATGACCCTTGGTCTCGACTCCCCGTGTGCATTACAATGGGAGACCGACGAGTATGATTTAAAGGGGGTCATTTTAGCCTGGAATGAGCCTTTGGCCTCGTGGTAACATGCCCACCTCTGTGTCAGAAGGTTTGAGCCCCACTCCAGACAGTCCCGGCAAGTGGAGACTATAATATGGTCTATAAATCCTGGGTTGACATCCATAAGAACATAAGAAATAGGAGCAGGAGCAGGCCATTTGGCCCCTCGAGCCTGCTCCGCCATTTAATGAGATCATGGCTGATCTGATCTTGGGCTCAGCTCCATTTCCCTGCCCGCTCCCCATAACCCTTCACTCCCTTATTGTTCAAAAATCTGTCTATCTCCACCTTAAATATATTCAATGACCCAGCCTCCACGGCTCTCTGGGGCAGAGAATTCCACAGTGGACTCGTGCCCAGACAAAGTGACCTGTGGCCTAGTGGTAGTATTTCCACCTCTGAGTAAGAAGGGTTGGGTTTCAGCCCCACTCCATACTGAATTGACGTCCAGCGGAGTACTTGCGTCTGATGAGTGGGGGTGCCTCCCCCGCCCATTGTAAAGGGTAGTTTGGAGAACTTTAGCCTTGGTTGAGATCCTGTCTGCTCTCTCAGGTGGATGTAAAAGATTCCATGACACTATTTCGAAGAAGAGCAGGGGAGTTATCCCGAGTGTCCTGGGCCAATATTTATCCCTCAACCAACATCACTAAAACAGATTATCTGGTCATTATCACATTGCTGTTTGTGGGATCTTGCTGTGTGCAAATTGGCTGCTGCATTTCCTACATTACAACAGTGACTCCACTTCAACAGTACTTCATTGGCTGTAAAGCGCTCTTGGGTGTCCTGAGGTTGTGAAAGGCGCTATAGAAAGGCAAGTCTTTTCTTTTATGAACACCATACCAACTTGTTTAGCTTTATAAAATAAATATATATGTTTAAGTGACAACACAGAAACAGATTGTTTGGTTAAACTAGTTTGTGTTGGTGTTCATCCTCCACATGAACATTTGTCCTAATCCCACCCTCTTCCCATATCTTTTTATTTTCCTTTCCTTCAACCACCTATCCAAACTATTCTTAAATGGTCTCGGCTTCAATTACTAACTCCGGTAGTGAATTCAACAGCCTCACAACCTGTGTAAAAAAGTTAACCCAGCTCTCTGTCCTAAACATTAATGACTTGGATGAAGGGACCGAGTGTAATGTAGCCAAGTTTGCGGATGATACAAAGATGGGTGGGAAAGCAAGTTGTGCAGAGGACTCAAAGAACCTGCAAAGGGATATAGACAGGCTAAGTGAGTGGGCAAACATTTGGATGATGGAGTATAATGTGGGAAAGTGCGAGGTTATACACTTTGGCAGGAAAAATAAAAAAGCAAATTATTATTTAAATGGAGAGAGATTACAAAATGCTACAGTTCAGAGGGACCTGGGGGTCCTTGTGCATGAAACACAAAAAGTTAGCATGCAGGTACAGCAAGTAATCAAAAAGGCAAATGGAATGTTGGCCTTTATTGCAAGGGGGTTGGAGTATAAAAGCAGGGAAGTCCTGCTACAACTGTACAGGGTATTGGTGAGACCACATCTTGAGTGCTGCGTACAGTTTTGGTCTCCTTATTTAAGGAAGGATATACTTGCACTGGAGGCAGTTCAGAGATGATTCACTAGGTTAATTCCAGAGATGAGGGGGTTGACTTATGAGGAAAGGTTGAGCAGGCTGGGCCTATACTCATTGGAATTTAGAAGAATGAGAGGTGATCTTATTGAAACATATAAGATACTGAGGGGGCTCGACAAGGTAGATGCAGAGAGGATGTTTCCCTCTCGTGGAGAAACCTAGAACTCGGGGGCACAGATTTAGAATAAAGGGTCGCCCTTTTAGAACTGAGATGAGGAGGAATTTCTTCTCTCAGAGGGTCGTAAATCTGTGGAATTCTCTGCCCCAGAGAGCCGTGGAGGCTGGGTCATTAAATACATTTAAAGTGGAGATAGACAGATTTTTGCAAGGTAAGGGAGTGAAGGGTTATGGGGAGCGGGCGGGGAAGTGGCTTTGAGCCCAAGATCAGCCATGATCTTATTGAACATAAGAACATAAGAACATAAGAAATAGGAGCAGGAGTAGGCCAATCGGCCCCTCGAGCCTGCTCCGCCATTCAATAAGATCATGGCTGATCTGATCCTAACCGCCAATCTACTATCTATCACAGAACCATCTCCTGCATCTAACAGAATTGCACACACGAAATAGGAGCAGAATCAGGCTACACGGTCCCTGGGCCCGCTCCACTACCCACAGGGCCATGACCGATCCGAACCTAGACTCATGTCCAAATTCCTGCCCGCTCCCCGTAACCCTTAATGCCCTTTACTTCTAGGAAACTGTCTATTTCTGTTTTAAATTTAATTAATGTTGTA
Source organism: Squalus acanthias (assembly GCA_030390025.1). Taxonomy (NCBI): domain Eukaryota; kingdom Metazoa; phylum Chordata; class Chondrichthyes; order Squaliformes; family Squalidae; genus Squalus; species Squalus acanthias. The sequence continues at coordinate 44,487,411 of CM059448.1, read as the reverse complement.
GCTTCTACAGCTTTTTGTGGCAGCATATTCCATGGACCTACCACCCTCTGAGTGAAGTAGTTCCTCCTCATCTCAGTTTTGAAAGAGCAGCCCCTTATTCTAAGACTATGTCCCCTAGTTCTAGTCTCACCCGTCATCGGGAACATCCTCCCCGCATCCACCCGATCCAACCCCTTCACAATCTTATATGTTTCAATAAGATCGCCTCTCATTCTTCTGAACTCCAATGAGTAGAGTCCCAATCTACCCAACCTCTCCTCATATGACCACCCCCTCATCCCCGGGATTAACCGAGTGAACCTTTTTTGCACTGCCTCGAGAGCAAGGATGTCTTTCCTTAAGTAAGGACACCAAAACTGTATGCAGTATTCCAGGTGCGGTCTCACCAATACCTTGTACAACTGAAGCAATACCTCCCTATTTTTATATTCTATCCCCCTAGCAATGAAAGCCAACATTCCATTTGCCTTCTTAATCACTTGCTGCACCTGCATACTAACCTTTTGAGTTTCGTGCACCAGGACCCCCAGATCCCTTTGCACTTCAGTACTCTCCAGTTTCTTGCCATTAAGATAATAAATTGCTCTAGGATTTTTCCTGCCAAAGTGCATCACCTCACACTTTCCAGTGTTGTATTCCATCTGCCAAATCTCTGCCCACTTACTTAGCCTGTCTATGTCCCCTTGCAGGTTTTTTATGTCCTCCTCACTCACTACTTTCCCTCCCATCTTTGTATCATCTGCAAATTTTGATATGTTACACTTGGTCCCTTCCTCCAAATCGTTAATATAGATTGTAAAGAGTTGGGGACCCAGCACTGACCCCTGTGGAACACCACTAGTTACTGATTGCCAGTCTGAGAATGAACCATTTATCCCAACTCTTTGCTTTCTGTTGGATAGCCAATCCTCTATCCATGCCAGAATATTACCCCCAATCCCGTGATTTTTTACCTTAAGCAATAATCTTTTGTGTGGCACCTTGTCAAATGCCTTTTGGAAGTCTAAATACATTACGTCCACTGGTTCCCCTTTATCCACTCTATATGTTACTTCCTCAAAGAACTCCAGCAAATTTGTCAAACATGACTTCCCCTTCGTAAAACCATGCTGACTTTGTCCTATTAAATTATGATTATCCAAATGTCCTGTTACTGTTTCCTTAATAATGGACTCCAAAATTTTACCTACCACAGATGTTAGGCTAACCGGTCTATAGTTACCAGCCTTCTGTCTACTGCCCTTTTTAAATAAGGGTGTTACATTAGCAGTTTTCCAGTCTGCCGGGACCTCAGCGGAATCCAGGGAGTTTTGAAAAATTATTACCAATGCATCTACAATCCCTACCGCCACTTCCTTCAAGACTCTAGGATGTAAGCCATCAGGTCCAGGTGATTTATCCGCCTTGAGTCCCATTATTTTACCGAGTACCACTTCCTTAGTGATTTTGATCGTGTTTAGCTCCTCTCCCCCTATAGCCCCCTGTTTGTCCAGTGTTGGGATATTCTTAGTGTCCTCTACTGTAAAGACTGATACAAAATATTCATTCAGTGTTTTTGCCATCTCCATATTTCCCACCATTAATTTCCCGGTCTCATCCTCTAAGGGACCAACATTTACTTTAGCCACCCTTTTTCTTTTTATATAACTATAAAAACTCTTACTATCTGTTTTTATATTTTTTGCTAATTTACTTTCATAATCTATCTTCCCTTTCTTAATCAATCTTTTTGTTATTTTTTGCTGCCTTTTAAAGTTTTCCCAATCCTCTGTCCTCCCACTAGATTTCGCTACCTTATATGCCCTTGTTTTTAGTCGAATACTATCCTTAATTTCTTTGAATGGCGGAGCAGGCTCGAGGGGCCAAGTGGCCTATTCCTGCTCCTATTTCTTATATTCTTATGTTCTTAAACCACTTACATTTAATCTTATGTCCCTGTCTCCTCATTCTAGACCCCTTCAATCACTGGAAACAGTCTGTTTCTATCTGTGTCCCATCCCTTCATCATTGGAAACACCTCCATCAGATCACCCTGTAATCTCCTCTATTGTGAGGAAAACAGCCCCAATTATTCAACTCTTTCTTTGTGTTTGTATTCCCTAATACCAGGCAGCATCCCACTGAATCTGGGCTCCACCCTCTCTATTGCCTCTTTCCTATAGTGTGGAGGCGATATATGTGCACATTTCTGATATACATTAAACCATAAATATGCATATGTGCTTTTATACGGAAGCGTTTCCACCTAATCTACTTCTTCTAGTGAGTAACTGACCAGGAGAGACCGAGTTAGATCCCAGCACTGAGCTATCTGGTCTGATCTTAACCAGGGAAGTACAATTGGCCTCAATGCCCCTGTGTTAGGAATGGGGGGAATCAGCCAGGGTTCCCAGTCCTGGTTTCCAGATGGGAATGAGTTTTTGTGAGGATGTCAGACGAGGACAGGATTGGGGTCTGCTATTGTGCTTCCCCCTCTTGTTCAATATCTCACCAACTGTTGTAAAAGGCTTCAGTTGCTGCAACGATGCTCTGACCATTTCCAAGCCTGGCTCCAATCTTTATTTTAATATGGTGCCAGGATTACTTCTTTTGCAAACTCGGCATCCTATTTGACCCTGAACTGAACCTCCAACCCTATATCCTCTCCATCACCAAGACCGCCTACTTCCACTTTCATAATATTGCTCGAGTTCGCCCCTGCTTTAGCTCATCCGCTGCTGAAATCCTGATCCATGCTTTTGTTACCTCTAGACTCGACTATTCCAACGCTCTTCTGGCCGGCCTCCCACCTTTCACCCTCTCTAAACTTGAGTTCATCCAAAACTCTGCTGCCCGTGTCCTAACTCGCACAAAGTCTCATTCACCCATCACCCTGTGCTCGCTGACCTACATTGACTCCTGGTCTGGCAATGCATCAGTTTTAAAATTCTCATCCTCATGTTGAAATCCCTCCATGGCCTTGCCCCTCCCTATCTCTGTTACCCCCTCCATCCTACAAATCTCCAAGATTATTGCATTCCTCCAATTCCGGCCTCTTGTGCATCCCTCACTTCCTTCGCTCCACCATTGGCAGCCGTGCCTTCAGTGGTATAAGTCTGAAGCTCTGGAATTCCCTCCCCATACCTTTCCATCTCTCTCGCTCTCCTCCTTTCTTCTTCTTCTTCTTCTTAGGCAGTCCCTCGGAACCGAGGATGACTTGCTTCCACATTAAAAATGAGTTCTCAGGTGACTGATGAGTCCAATGCGGGACCGACAGTCTCTGTCACAGGTGGGGCAGACGGTGGTTGAAGGGGCGGGTGGCTGGGGTGCTTGGGTTGACGTGCGCTCCTTGCGCTGCCTGCGCTTGGCTTCCGCTGGCTCCTGGCGAAGAGACTCCTCCTTTACGATGCTCCTTACAGCCTTCATCTTTGACCAAGCTGTCCTAATGTCTCATTCTTTGGCTCGCTGTCGATGTTTGTCTGATTACGCTCCTGTGAAGTACCTAGAATCATAGAATGGTTACAGCAGAAAAGGAGGCCATTCAGCACATCGAGCCCGTGCCGGCTCTCTGCAAGAGCACTTCAGCTAGTCCCACTCCCCCGCCCTTTCCCCGTAGCCCTGCAAATTTCTTTCCTTCAGGTACTTATCCAACTCCCTTTTGAAAGCCGTGATTGAGTCTGCCTCCACCGCCCTTTCAGGCAGTGCATTCCAGATCCTAACCACTCGTTGTGTAAAAAAGCTTTTTCCTCATGTCGCCTTTGGTTCTTTTGCCAATCACCTTAAATCTGTGTCCTCTGCTTCTCGACCCTTCCGCCAATGGGAACAGTTTCTCTGTATATACTTTGTCTAGACACCTTGGGATATTTTACTGCACTGAACCTGCAAAATAAGACTGTCAATATTAACAGGCGTACATGATCTGGCAATTTAAGACAAATTCTAACAATATATAGTTGCCATCACTGCTCCTTAAAATAATCATTAAACCTTTATAAAGACAAAGACAGTTACAAAATACTGCAGTTTAAACACTGCCTTGGTCTTAAAAAAAAACACTTTAAAAAGAGAAACATCACGAATCAATGCCGAATTATAGCGCGCTAGGACCCGGCGGAAGCCCAGGCGGCTCGCTGCCCGCAGCCCGCTCGGGAGAGAGAGAGAGAGAGACAGAGAGAGCCGAGTGTGTGCAGACAGCGAGCCGCAGCAGCGGGACAGCCGGCTCGGCAGCACCGGCAGCGATGCGAGCGCGGAGCCGGGGCAGGACGGCGGCAGCAGGCAGTGACCGGCACCGGGAGAGGGAGCGGGCAGAGCGGGCGGCAGAGGTGGGTGCAGCCCCGGGGGTCGGCGACTGGTCCCGGGGCAGAGAGACTCTGAGAGCCGGCAGCGGGGGGACTGACAGGGTGACAGTGTGTCTAATAACTGAAATCAGTGACAGTGTGTCTAATAACTGAAATCAGTGCCAGTGTGTCTAATAACTGAAATCAGTGACAGTGTGTCTAATAACTGAAATCAGTGCCAGTGTGTCTAATAACTGAAATCAGTGACAGTGTGTCTAATAACTGAAATCAGTGACAGTGTGTCTAATAAGAGAAATCAGTGACAGTGTGTCTAATAACAGAAATCAGTGACAGTGTGTCTAATAACAGAAATCAGTGACAGAGTGTCTAATAACTGAAATCAGTGACAGTGTGTCTAACAACAGAAATCAGTGACAGTGTGTCTAATAACAGAAATCAGTGACAGTGTGTCGAATAACAGAAATCAGTGACAGTGTGTCTAATAACAGAAATCAGAGACAGTGTGTCTAATAACAGAAATCAGTTGCAGTGTGTCTAATAAGAGAAATCAGTGACAGTGTGTCTAATAACAGAAATCAGTGACAGTGTGTCTAATAACAGAAATCAGTGACAGTGTTTCCAATAACAGAAATCAGAGATAGTGTCTAATAACAGAAATCAGCAACAGTGTGTCTAATAACAGATATCAGTGGCAGTATGTCTAATATGAGAAATCAGTGACAGTGTGTCTAATAAGAATTATCAGAAATCAGAGATAGTGTCTAATAACAGATATCAGTGGCTGTCTCTAATAACAGAAATCAGTGACAGTGTGTCTAATAACAGAAGTCAGTGACAGTGTGTCTAATAACAGCAATCAGTGGCGGTGTGTCCAATAACAGAAAACAGTTACATGTTGTCTAATAACAGAAATCAGTGCCAGTGTGTCTAATAACAGAAAGCAGTGACAGTGTGTCTAATAACAGAAATCAGTTAAAGTGTGTCGAATAAGAGAAATCAGTGACAGTGTGTCCAATAAGAGAAATCAGTTAAAGTGTGTCGAATAAGAGAAATCAGTGACAGTGTGTCCAATAAGAGAAATCAGTTAAAGTGTGTCGAATAAGAGAAATCAGTGACAGTGTGTCCAATAAGAGAAATCAGTTAAAGTGTGTCGAATAAGAGAAATCAGTGACAGTGTGTCCAATAACAGAAATCAGTGACAGTGTGTCCAATAACAGAAATCAGTGACAGTGTGTCTAATAACAGAAATCAGTGACAGTGTGTCCAATAAGAGAAATCAGTTAAAGTGTGTCGAATAAGAGAAATCAGTGACAGTGTGTCCAATAACAGAAATCAGTGACAGTGTGTCCAATAACAGAAATCAGTGACGGTGTGCCTAATAACAGAAATCAGTGACAGTGTCCAAGAACAGAAATCAGTTACAGGGTGTCTAATAACAGAAATCAGTGACACTGTGTTTAATAACAGAAATCAGCTACAGTGTGTCTGATAACAGAAATCAGTTGCAGTGTCCAAGAACAGAAATCAGTTACAGGGTGTCTAATAACAGAAATCAGTGACACTGTGTCTAATAACAGAAATCAGCTACAGTGTGTCTAACAACAGAAATCAGTTGCAGTGTCCAATAACAGAAATCAGTTACATGGTGTGTAACAACAGAAATCAGTGACACTGTGTCTAATAACAGAAATCAGCTACAGTGTGTCTAATAACAGAAATCAGTGACAGTGTCTAATAACAGAACTCAGTGACAGTGTCTAATAACAGAAATCAGTTACAGTGCGTCTAATAACAGAAATCAGTTGCAGTGTCCAATAACAGAAATCAGTTACATGGTGTGTAATAACAGAAATCAGTGACAGTGTGTCTAATAAGGGAAATCAGTGAGAGTGTGTCTAATAACAGAAATAAGTTATAGTGTGTCTAATAACAAAAATCACTGACAGTGTGTCTAATTACTGAAATCAGTGACAGTGTGCCTAATAACTGAAATAAGTGACAGTGTGTCTAATAACAGAAATCAGTGACAGTGTCTAATAACAGAAATCAGTGACAGTGTCTAATAACAGAAATCAGTTACAGTGCATCTAATAACAGAAATCAGTGGCAGTGTCTAAAAGCAGAAATCAGTGACAGACTGTCTAATAACAGCAATCAGTGACAGTGTCTAATAACAGAAATTAGTGACAGTCTCTAATAACAGAAATCAGTTACAGCATGTCTAATAACAGAAATCAGTGACAGTGTGTCTAATAACAGAAATCAGTGACAGTGTGTCCAATAACAGAAATCGGTGACAGTGTGTTTAATAACAGAAATCAGTGACAGTCTCTAATAACAGAATCAGTGACAGTGTGTTTAATAACAGAAATCAGTTATAGTGTATCTAATAAGAGATATCAGTGACAGTATGTCTAATAACAGAATGCAGTGACAGTGGGCTGGATTTTGTCTTGGGGTCGGGTTGGGGTCGTGTAATCCGCATTTCGTGTTTCCCCCCCGACTCCAGATTAATGTGGATGAATGATGCAATTTTCACTTAATTGGGCAATTGAGTTCCAGCATGTGGGAACCCATGAACCAATTAGTGGTTTCAGTCTGAAAGTCGCCTCTGATGATGTCATCATTGCTGACTGCCTAGTCGCAGAGACTGTTGGTGAGAGAGGACCTGCCTGGCTTGCTTTTGATGTGAGTGGACCTGGATGCAAAATATGGGGGGGGGGCGGAGAGAAGCAGAGAGAGAGAGAGAGAGAGAATTTTTTTTGCATCCAAGTCCTCTCACAGCAATGGCCAGGCAGTCTCTGAACACATTCAATTCAGCAGCGGCGACTTTCAGACCTAATACTACTACTACCTTCATCACATCTCCGTTGTAATAGCGGACCTGCAGCTGATAGTCAGCTGTCCACTTGTGCTCCCACCAGGTTTCACTGGAGTGTTTCACACCAGGCGTACTTCACGTCAGAAAAGGGTTAAACTAGCTAAAAGGTTTCAAAATGGCATTACAGAGCCAATTTGGAGCTTGTTAAGGGCTTTAATGGCCTCTCCCACCTCTTGGAGGCGGGACGGAGTCGGGAACCCCGCGACTGATTTTGTCAAAATTGCGTGGAGGCGGGATGGAGTTGGGATGGGGTCGGAAACCCCGACCTCGCAAATTTAACCCCCCACACGCCTCCAAACCCGACTCCATGGGTCATTCAAAATCCAGCCCAGTGTGTCTAATAACAGAAATCAGTTACAGTGTATCTAATAACAGAAATCAGTTGCAGTGTGTCTAATAACAGAATTCAGTGACAGGGTGTCTAATAACAGAAATCAGTGACACTGTGTCTAATAACAGAAATCAGCTACAGTGTGTCTAATAACATAAATCAGTTGCAGTGTGTAATAACAGAAATCAGTGACAGTGTGTCTAATAAGGGAAATCAGTGAGAGTGCGTCTAACAACAGAAATCCTGGACAGTGTGTCTAATAAGAGAAATCAGTGACAGTGTGTCTAATAACAGAAATAAGTTATAGTGTGTCTAATAACAAAAATCATTGACAGTGTGTCTAATAACTGAAATCAGTGACAGTGTGTCTAATAACTGAAATCAGTGACAGTGTGTCTAATAACTGAAATCAGTGACAGTGTGTCTAATAACTGAAATCAGTGACAGTGTGTCTAATAACTGAAATCAGTGCCAGTGTGTCTAATAACTGAAATCAGTGACAGTGTGTCTAATAACTGAAATCAGTGACAGTGTGTCTAATAAGAGAAATCAGTGACAGTGTGTCTAATAACAGAAATCAGTGACAGTGTGTCTAATAACAGAAATCAGTGACAGAGTGTCTAATAACAGAAATCAGTGACAGTGTGTCTAATAACAGAAAGCAGTGACAGTGTGTCTAATAACAGAAATCAGTGACAGTGTGTCTAATAACAGAAATCAGTGACAGTGTGTCTAATAACAGAAAGCAGTGACAGTGTGTCTAATAACAGAAATCAGTGACAGTGTGTCTAACAACAGAAATAAGTTACAGTGTGTCTAATAACAAAAATCACTGACAGTGTGTCTAATAATTGAAATCAGTGACAGTGTCTAATAACAGAACTCAGTGACAGTGTGTCTAATAACAGAACTCAGTGACAGTGTGTCTAATAACAGAAATCAGTGACAGTGTCTAAAAGCAGAAATCAGTGACAGTCTGTCTAATAACAGCAATCAGTGACAGTGTCTAATAACAGAAATTAGTGACAGTCTCTAATAACAGAAATCAGTTACAGTGTGTCCAATAACAGAAATCAGTGGCAGTGTCTAATAACAGAATCAGTGACAGTGTGTCTAATAACAGAAATCAGTTACATGTTGTCTAATAACAGAAATCAGTGCCAGTGTGTCTAATAACAGAAAGCAGTGACAGTGTGTCTAATAACAGAAATCAGTTAAAGTGTGTCGAATAAGAGAAATCAGTTAAAGTGTGTCGAATAAGAGAAATCAGTGACAGTGTGTCCAATAACAGAAATCAGTGACAGTGTGTCCAATAACAGAAATCAGTGACAGTGTGTCTAATAACAGAAATCAGTGACAGTGTGTCCAATAAGAGAAATCAGTTAAAGTGTGTCGAATAAGAGAAATCAGTGACAGTGTGTCCAATAACAGAAATCAGTGACAGTGTGTCCAATAACAGAAATCAGTGACGGTGTGCCTAATAACAGAAATCAGTGACAGTGTCCAAGAACAGAAATCAGTTACAGGGTGTCTAATAACAGAAATCAGTGACACTGTGTTTAATAACAGAAATCAGTGACAGTGTGTCTAATAACAGAAATCAGTTGCAGTGTCCAATCACAGAAATCAGTTACAGGGTGTCTAATAACAGAAATCAGTGACACTGTGTCTAATAAGAGAAATCAGCTACAGTGTGTCTAATAACAGAAATCAGTTGCAGTGTCCAATAACAGAAATCAGTTACATGGTGTGTAATAACAGAAATCAGTGACAGTGTGTCTAATAAGGGAAATCAGTGAGAGTGCGTCTAACAACAGAAATCCTGGACAGTGTGTCTAATAAGAGAAATCAGTGACAGTGTGTCTAATAACAGAAATAAGTTATAGTGTGTCTAATAACAAAAATCACTGACAGTGTGTCTAATTACTGAAATCAGTGACAGTGTGTCTAATAACAGAAATCAGTGACAGTGTCTAATAACAGAACTCAGTGACAGTGTCTAATAACAGAAATCAGTTACAGTGCGTCTAATAACAGAAATCAGTGACAGTGTCTAATAACAGAAATCAGTTACAGTGCATCTAATAACAGAAATCAGTGGCAGTGTCTAAAAGCAGAAATCAGTGACAGTCTGTCTAATAACAGCAATCAGTGACAGTGTCTAATAACAGAAATTAGTGACAGTCTCTAATAACAGAAATCAGTTACAGCATGTCTAATAACAGAAATCAGTGACAGTGTCTAATAACAGAAATCAGTGACAGTGTGTTTAATAACAGAAATCAGTGACAGTCTCTAATAACAGAATCAGTGACAGTGTGTTTAATAACAGAAATCAGTTATAGTGTATCTAATAAGAGATATCAGTGACAGTATGTCTAATAACAGAATGCAGTGACAGTGGGCTGGATTTTGTCTTGGGGTCGGGTTGGGGTCGTGTAATCCGCATTTCGTGTTTCCCCCCCGACTCCAGATTAATGTGGATGAATGATGCAATTTTCACTTAATTGGGCAATTGAGTTCCAGCATGTGGGAACCCATGAACCAATTAGTGGTTTCAGTCTGAAAGTCGCCTCTGATGATGTCATCATTGCTGACTGCCTAGTCGCAGAGACTGTTGGTGAGAGAGGACCTGCCTGGCTTGCTTTTGATGTGAGTGGACCTGGATGCAAAATATGGGGGGGGGGGGGGGGCGGTGGGAGAGAAGGAGAGAGAGAGAGAGAGAGAGAGAATTTTTTTTGCATCCAAGTCCTCTCACAGCAAAGGCCAGGCAGTCTCTGAACACATTCAATTCAGCAGCGGCGACTTTCAGACCTAATACTACTACTACCTTCATCACATCTCCGTTGTAATAGCGGACCTGCAGCTGATAGTCAGCTGTCCACTTGTGCTCCCGCCAGGTTTCACTGGAGTGTTTCACACCAGGCGTACTTCACGTCAGAAAAGGGTTAAACTAGCTAAAACGTTTCAAAATGGCATTACAGAGCCAATTTGGAGCTTGTTAAGGGCTTTAATGGCCTCTCCCGCCTCTTGGAGGCGGGACGGAGTCGGGAACCCCGCGACTGATTTTGTCAAAATTGCGTGGAGGCGGGATGGAGTTGGGATGGGGTCGGAAACCCCGACCTCACAAATTTAACCCCCCACACGCCTCCAAACCCGACTCCATGGGTCATTCAAAATCCAGCCCAGTGTGTCTAATAACAGAAATCAGTGACAGTGTATCTAATAACAGAAATCAGTTGCAGTGTGTCTAATAACAGAATTCAGTGACAGGGTGTCTAATAACAGAAATCAGTGACACTGTGTCTAATAACAGAAATCAGCTACAGTGTGTCTAATAACATAAATCAGTTGCAGTGTGTAATAACAGAAATCAGTGACAGTGTGTCTAATAAGGGAAATCAGTGAGAGTGCGTCTAACAACAGAAATCCTGGACAGTGTGTCTAATAAGAGAAATCAGTGACAGTGTGTCTAATAACAGAAATAAGTTATAGTGTGTCTAATAACAAAAATCATTGACAGTGTGTCTAATTACTGAAATCAGTGACAGTGTGCCTAATAACAGAACTCAGTGACAGTGTCTAATAACAGAAATCAGTTACAGTGCGTCTAATAACAGAAATCAGTGACAGTGTCTAATAACAGAAATCAGTTACAGTGCATCTAATAACAGAAATCAGTGGCAGTGTCTAAAAGCAGAAATCAGTGACAGTCTGTCTAATAACAGCAATCAGTGACAGTGTCTAATAACAGAAATTAGTGACAGTCTCTAATAACAGAAATCAGTTACAGCATGTCTAATAACAGAAATCAGTAACAGTGTGTCTAATAAGAGAAATCAGTGACAGTGTATCTATTAACAGAAATCAGTTGCAGTGTGTCTAATAACAGAAATCAGTGACAGTGTGTCTAATAAGAGAAATCAGTGACAGTGTATCTAATAACAGAAATCAGTTGCAGTGTGTCTAATAACAGAAATCAGTGACAGTGTGTCTAATAACAGAAAGCAGTGACGGTGTGTCTAATAACAAAAATCAGTGACAGTGTGTCTAATAACAGAAATCAGTTACAGTGTATCTAATAACAGAAATCAGTTGCAGTGTGTCTAATAACAGAATTCAGTGACAGGGTGTCTAATAACAGAAATCAGTGACACTGTGTCTAATAACAGAAATCAGCTACAGTGTGTCTAATAACATAAATCAGTTGCAGTGTGTAATAACAGAAATCAGTGACAGTGTGTCTAATAAGGGAAATCAGTGAGAGTGCGTCTAACAACAGAAATCCTGGACAGTGTGTCTAATAAGACAAATCAGTGACAGTGTGTCTAATTACAGAAATAAGTTATAGTGTGTCTAATAACAAAAATCATTGATAGTGTGTCTAATTACTGAAATCAGTGACAGTGTGCCTAATAACAGAACTCAGTGACAGTGTGTCTAATAACAGAAATCAGTTACAGTGCGTCTAATAACAGAAATCAGTGGCAGTGTCTAAAAGCAGAAATCAGTGACAGTCTGTCTAATAACAGCAATCAGTGACAGTGTCTAATAACAGAAATTAGTGACAGTCTCTAATAACAGAAATCAGTTACAGCATGTCTAATAACAGAAATCAGTGACAGTGTGTCTAATAACAGAAATCAGTGACAGTGTGTCCAATAACAGAAATCGGTGACAGTGTGTTTAATAACAGAAATCAGTGACAGTGTGTCTAATAAGAGAAATCAGTGACAGAGTGTCTAATAACAGAAATCAGTGACAGTGTGTCTAATAAAAGAAATCAGTGACAGTATGTCTAATAACAGAAATCAGTTGCAGTGTCTAATAAGAGAAATCAGTGACAGCGTGTCTAGTAACAGAAATCAGTTGCAGTGTCCAATAACAAAATTCAGTTTGATGGTGTCTAATAACAGAAATCAGTGACAGTGTGTTTAACAACAGAAATCAGTGACAGTGTGTCTAATAACAGAAATCAGTGCCAGTGTGTCTAATAACAGAAAGCAGTGACAGTGTGTCTAATAACTGAAATCAGTGACAGTGTGTCCAATAACAGAAATCAGTGACAGTGTGTCTAATACGAGAAATCAGTGACTGTGTCCAATAAGAATTATCAGTTACAGTGTGTCTAATAACAGAAACCCGTGACAGAGTGTCTAATAAGAATTATCAGTTGTAGTGTGTCAAATAACAGAAATCAGTCACAGTGTGTCTAATAACAGAAATCAGTTAAAGTGTCCAAGAACAGAAATCAGTGACAGTGTGTCTAATAACAGAAATCAGTTGCAGTGTCCAATAACAGAAATCAGTTACAGGGTGTCTAATAACAGAAATCAGTGACAGTGTGTCTAATAACGGAAATAAGTTACAGTGTGTCTAATAACAAAAATCACTGACAGTGTGTCTAATAACTGAAATAAGTGACAGTGTGTCTAATAACAGAAATCAGTGACAGTGTCTAATAACAGAACTCAGTGACAGTGTCTAATAACTGAAACTGTGACAGTGTATCTAATAATTCAAATCAGTGACAGTGTCTAATAACAGAAATCAGTGACAGTGTGTCTAATAAGAGAAATCAGTGACAGTGTGTCTAATAACAGAAAGCAGTGACAGTGTGTCTAATAAAAAAATCAGTTAGAGTGTGTCTAATAACAGAAATCTGTGACAGTGCCTAATAACAGAATTCAGTTACAGTGTGTCTAATAACAGAAATCAATGACAGTGTGTCTAATAACAGAAATCAGTTACAGTGTGTCTAATAACAGAAAGCAGTGACAGTGTGTCTAATAACAGAAATCAGTGACAGTGTGCCTAATAACAGAAAGCAGTGACAGTGTGTCTAATAACAGAAATCAGTGACAGTGTGTCTAATAACAGAAAGCAGTGACAGTGTGTCTAATAACAGAAAGCAGTGACGGTGTGTCTAATAACATGAAGCAGTGACAGTGTGTCTAATAACAGAAAGCAGTGACGGTGTGTCTAATAACAGAAAGCAGTGACGGTGTGTCTAATAACAGAAATCAGTGGCAATGTCTAATAACAGAAATCTGTTGCAGTGTGTCCAATAACTGAAATCTGTGACAGTGCCTAATAACAGAATTCAGTTACAGTGTGTGTAATAACAGAAATCTGTGACAGTGTCTAATAACAGAAATCAGTTACAGTGTTTCTAATAACTGAAATCAATGACAGTGTGTCTAACAACAGAAATCAGTGACATTGTGTCAAATAAGAGAAATCAGTGACAGTGTATCTAATAACAAAAATCAGTGACAGTGTGTCTAATAAGAGAAATCAGTGACAGTGTAACTAATAACAGAAATCAGTTGCAGTGTGTCTAATAACAAAAATCAGTGACAGTGTGTCTAATAACAGAAATCAGTGACAGTGTGTCTAATAAGAGAAATCAGTGACAGTATAACTAATAACAGAAATCAGTTGCAGTGTGTCTAATAACAGAAATCAGTGACACTGTGTCTAATAACAGAAATCAGTGGCAGTGTCTAATAAGAGAAATCAGTGACAGCGTGTCTAATAACAGCAATCAGTGCCAGTGTGTCTAATAACAGAAATCAGTGACAGTGTGTCTAACAGCAGAAATCAGTGACAGTGTGTCTAATAACAGAAATCAGTGACAATGTGTCTAATAACAGAAATCAGTTGCAGTGTCCAATAACAGAAATCAGTTACAGGGTGTCTAATAACAGAAATCAGTGACAGTGTGTCTAATAACGGAAATAAGTTACAGTGTGTCTAATAACAAAAATCACTGACAGTGTGTCTAATAACTGAAATAAGTGACAGTGTGTCTAATAACAGAAATCAGTGACAGTGTCTAATAACAGAACTCAGTGACAGTGTCTAATAACTGAAACTGTGACAGTGTATCTAATAATTCAAATCAGTGACAGTGTCTAATAACAGAAATCAGTGACAGTGTGTCTAATAAGATAGATCAGTGACAGTGTGTCTAATAACAGAAAGCAGTGACAGTGTGTCTAATAAAAAAATCAGTTAGAGTGTGTCTAATAACAGAAATCTGTGACAGTGCCTAATAACAGAATTCAGTTACAGTGTGTCTAATAACAGAAATCAATGACAGTGTGTCTAATAACAGAAATCAGTTACAGTGTGTCTAATAACAGAAAGCAGTGACAGTGTGTCTAATAACAGAAATCAGTGACAGTGTGCCTAATAACAGAAAGCAGTGACAGTGTGTCTAATAACAGAAATCAGTTACAGTGTGTCTAATAACAGAAAGCAGTGACAGTGTGTCTAATAACAGAAATCAGTGACAGTGTGTCTAATAACAGAAAGCAGTGACAGTGTGTCTAATAACAGAAAGCAGTGACGGTGTGTCTAATAACATGAAGCAGTGACAGTGTGTCTAATAACAGAAAGCAGTGACGGTGTGTCTAATAACAGAAAGCAGTGACGGTGTGTCTAATAACAGAAATCAGTGGCAATGTCTAATAACAGAAATCTGTTGCAGTGTGTCCAATAACTGAAATCTGTGACAGTGCCTAATAACAGAATTCAGTTACAGTGTGTGTAATAACAGAAATCTGTGACAGTGTCTAATAACAGAAATCAGTTACAGTGTTTCTAATAACTGAAATCAATGACAGTGTGTCTAACAACAGAAATCAGTGACATTGTGTCAAATAAGAGAAATCAGTGACAGTGTATCTAATAACAAAAATCAGTGACAGTGTGTCTAATAAGAGAAATCAGTGACAGTGTAACTAATAACAGAAATCAGTTGCAGTGTGTCTAATAACAAAAATCAGTGACAGTGTGTCTAATAACAGAAATCAGTGACAGTGTGTCTAATAAGAGAAATCAGTGACAGTATAACTAATAACAGAAATCAGTTGCAGTGTGTCTAATAACAGAAATCAGTGACACTGTGTCTAATAACAGAAATCAGTGGCAGTGTCTAATAAGAGAAATCAGTGACAGCGTGTCTAATAACAGCAATCAGTGCCAGTGTGTCTAATAACAGAAATCAGTGACAGTGTGTCTAACAGCAGAAATCAGTGACAGTGTGTCTAATAACAGAAATCAGTGACAATGTGTCTAATAACAGAAATCAGTGACAGTGTGTCTAATAACAGAAAGCAGTGACAGTGTGTCTAATAACAGAAATCAGTGACAGTGTGTCTAATAACAGAAATCAGTGACAGTGTGCCTAATAACAGAAAGCAGTGACAGTGTGTCTAATAACAGAAAGCAGTGACGGTGTATCTAATAACAGAAATCAGTTGCAGTGTGTCTAATAACAGAATTCAGTGACAGGGTGTCTAATAACAGAAATCAGTGACACTGTGTCTAATAACAGAAATCAGCTACAGTGTGTCTAATAACATAAATCAGTTGCAGTGTGTAATAACAGAAATCAGTGACAGTGTGTCTAATAAGGGAAATCAGTGAGAGTGCGTCTAACAACAGAAATCCTGGACAGTGTGTCTAATAAGAGAAATCAGTGACAGTGTGTCTAATTACAGAAATAAGTTATAGTGTGTCTAATAACAAAAATCATTGATAGTGTGTCTAATTACTGAAATCAGTGACAGTGTGCCTAATAACAGAACTCAGTGACAGTGTGTCTAATAACAGAAATCAGTTACAGTGCGTCTAATAACAGAAATCAGTGGCAGTGTCTAAAAGCAGAAATCAGTGACAGTCTGTCTAATAACAGCAATCAGTGACAGTGTCTAATAACAGAAATTAGTGACAGTCTCTAATAACAGAAATCAGTTACAGCATGTCTAATAACAGAAATCAGTGACAGTGTGTCTAATAAGAGAAATCAGTGACAGTGTATCATTAACAGAAATCAGTTGCAGTGTGTCTAATAACAGAAATCAGTGACAGTGTGTCTAATAAGAGAAATCAGTGACAGAGTGTCTAATAACAGAAATCAGTGACAGTGTGTCTAATAACAGAAATCAGTGACAGTATGTCTAATAACAGAAATCAGTTGCAGTGTCTAATAAGAGAAATCAGTGACAGCGTGTCTAGTAACAGAAATCAGTTGCAGTGTCCAATAACAAAATTCAGTTTGATGGTGTCTAATAACAGAAATCAGTGACAGTGTGTTTAACAACAGAAATCAGTGACAGTGTGTCTAATAACAGAAATCAGTGCCAGTGTGTCTAATAACAGAAAGCAGTGACAGTGTGTCTAATAACTGAAATCAGTGACAGTGTGTCCAATAACAGAAATCAGTGACAGTGTGTCTAATAACTGAAATCAGTGACAGTGTGTCCAATAACAGAATTCAGTGACAGTGTGTTTAACAACAGAAATCAGTTAAAGTGTGTCTAATAAGATAAATCAGTGACAGTATGTCTAATACGAGAAATCAGTGACTGTGTCCAATAAGAATTATCAGTTACAGTGTGTCTAATAACAGAAACCCGTGACAGAGTGTCTAATAAGAATTATCAGTTACAGTGTGTCAAATAACAGAAATCAGTCACAGTGTGTCTAATAACAGAAATCAGTTAAAGTGTCCAAGAACAGAAATCAGTGACAGTGTGTCTAATAACAGAAATCAGTTGCAGTGTCCAATAACAGAAATCAGTTACAGGGTGTCTAATAACAGAAATCAGTGACAGTGTGTCTAATAACAGAAATAAGTTACAGTGTGTCTAATAACAAAAATCACTGACAGTGTGTCTAATAACTGAAATAAGTGACAGTGTGTCTAATAACAGAAATCAGTGACAGTGTCTAATAACAGAACTCAGTGACAGTGTCTAATAACTGAAACTGTGACAGTGTATCTAATAATTCAAATCAGTGACAGTGTCTAATAACAGAAATCAGTGACAGTGTGTCTAATAAGAGAAATCAGTGACAGTGTGTCTAATAAAAAAATCAGTTAGAGTGTGTCTAATAACAGAAATCTGTGACAGTGCCTAATAACAGAATTCAGTTACAGTGTGTCTAATAACAGAAATCAATGACAGTGTGTCTAATAACAGAAATCAGTTACAGTGTGTCTAATAACAGAAAGCAGTGACGGTGTGTCTAATAACAGAAAGCAGTGACAGTGTGTCTAATAACAGAAATCAGTGACAGTGTGCCTAATAACAGAAAGCAGTGACAGTGTGTCTAATAACAGAAATCAGTTACAGTGTGTCTAATAACAGAAAGCAGTGACAGTGTGTCTAATAACAGAAATCAGTGACAGTGTGTCTAATAACAGAAAGCAGTGACAGTGTGTCTAATAACAGAAAGCAGTGACGGTGTGTCTAATAACAGAAAGCAGTGACAGTGTGTCTAATAACAGAAAGCAGTGACGGTGTGTCTAATAACAGAAAGCAGTGACGGTGTGTCTAATAACAGAAATCAGTGGCAATGTCTAATAACAGAAATCTGTTGCAGTGTGTCCAATAACTGAAATCTGTGACAGTGCCTAATAACAGAATTCAGTTACAGTGTGTGTAATAACAGAAATCTGTGACAGTGTCTAATAACAGAAATCAGTTACAGTGTTTCTAATAACTGAAATCAATGACAGTGTGTCTAACAACAGAAATCAGTGACATTGTGTCAAATAAGAGAAATCAGTGACAGTGTATCTAATAACAGAAATCAGTTGCAGTGTGTCTAATAACAAAAATCAGTGACAGTGTTTCTAATAAGAGAAATCAGTGACAGTGTAACTAATAACAGAAATCAGTTGCAGTGTGTCTAATAACAAAAATCAGTGACAGTGTGTCTAATAACAGAAATCAGTGACAGTGTGTCTAATAAGAGAAATCAGTGACAGTATAACTAATAACAGAAATCAGTTGCAGTGTATCTAATAACAGCAATCAGTGCCAGTGTGTCTAATAACAGAAATCAGTGGCAGTGTCTAATAACAGAAATCAGTGACAATGTGTCTAATAACAGAAATCAGTGACAGTGTGTCTAATAACAGAAAGCAGTGACAGTGTGTCTAATAACAGAAATCAGTGACAGTGTGTCTAATAACAGAAATCAGTGACAGTGTGCCTAATAACAGCAATCAGTGCCAGTGTGTCTAATAAGAGAAATCAGTGACAGTATAACTAATAACAGAAATCAGTTGCAGTGTGTCTAATAACAGAATTCAGTGACAGGGTGTCTAATAACAGAAATCAGTGACACTGTGTCTAATAACAGAAATCAGCTACAGTGTGTCTAATAACATAAATCAGTTGCAGTGTGTAATAACAGAAATCAGTGACGGTGTGTCTAATAAGGGAAATCAGTGAGAGTGCGTCTAACAACAGAAATCCTGGACAGTGTGTCTAATAAGAGAAATCAGTGACAGTGTGTCTAATTACAGAAATAAGTTATAGTGTGTCTAATAACAAAAATCATTGATAGTGTGTCTAATTACTGAAATCAGTGACAGTGTGCCTAATAACAGAACTCAGTGACAGTGTCTAATAACAGAAATCAGTGACAGTGTCTAATAACAGAAATCAGTTACAGTGCATCTAATAACAGAAATCAGTGGCAGTGTCTAAAAGCAGAAATCAGTGACAGTCTGTCTAATAACAGCAATCAGTGACAGTGTCTAATAACAGAAATTAGTGACAGTCTCTAATAACAGAAATCAGTTACAGCATGTCTAATAACAGAAATCAGTGACAGTGTGTCTAATAAGAGAAATCAGTGACAGTGTATCTAATAACAGAAATCAGTTGCAGTGTGTCTAATAACAGAAATCAGTGACAGTGTGTCTAATAACAGAAATCAGTGACAGTATGTCTAATAACAGAAATCAGTGGCAGTGTCTAATAAGAGAAATCAGTGACAGCGTGTCTAGTAACAGAAATCAGTTGCAGTGTCCAATAACAAAATTCAGTTTGATGGTGTCTAATAACAGAAATCAGTGACAGTGTGTTTAACAACAGAAATCAGTGACAGTGTGTCTAATAACAGAAATCAGTGCCAGTGTGTCTAATAACAGAAAGCAGTGACAGTGTGTCTAATAACTGAAATCAGTGACAGTGTGTCCAATAACAGAAATCAGTGACAGTGTGTCTAATAACTGAAATCAGTGACAGTGTGTCCAATAACAGAATTCAGTGACAGTGTGTTTAACAACAGAAATCAGTTAAAGTATGTCTAATAAGATAAATCAGTGACAGTATGTCTAATACGAGAAATCAGTGACTGTGTCCAATAAGAATTATCAGTTACAGTGTGTCTAATAACAGAAACCAGTGACAGAGTGTCTAATAAGAATTATCAGTTACAGTGTGTCAAATAACAGAAATCAGTCACAGTGTGTCTAATAACAGAAATCAGTTAAAGTGTCCAAGAACAGAAATCAGTGACAGTGTGTCTAATAACAGAAATCAGTTGCAGTGTCCAATAACAGAAATCAGTTACAGGGTGTCTAATAACAGAAATCAGTGACAGTGTGTCTAATAACAGAAATAAGTTACAGTGTGTCTAATAACAAAAATCACTGACAGTGTGTCTAATAACTGAAATAAGTGACAGTGTGTCTAATAACAGAAATCAGTGACAGTGTCTAATAACAGAACTCAGTGACAGTGTCTAATAACTGAAACTGTGACAGTGTATCTAATAATTCAAATCAGTGACAGTGTCTAATAACAGAAATCAGTTACAGTGTGTCTAATAACAGAAATCAGTGACAGTGTCTAAAAGCAGAAATCAGTGACAGTCTGTCTAATAACAGCAATCAGTGACAGTGTCTAATAACAGAAATTAGTGACAGTCTCTAATAACAGAAATCAGTTACAATGTGTCTAATAACAGAAATCAGTGACAGTGTGTCCAATAACAGAAATCAGTGACAGTGTGTCTAATAACAGAAATCAGTGACAGTGTGTCTAATTACCCAAATCAGTTACAGTGTCCAAGAATTATCAGTTACAGTGTGTCTAATAACGAAATCAGTCACAGTGTGTCTAATAACAGAAATCAGTTAAAGTGTGTCGAATAAGAGAATCAGTGACAGTGTGTCCAAGAACAGAAATCAGTTACAGGGTGTCTAATAACAGAAATCAGTGACACTGTGTCTAATAACAGAAATCAGCTACAGTGTGTCTAATAACAGAAATCAGTTGCAGTGTCCAATAACAGAAATCAGTTACATGGTGTGTAATAACAGAAATCAGTGACAGTGTGTCTAATAAGGGAAATCAGTGAGAGTGCGTCCAACAACAGAAATCCTGGACAGTGTGTCTAATAAGAGAAATCAGTGACAGTGTGTCTAATAACAGAAATAAGTTATAGTGTGTCTAATAACAAAAATCACTGACAGTGTGTCTAATTACTGAAATCAGTGACAGTGTGCCTAATAACTGAAATAAGTGACAGTGTGTCTAATAACAGAAATCAGTGACAGTGTCTAATAACAGAACTCAGTGACAGTGTCTAATAACAGAAATCAGTTACAGTGCATCTAATAACAGAAATCAGTGGCAGTGTCTAAAAGCAGAAATCAGTGACAGCCTGTCTAATAACAGCAATCAGTGACAGTGTGCCTAATAACTGAAATAAGTGACAGTGTGTCTAATAACAGAAATCAGTGACAGTGTCTAATAACAGAACTCAGTGACAGTCTCTAATAACAGAAATCAGTTACAGTATGTCCAATAACAGAAATCAGTGGCAGTGTCTAATAACAGAATCAGTAACAGTGTGTTTAATAACAGAAATCAGTTATAGTGTATCTAATAAGAGAAATCAGTGACAGTATGTCTAATAACAGAATTCAGTGACAGTGTGTTTAATAACAGAAATCAGTTACAGTGTGTCTAATAAGAGAAATCAGTGACAGTGGGCTGGGTACTGGATTTGGATGATCAGCCATGATCGTATTGAATGGCGGAGCAGGCTCGACGGGCCGAATGGCCTACTCCTGCTCCTAGATTCTATGTTTCTATGTTTCTATGGATTTTGTCTTGGGGTCGGGTTGGGGTCGTGTAATCCGCATTTCGTGTTTCCCCCCCGACTCCAGATTAATGTGGATGAATGATGCAATTTTCACTTAATTGGGCAATTGAGTTCCAGCATGTGGGAACCCATGAACCAATTAGTGGTTTCAGTCTGAAAGTCGCCTCTGATGATGTCATCATTGCTGACTGCCTAGTCGCAGAGACTGTTGGTGAGAGAGGACATGCCTGGCTTGCTTTTGATGTGAGTGGACCTGGATGCAAAATATGGGGGGGGGGGGGGGGGGGAGAGAAGGAGAGAGAGAGAGAGAGAGAGAGAATTTTTTTTGCATCCAAGTCCTCTCACAGCAAAGGCCAGGCAGTCTCTGAACACATTCAATTCAGCAGCGGCGACTTTCAGACCTAATACTACTACTACCTTCATCACATCTCCGTTGTAATAGCGGACCTGCAGCTGATAGTCAGCTGTCCACTTGTGCTCCCGCCAGGTTTCACTGGAGTGTTTCACACCAGGCGTACTTCACGTCAGAAAAGGGTTAAACTAGCTAAAACGTTTCAAGATGGCATTACATAGCCAATTTGGAGCTTGTTAGGGGCTTTAATGGCCTCTCCCGCCTCTTGGAGGCGGGACGGAGTCGGGAACCCCGCGACTGATTTTGTCAAAATTGCGTGGAGGCGGGATGGAGTCGGGATGGGGTCGGAAACCCCGACCTCGCAAATTTAACCCCCCACATGCCTCCAAACCCGACTCCATGGGTCATTCAAAATCCAGCCCAGTGTGTCTAATAACAGAAATCAGTGACAGTGTATCTAATAACAGAAATCAGTTGCAGTGTGTCTAATAACAGAATTCAATGACAGTGTATCTAATAACAGAAATCAGTGACAGTGTATCTAATAACAGAAATCAGTGACAGTGTGTCTAATAAGAGAAATCAGTGACAGTGTGTCTAATAACAGAAATCAGTGACAGTGTGTCTAATAACAGAAAGCAGTGACAGTGTGTCTAATAAGAGAAATCAGTGACAGTGTATCTAATAACAGAAAGCAGTGACAGTGTGTCTAATAAAAAAATCAGTTAGAGTGTGTCTAATAACAGAAATCTGTGACAGTGCCTAATAACAGAATTCAGTTACAGTGTGTCTAATAACAGAAATCAATGACAGTGTGTCTAATAACAGAAATCAGTTACAGTGTGTCTAATAACAGAAATCTGTTGCAGTGTGTCCAATAACTGAAATCTGTGACAGTGCCTAATAACAGAATTCAGTTACAGTGTTTCTAATAACTGAAATCAGTGACAGTGTGTCTAATAACAGAAATCAGTGACAGTGTGTCTAATAACAGAAATCAATGACAGTGTGTCTAATAACAGAAATCAGTGACAGTGTGTCTAACGACAGAAATCAGTGACAGTGTGTCTAATAACAGAAATCAGTGACAGTGTGTCTAACAACAGAAATCAGTGACAGTGTGTCTAATAACAGAAATCAGTGACAGTGTGTCGAACAGCCAAATCTGTGACAGTGCCTAATAACAGAATTCAGTTACAGTGTTTCTAATAACTGAAATCAGTGACAGTGTGTCTAATAACAGAAATCAATGACAGTGTGTCTAACAACAGAAATCAGTGAGAGTGTGTCGAACAGCAGAAATCAGTGGCAGTGTCTAATAACAGAATCAGTGACATTGTTTCAAATAAGAGAAATCAGTGACAGTGTATCTAATAACAGAAATCAGTTGCAGTTTGTCTAATAACAGAAATCAGTGACATTGTGTCAAATAAGAGAAATCAGTGACAGTGTATCTAATAACAGAAATCAGTGACAGAGTGTCTAATAACAAAAATCAGTGACAGTGTGTCTAATAAGAGAAATCAGTGACAGTGTATCTAATAACAGAAATCAGTTGCAGTGTGTCTAATAACAGAAATCAGTGACAGTGTGTCTAATAAGAGAAATCAGTGACAGTATAACTAATAACAGAAATCAGTTGCAGTGTGTCTAATAACAGAAATCAGTGACACTGTGTCTAATAAGAGAAATCAGTGACAGTGTGTCTAATAACAGAAATCAGTGGCAGTGTGTCTAATAAGAGAAATCAGTGACAGTATGTCTAATAACAGAAATCAGTGACAGTGTGTCTAATAACAGAAATCAGTGACAGTGTGTCTAATAACAGCAATCAGTGCCAGTGTGTCTAATAACAGAAATCAGTGGCAGTGTCTAATAAGAGAAATCAGTGACAGCGTGTCTAATAACAGCAATCAGTGACAGTGTGTCTAACAGCAGAAATCAGTGACAGTGTGTCTAATAACAGAAATCAGTGACAGTGTGTCTAATAACAGAAAGCAGTGACAGTGTGTCTAATAACAGAAATCAGTGACAGTGTGTCTAATAACAGAAATCAGTGACAGTGTGTCTAATAACAGAAATCAGTGACAGTGTGTCTAATAACAGAAAGCAGTGACAGTGTGTCTAATAACAGAAATCAGTGACAGTGTGTCTAATAACAAAAATCAGTGACAGTGTGTCTAATAACAGAAATCAGTGACAGTGTGTCTAATAACAGAAAGCAGTGACAGTGTGTCTAATAACAGAAATCAGTGACAGTGTGTCTAATAACAGAAAGCAGTGACAGTGTGTCTAATAACAGAAAGCAGTGACAGTGTGTCTAATAACAGAAATCAGTGACAGTGTGTCTAATAACAGAAAGCAGTGACAGTGTGTCTAATAACAGAAAGCAGTGACAGTGTGTCCAATAACAGAAATCTGTGACAGTGCCTAATAACAGAAATCAGTGACAGTGTGTCTAATAACAGAAAGCAGTGACAGTGTGTCTAATAACAGAAATCAGTTGCAGTGTGTCTAATAACAAAAATCAGTGACAGTGTGTCTAATAAGAGAAATCAGTGACAGTTTATCTAATAACAGAAATCAGTTGCAGTGTGTCTAATAAGAGAAATCAGTGACAGTGTAACTAATAACAGAAATCAGTGCCAGTGTGTCTAATAACAGAAATCAGTGACAGTGTGTCTAATAAGAGAAATCAGTGACAGTGTAACTAATAACAGAAATCAGTGACAGTGTGTCTAATAACAGAAATCAGTGACAGTGTGTCTAATAACAGAAATCAGTGACAATGTGTCTAATAACAGAAAGCAGTGACAGTGTGTCTAATAACAGAAAGCAGTGACAGTGTGTCTAATAACAGAAATCAGTGACAGTGTATCTAATAACAGAAATCAGTGACAGTGTGCCTAATAACAGAAAGCAGTGACAGTGTGTCTAATAACAGAAAGCAGTGACGGTGTGTCTAATAACAAAAATCAGTTAGAGTGTATCTAATAACAGAAATCAGTGACAGTGTGTCTAATAAGAGAAATCAGTTACAGTGTGTCTACTAACAGAAATCAGTTACAGTGTGTCTAATAACAGAAATCTGTTACAGTGTGTCCAATAACAGAAATCTGTGACAGTGCCTAATAACAGAATTCAGTTACAATGTGTGTAATAACAGAAATCTGTGACAGTGCCTAATAACAGAATTCAGTTACAGTGTGTCTAATAACAGAAATCAGTGACAGTGTGTCTAATAACAGGAATCAGTTACAGTGTCCAAGAACAGAAATCAGTTACATGAGGGGAAAAATTCAGTAACGCCCCATTTGGGGCGCAATTATCGGCCGGGCGCAAAGATTAGCGCCTGACGCTAATGATCACCTCCGACTGCAAACTTCACTTTTATCGCCCCTGGAGGTGATTGGAGCGCTAAATCAGGCGCTACACTTCTGTCTTAAGGCGCAAAGGCCTAGGTGCGAGGCGCTAACTCAGAGCGCGGGCGAAGTTCATGTGATGTCAGTCAGCAATGGAACACAGACACAATGGCGCCGGCCAGTTCTTAAAGGGGAGGGCTGATCCTACTTACCATCCAGCTCCTGCTCATTGCAGCCCTGAATCTCGGCCTGGAGAGACCTGTACATCAAATCTGCTGGAGAAAACAATGGAGAGAACCAGGGAAAGAGCTCAGAGTGCAGCCCCCACAGTCTCATCTAAATCGATACAAGGAAGGTATATCAAAATGAACCTGCAAAGTGCTGCTCAGTACCCAAAACTCCTTCACACAGCGTTGAATCTCTCCAGAAGTCTCTCTCTCTCTCTCTCTCTCTCTCTCTCAGAATGCGTGGTTACAAAATGTCACCAACAAAAAAAGGCAGGAAGCGGTCGCCTTTAAATAGCGCTCCCCCAGTCCCTTCCTGACTGCAAAACGCTCCCCTCAACCTGTCATTACTAGCGGCAAGCGGTAAGGCAGGGGGCACCACTGAATATACGCTCCGGGGCGCTACCGGGGCATTGCGCACTCGACTGATGTCACGATCTGCCGGTGCAAGTGATCGTGGCGGTAGTGTTTAGCGCCGCCGAAAAATGTCTAGTTAATTTTGCGAGCGGCCCAAACATCGCCGCGCCCAGGCGCTAGTTGCTTTGCGCCCCATTAGCACCCTCTTAAGGCGCTAACGGGAGGCGCAACCTGCTGAATTTTTCCCCCTGGTGTCTAATAACAGAAATCAGTGACAGTGTATCTAACAACAGAAATCAGTTAGAGTGTGTCTAATAACTGAAATCAGTTACAGTGTCCAAGAACAGAAATCAGTGACAGCCTGTCTAATAACAGGAATCAGTTACAGTGTGTCTAATCACAGAAATCAGTTACAGTGTGTCTAATAAAAGAAATCTATTACAATGTGTCCAATAACAGAAATATGTAGCAGTGTCTAATAAGAGAAATCAGTGACAGCATTTCTAATAACAGAAATCAGTGGCAGTGTGTCTAATAACAGAAATCAGTGACAGTGTGTCTAACAACAGAAATCAGTGACAGTGTGTCTAATAACAGAAATCAGTGACAGGGAGTCTAACCAGGGAAATCAGTGACAGTGTGTCCAATAACAGAAATCAGTGGCAGTGTCTAATAAGAGAAATCAGTGACAGTGTGTCTAATAACAGAAATCTGGGACAGTGTGTCTAATAACAGAAATTGATGACAGTGTCTAATAACAGAAATTAGTTACAGTGTATCTAATAACAGAAATCAGTGACAGCGAGTCGAATAACTGACATCAGTGACAGTATGTCTAACAACTGAAATCAGTTACAGTATGTCTAATAAAAGAACTCAGTTACAGTGTGTCTAATAAGAGAAATCAGTGACAGTGTGTCTAATAAAAGAAACCAGTTGAAGTGTCCAATAACAGAAATCAGTTACAACGTGTCTAATAACAGAAATCAGTGACAGACTGTCAAAGAACAGAAATCAGTGACAGTGTGTCTAATAACAGAAATCAGTGACAGTGTGTCTAATAACAGAAATCAATTACAATGTCCAAGAACAGAAATCAGTTAAAGTGTGTCTAATAACAGAAAACAGTTACAGTGTGTCTAACAACAGAAATCAGTTACAGTGTGTCTAACAACAGAAATCAGTGACAGTTTCCAATAACAGAAATCAGTGGCAGCGTGTTTAATAACAGAAATAAGTAACAGGGTGTCCAACAAGAGAAATCAGTGACAGTGTGACTAATAACAGAAATCAGTGACAGTGTGTCTGATAACAGAAATCAGTTACAGTGTGTCTAATAACAGAAATCAGTGACAGTGTGTCTCATAACAGAAATCAGTTACAGTGTGTCTAATAACAGAAATCAGTGACAGTGTGACTAATAACAGAAATCAGTGACAGTGTGTCTGATAACAGAAATCAGTGACAGTGTGACTAATAACAGAAATCAGTGACAGTATGTCTGATAACAGAAATCAGTTACAGTGTGTCTGATAACAGAAATCAGTTACAGTGTGTCTAATAACAGAAATCAGTGACAGTGTGTCTGATAACAGAAATCAGTTACAGTGTGTCTAATAACAGAAATCAGTTACAGTGTATCCAGTAACAAAAATCTGTGACAGTGCCTAATAACAGAAATATGTAATAGTGTCGAATAACAGAAATCAGTTACAGTGTTTCTAGTAACAGAAATCAGTGGCAGTGTCTAATAACAGAAATCAGTGACAGTGTGTTTAATAACTGACATCAGTGACAGTGTGTCTAACAACTGAAATCAGTGCCAGTGCGTCTAATAACAGAAATCAGTGACCGTGTGTATAATAACAGAAATCAGTTGCAGTGTCCAATAACAGAAATCAGTTACATGGTTTCTAATAATAGAAATCACTGACAGTATGTCTAATATGAAAAATCAGTGACAGTGTGTCCAATAAGAATTATCAGTTACAGTGTGTCTAATAAGATAAATCAGTCACAGTGTGTCTAATAATAGAAATCAGTTACAGTGTGTCTAATAAGAGAAATCAGTGACAGTTTGTCTAATAACAGAAATCAGTTGCAGTGTCCAATAACAGAAATAAGTTGCAGTGTCCAATAACAGAAATCAGTTACATGGTGTCATAAATAGAAATCAGTGACAGCCTGCCTAATAACAGAAATCAGTGGCAGTGTGTCTAATAACAGAAATCATACAGAACATTTTGGAGGGGGAGGGCGAACAGCCAGCTGTCGTGGTGCACATAGGCACCAACGATATAGGTAAAAAAGGGGATGAGGTCCTAAAAGCAGAATATAGGGAGTTAGGAGGTAAATTAAAAAATAGGACCTCAAAGGTAGTAATCTCAGGATTGCTACCAGTGCCACGTGCTAGTCAGAGTAGAAATAGGAGGATATTTCAAATGAATACGTGGCTAGAGGAATGGTGTAAGGGGGAGGGATTCAAATTCCTGGGACATTGGAACCGGTTCTGGGGGAGGTGGGACCAGTACAAACCGGACGGTCTGTACCTGGGCAGGGCCGGGACCGCTGTCCTAGGGGGAGTGTTTGCTAGTGCTGTTGGGGAGGATTTAAACTAATGTGGCAGGGGGTTGGGAACCTGAGCAGGGAGACAGAGGAAAGCATGTCAGGAAGGGACAGAAGGTATGGAGTAAAAGGTAAAGTGTTAAATAAGGAAAAAGCAGGAAGTAAGTGTCGCAAAACACATTTGAAAGTTCTTTATCTGAATGCACGTAGCATTCATAACAAAATTGACGAGTTAATGGCACAAATAACTATGTATGGGTATGATCTTGTGGCCATTACAGAAACATGGCTGCAGGGTGACAACGTCTGGGAATTAAATATGCCAGGGTATTTAACAATCAGGAAGGACAGGCAGGAAGGAAGGGGAGGTGGGGTGGCTATGTTAATAAAGGAAGGAATCACTGTAATACAGAGAAATGATATTGGGTCAAAAGATCAGGATAATGAAACAGTTTGGGGAGAGATAAGGAATAATAAGGGGAAAAAAAACACTGGTGGGCGTAGTATATAGGCCTCCTAATAGTTGCAACTCTGTTGGAAGAAGTATTAATCAGGAAATAGTTGGGGCATGTAATAAGGGAACAGCTATAATTATGGGGGATTTTAACTATCATATTAACTGGACAAATCAAATTGGGCAGGGCAGCCTTGAGGAAGAGTTTATTGAGTGTCTTAGGGATGGATTTCTTGAGCAGTATGTAACTGATCCTACAAGGGGGCAAGCAACCTTGGACCTGGTACTATGTAATGAGTCTGGATTAATTAATAATGTCCTAGTTAAGGATCCCCTTGGAATGAGTGACCATAACATGGTTGAATTCCATATCCAATTAGAGGGTGAGAAGGTTGGTTCTCAAACAAGCATACTGAGCTTGAATAAAGGAGACTATGATGGCATGAGAGCAGAATTGATTAAAGTGGACTGGGAAAATAGATTAAAGGGTAAGACGGTACATGAGCAGTGGTGTTCATTCAAGGAGTTATTTTACAACTTTCAAAATAAATATATTCCACTGAGGAAAAAAGGGTGTAAAAGAAATGACAGCCATCCATGGCTAAGTAAAGAAATTAAAGAAAGTATCCAACTAAAAACAAGGACATATAAGGTAGCCAAAGTTAGTGGGAGGATAGAAGATTGGGAAGTCTTCAAAAGACAACAAAACGTAACTAAAGGATTGATTAAGAAAGGGAAAATAGACAATGAAAATAAATTAGCAAAAAATATAAAAACAGATAGCAAGAGTTTCTATAGTTATATAAAAAGAAAAAGGGTGGCTAAGGCAAACGTAGGTCCCTTAGAGGATGAGACCGGGAAATTAATGGTGGGAAACATGGAGATGGCAAAAATGCTGAACAAATATTTTGTTTCAGTCTTTACGGTAGAGGACACTAAGAATATCCCAACACTGGACAAACAGGGGGCTCTAGGGGGGGAGGAGCTAAATACGATTATTTCTGTTATTAGACACACTGTCACTGATTTCTCTTATTAGACACACTGTCACTGATTTCTGTTGTTAGAAACTGTCACTGATTTCTGTTACTAGACACACTGTTACTGATTTCAGTTATTAGACACACTGTCACTGATTTCTGTTATTAGACACTGTCACTGACTTCTGTTACTAGACACACTGTTACTGATTTCAGTTATTAAACAAACTGTCATTGATTTCTGTTATTAGACACACTGTCACTGATTGCTGTTATTAGACACACTGTATATAAGAACATAAGAAATAGGAGCAGGAGTAGACCAATCGGCCCCTCGAGCCTGCTCCGCCATTCAATGAGATCATGGCTGATCTGATCCAACCTCAACTCTAAAGAACACAAGAAGTAGGAGCAGGACCAGGCCACTCGGCCCCTGGGCCCGCTCCGCCACCCACATCTGTTGACTGTGGGTAAATACAGGTAACATCTGTTGACTGTGGGTAAGGACAGGTAACATCTATTGACTGTGGGTAAGGACAGTTAACATCTGTTGACTGTGGGTAAATACAGGTAACATCTGTTGACTGTGGGTAAGGACAGGTAACATCTGTTGATGTCGGTAAAGACAGGTAACATCTGTTGACTGTCGGTAAATACAGGTAACATCCGTTGACTGTGGGTAATGACTGGCAACATCTGGCGACTGTAGGTAAATACAGGTAACCTCTGTTGACTGTGCATGAATGCAGGTAACATCTGTTGCCTGTAGGTAAATACAGGTAACATCTGTTGACTGTGGGTGAGGACAGGTAATATCTGCCACTGTGGGTAAATACAGGTAACATCTGTTACCTGAGTGTAAATACAGGTAACATCTGTTACCTGAGTGTAAATACAGGTAACATCTGTTGACTGTGGGTAAATACAGGTAATATCTGTTGACTGTGGGTAAATACAGGGAACATCTGTTACCTGAGGGTAAATACAGATATCAGATATTGACTGTGGGTAAATACAGGTAACATTTGTTGCCTGTTGGTAACTACAGGTAACATCTGTTGACTTTGGGTGAGGACAGATAATATCTGTTGACTGTCGGTAAATACAGGTAACAAATGTTACCTGAGGGTAAATACAGGTAACATCTGTTGACTGTGGGTAAGGACAGGTAACATCTGTTGATGTCGGTAAAGACAGGTAACATCTGTTGACTGTCGGTAAATACAGGTAACATCTGTTGACTGTGGGTAATGACAGGCAACATCTGGTGACTGTAGGTAAATACAGGTAACATCTGTTGACTGTGGGTGTGGACAGGTAATATCTGCTGACTGTGGGTAAATACAGGTAACATCTGTTACGTGAGTGTAAATACAGGTAACATCTGTTGACTGTGGGTAAGGACAGGTTACATCTATTGACTGTGGATAAATACAGGTAACATCTGTTGACTGTGGGTAAATACAGGTAACATCTGTTGACTGTCGGTAAATACAGGTAACATCTGTTGATCTCGGTAAAGACAGGTAACATCTGTTGACTGTGGGTAGATACAGGGAACATCTGATGACTGTGGGTAAATACAGGTAACATCTGTTGACTGTCGGTAAATACAGGTAACATCTGTTGACTGTTGGTAAATACAGGTAACATCTGTTCACTGTGGGTAACTACAGGTAACATCTGTTGACTGTGGGTACGGACTGGTAACATCTGGTGACTGTAGGTAAATACAGGTGACATCTGTTGCCTGTGGGTAAAGACAGGTCACATCTGTTGACTGTGGGTAGATACAGGGAACATCTGATGACTGTGGGTAAATACAGGTAACATCTGTTGACTGTCGGTAAATACAGGTAACATCTGTTACCTGTGGGTATGAACAGGTAACATCTGTTGACTGTGGGTAAATACAGGTAACATCTGTTGACTGTGGGTAAATACAGGTAACATCTGTTGACTGGGTAAATACAGGTAACATCTGTTGACTGTGGGTAAATACAGGTAACATCTGTTGACTGTTGGTAAATACAGGTAACATCTGTTGACTGTGGGTAGATACAGGGAACATCTGATGACTGTGGGTAAATACAGGTAACATCTGTTCACTGTGGGTAACTACAGGTAACATCTGTTGACTGTGGGTAAGGACTGGTAACATCTGGTGACTGTAGGTAAATACAGGTGACATCTGTTGCCTGTGGGTAAATACAGGTAACATCTGTTGACTGTTGGTAAATACAGGTAACATCTGTTCACTGTGGGTAACTACAGGTAACATCTGTTGACTGTTGGTAAATACAGGTAACATCTGTTCACTGTGGGTAAAGACAGGTAACATCTGTTGACTGTTGGTAAATACAGGTAACATCTGTTCACTGTGGGTAAATACAGGTAATATCTGTTGACTGTGGGTAAGGACTGGTAACATCTGGTGACTGTAGGTAAATACAGGTGACATCTGTTGCCTGTGGGTAAATACAGGTAACATCTGTTGACTGTTGGTAAATACAGGTAACATCTGTTCACTGTGGGTAAATACAGGTAACATCTGTTGACTGTTGGTAAATACAAGTAACATCTGTTCACTGTGGGTAAATACAGGTAATATCTGTTGACTGTGGGTAAATACAGGGAACATCTGTTACCTGAGGGTAAATACAGATATCAGATATTGACTGTGGGTAAATACAGGTAACATTTGTTGCCTGTGGGTAACTACAGGTAACATCTGTTGACTTTGGGTGAGGACAGATAATATCTGTTGACTGTGGGTAAGGACAGGTAACACCTGTTAAATGTAGGTAAGTACACGTAACATCTGTTGTCTGTGGGTAAATACAGGTAACATCTGTTGACTGTGGGTAAATAAAGGTAACAACTGTTACCTGAGGGTAAATACAGGTAACATCTGTTGACTGTGGGTAAGGACAGGTAACATCTGTTGACTGTGGGAAAATACAGGTAACATCTGTTGACTGTGGGAAAATACAGGTAAAATCTGTTGACTGTGGGTAAGGACAGGTAACATCTGTTGGCTGTGCATGAATACAGGTAACATCTGTCGAATGTGTGTGAGGACAGGTAACATCTGTTGACTGTGGGTAAGGACTGATAATGTCTGGTGACTGTAGATAAATACAGGTAACATCTGTTGACTGTGCCTGAATACAGGTAACATCTGTTGCCTGTGGGTAAATACAGGTAACATCTGTTGACTATGGGTGAGGACAGGCTACATCTGTTGACTGTGGGTAAATACAGGTAACATCTGTTGACTTTGGGTGAGGACAGATAATATCTGTTGACTGTGGGTAAATACAGGTAACATCTGTTGACTGTCGGTAAATACAGGTAACAAATGTTACCTGAGGGTAAATACAGGTAACATCTGTTGACTGTGGGTAAGGACAGGTAACATCTGTTGATGTCGGTAAAGACAGGTAACATCTGTTGACTGTCGGTAAATACAGGTAACATCCGTTGACTGTGGGTAATGACAGGCAACATCTGGTGACTGTAGGTAAATACAGGTAACATCTGTTGACTGTGGGTGTGGACAGGTAATATCTGCTGACTGTGGGTAAATACAGGTAACATCTGTTACGTGAGTGTAAATACAGGTAACATCTGTTGACTGTGGGTAAGGACAGGTTACATTTATTGACTGTGGATAAATACAGGTAACATCTGTTGACTGTGGGTAAATACAGGTAACATCTGTTGACTGTCGGTAAATACAGGTAACATCAGTTGATCTCGGTAAAGACAGGTAACATCTGTTCACTGTGGGTAAAGACAGGTAACATCTGTTGACTGTGGGTAGATACAGGGAACATCTGATGACTGTGGGTAAATACAGGTAACATCTGTTGACTGTCGGTAAATACAGGTAACATCTGTTGACTGTTGGTAAATACAGGTAACATCTGTTCACTGTGGGTAACTACAGGTAACATCTGTTGACTGTGGGTACGGACTGGTAACATCTGGTGATTGTAGGTAAATACAGGTGACATCTGTTGCCTGTGGGTAAAGACAGGTAACATCTGTTGACTGTGGGTAGATACAGGGAACATCTGATGACTGTGGGTAAATACAGGTAACATCTGTTGACTGTCGGTAAATACAGGTAACATCTGTTACCTGTGGGTATGAACAGGTAACATCTGTTGACTGTCGGTAAATACAGGTAACATCTGTTGACTGTGGGTAAATACAGGTAACATCTGTTGACTGTGGGTAAATACAGGTAACATCTGTTGACTGTGGGTAGATACAGGTAACATCTGCTGACTGTGGGTAAATACAAGTAACATCTGTTGACTGTGGGTAAATACAGGTAACATCTGTTGAATGTGGGTAAATACAGGTAACATCTGTTGACTGTGGGTAAATACAGGTAACATCTGTTGACTGTGGGTAAATACAGGTAACATCTGTTGACTGTCGGTAAATACAGGTAACATCTGTTGACTGTGGGTAGATACAGGGAACATCTGATGACTGTGGGTAAATACAGGTAACATCTGTTCACTGTGGGTAACTACAGGTAACATCTGTTGACTGTGGGTAAGGACTGGTAACATCTGGTGACTGTAGGTAAATACAGGTGACATCTGTTGCCTGTGGGTAAATACAGGTAACATCTGTTGACTGTTGGTAAATACACGTAACATCTGTTCACTGTGGGTAAATACAGGTAACATATGTTGACTGTTGGTAAATACAGGTAACATCTGTTCACTGTGGGTAAATGCAGGTAACATCTGTTGACTGTTGGTAAATACAGGTAACATCTGTTCCCTGTGGGTAAATACAGGTAATATCTGTTGACTGTGGGTAAGGACTGGTAACATCTGGTGACTGTAGGTAAATACAGGTGACATCTGTTGCCTGTGGGTAAATACAGGTAACATCTGTTGACTGTTGGTAAATACAGGTAACATCTGTTAACTGTGGGTAAATACAGGTAACATCTGTTGACTGTTGGTAAATACAGGTAACATCTGTTCACTGTGGGTAAATACAGGTAACATCTGTTGACTGTGGGTAAATACAGGGAACATCTGTTACCTGAGGGTAAATACAGATATCAGATATTGACTGTGGGTAAATACAGGTAACATTTGTTGCCTGTGGGTAACTACAGGTAACATCTGTTGACTTTGGGTGAGGACAGATAATATCTGTTGACTGTGGGTAAGGACAGGTAACACCTGTTAAATGTAGGTAAGTACAGGTAACATCTGTTGTCTGTGGGTAAATACAGGTAACATCTGTTGACTGTGGGTAAATAAAGGTAACAACTGTTACCTGAGGGTAAATACAGGTAACATCTGTTGACTGTGGGTAAGGACAGGTAACATCTGTTGACTGTGGGAAAATACAGGTAACATCTGTTGACTGTGGGAAAATACAGGTAACATCTGTTGACTGTGGGTAAGGACAGGTAACATCTGTTGGCTGTGCATGAATACAGGTAACATCTGTCGAATGTGTGTGAGGACAGGTAACATCTGTTGACTGTGGGTAAGGACTGGTAATGTCTGGTGACTGTAGATAAATACAGGTAACATCTGTTGACTGTGCCTGAATACAGGTAACATCTGTTGCCTGTGGGTAAATACAGGTAACATCTGTTGACTATGGGTGAGGACAGGCTACATCTGTTGACTGTGGGTAAATACAGGTAACATCTGTAACCTGAGGGTAAATACAGGTAACATCTGTTGACTGTGGGTAAATACAGGTAACAGCTGATACCTGAGTGTAAATACAGGTAACAACTGTTGACTGTGGGTAAGGACAGGTAACATCTGTTGACAACAGAAAACGCTGGAAAAACTCAGCAGGCCAGGCAGCATCCGTGGAGAGAGAAACAGAGTTAACGTTTCAGGTCGAAGACCTTTCGTCAGAACTGGAAAAATGCAGGATATGAAATAGATTTTAAAGCAAGTATAATGCAGGGAAAAGGGTGGCCTGTCACTTTAATTCTCCGCTCCACTCCCACTCAGACCTCACCGTCCTTGGCCTCTTGCATTGATCCACAGAAGCTCAGCGTAAGCTCGAGGAACAGCACCTCATCTTTCGATTAGGCACTCTACAGCCCTCTGGACTCAACATAGAGTTCAACAATTTCAGATCATAACCCCGGCCCCCATCACATATATATATATATTTTTATTTTATTTTTTTATCCACCCTTTTGTTTGGCCTTTTTTTCTTCCCTCCCAGAAGCTGGCAGCTGTCCTTCATTCTGCCAGCACATTTCACACTCCATCTAGAGCCATCCTTTGTTCCTCAACCTGTCATATTACCACCTCCTCTTGCCTTGAATATCTCTTAATGTCTCTTAATCTCTCCTGCTTTCTATCCTACCACTGACCTTCCCTTTTGTTCTTTCATCCCCTCCCACTTTTCCCAGCATTATACTTGCTTTAAAATCTATTTCATTTCCTGCTTTTTTCCAGTTCTGACGAAAGGTCTTCGCCCTGAAACGTTAACTCTGTTTCTCTCTCCACGGATGCTGCCTGGCCTGCTGCGTTTTTCCAGCGTTTTCTGTTGTTATTTCGGATTTCCAGCATCTGCAGTATTTTGCTAACATCTGTTACCTGAGGGTAAATACAGGTAACATCTGTTGACTGTAGGTAAGGCCAGGTAACAACTGTTGACTGTAGGTAAATACAGGCAACATCTGTTGACTGTTGATAAATACAGGTAACATTTTTTGACTATGGGTAAATACAGGTAACATCTGTTGACTGTGGGTAAGGACAGGTAACATCTTATAACTGTAGGTAAATACAGGCAACATCTGTTGACTGTTGATAAATACAGGTAAAATCTGTTGACTGTGGGTGAGGACAGGTAACATCTGTTGACTGTGGGTGAGGACAGGTAACATCTGTTGACTGTGGGTGAGGACAGGTAACATCTGTTGACTGTGGGTGAGGACAGGTAACATCTGTTGACTGTGGGTGAGGACAGGTAACATCTGTTGATAGTCAGCAGCACAAGGAAGGTTTCTGAATATTGTGTCTCTGTGTGGTGACCTATCTGTGAATAACTTCCCTTGAAATGAATTGCTATCCCAATGTGTTGGTGATTTTCTCTGTTCATCAAGACATTCAGGAGAGAGATCTAATTTCTTTATTCCAGTGCCAACTATGAGAACTCCAGGGTTAGGTAAAGCAGAGCCAGTTACAAAGTGAAATTACCTGCACTCAAACCAAAACGTGCCTTAGTCCCAATTTCAAAAGAGCACACTATAGGAGTGTACTATCGGCCCCCAAACAGTCAGGGGGAGATAGAGGAACAGATATGTAGGCAAATCTCAGAGAAGTGCAGAAATAATAGGGTAATAATAGTAGGGGATTTCAACTTCCCCAATATTAACTGGGATAGTCAGAGTGTGAAAGGCTTAGAGGGTGCGGAATTCTTAAAGTGCATCCAGGAGAGCTTTTTGAGCCAGCATGTAGAAAGTCCTACAAGAGAGGGGGCGGTACTGGACCTAATTCTAGGGAATGTAGCCAGACAAGTGGTGGAAGTGTCAGTAGGAGAGCATTTTGGTGACAGTGACCATAATTCGGTGAGATTTAAGGTAGTCATGCAAAAGGTCAAAGATGGACTAGAAATAAAGGTTCTAAATTGGGGGACGGCCGATTTTAATATGATAAGGCAGGATCTGACCAAAATGGACTGGGATCAGCTACTTGTAGGAAAATCCACATCAGAGCAATGGGAGTCTTACAGAAAGGAAATAGAGAGAGTACAACACCAACATGTTCCCGTAAAGGTCAAGGGTGGGACCAACAAGCCCAGGGAACCCTGGATGTCAAGAGATATACAAGAATGGATTAGGAAAAAAAGGGAGGCTTTTTGCAGATACAAAGGACTAAAAACAGTGGAAGCCCTGGAGGAGTATAGAAAGTGTAGGGTGGTACTTAAAAAAGAAATTAGGAGAGCGATGAGGGGGCATGAAAAAACACTGGCGGGCAAAATAAAGGAAAATCCCAAGGTGTTTTATAAGTATATTAAGGGCAAGAGGATAACCAGGGAAAGAGTAGGGCCCATTAGGGACCAAAGTGGCAATCTGTGTGTAGAGCCAGAAGATGTAGGTAGAGTTTTAAATGAATATTTTGCATCTGTGTTCACTACGGAGAAGGGTGATATAGGCATAGAAATCAGGCAGGGGGATTGTGACATACTTGAACAAATTAGTATTGAGAGGGAGGAGGTACTAGCAGTTTTAGCGAGCTTAAAAGTGGATAAATCCCCAGGCCCTGACGGGATGTATCCCAGGCTGATGTGTGAGGCAAGGGAGGAGATTGCAGGGGCTCTGACACAAATTTTCAGAACCTCTCTGGCCACAGGGGAGGTGCCAGAGGACTGGAGAACAGTTAACGTAGTACCATTGTTCATGAAGGGTAGTAGGGATAAACCAGGGAATTACAGGCCAGTGATCCTAACATCAGTGGTAGGGAAATTATTGGAAAAAATTCTGAGGGACAGAATTAGTCTCCACTTGGAGAGGCAGGGATTAATCAGGGATAGTCAGCATGGCTTTGTCAGGGGGAGATCATGTCTGACCAATTTGATTGAATTTTTCGAGGGGGTGACTAGGTGTGTGGATGAGGGTAGTGCAGTTGATGTAGTCTACATGGACTTCAGTAAGGCTTTTGACAAAGTCCCACATGGGAGACTGGTCAAGAAGATTCGAGCCCATGGGATCCAGGGCAATTTGGCACATTGGATCCAAAATTGGCTTAGTGGCAGGAGGCAGAGGGTGATGGTCGAAGGTTGTTTTTGTGACTGGAAGCCTGTGTCCAGTGGTGTACCGCAGGGATCGGTGCTGGTTCCTGTGCTGTTTGTAGTGTACATTAATGATTTAGATATGCATGTTGGAGGTATGATCAGTAAGTTTGCAGATGACACGAAAATTGGTGGAGTGGTAAATAGCGAGGAGGGAAGCCTCAGGCTACAGGACGATATGGACGGGATGGTTAGATGGGCAGAACAGTGGCAAATGGAATTTAACCCTGAAAAGTGTGAGGTGATGCATTTTGGGAGGACAAACAAGGCAAGGGAATACATAATGAATGGTAGGACCCTAGGAAGGACAGAGGATCAGAGGGACCTTGGTGTGCATATACATAGATCCCTGAAGGCAGTAGGACAGGTAGATAAGGTGGTTAAAAAGGCATATGGGATACTTGCCTTTATTAGCCGAGGCATAGAATATAATGAGGTTATGATGGAGCTGTACAAAACGTTAGTTAGGCCACAGCTGGAATACTGTGTGCAGTTCTGGTCGCCACACTATAGGAGGGATGTGATTGCATTGGAGAGGGTGCAGAGGAGATTCACCAGGATGTTACCTGGGCTGGAGCGCTTCAGCTATGAAGAGAGACTGGGCAGGCTGGGGTTGTTTTCCTTTGAGCAGAGAAGGCTGAGGGGGGACCTAATTGAGGTGTACAAAATTATGAGGGGCATAGATAAGGTAGATAGAAAGGAACTTTTCCCCTTAGTGGAGGGGTCAATAACCAGGGGGCATAGTTTCAAGGTAAGGGGCAGGAGGTTTAGAGGAGATTTAAGGAAAAACTTTTTCACCCAGAGGGTGGTTGGACTCTGGAACTCACTGCCTGACAGGGTGGTAGAGGCAGGAACCCTCACAACATTCAAGAAGCATTTAGATGAGCACTTGAAACGTCATAGCATACAAGGCTACGGACCAAGTGCTGGAAAATGGGATTAGAATAGACAGGGCTTGATGGCCGGCACGGACACGATGGGCCGAAGGGCCTCTTTCTGTGCTGTATAACTCTATGACTCTATGACGCTATGAGCACACCTTATTGCACCTCTGTAACAGTTTCCATATCTATCCGCTCCGTGTGAAAATGCCAATTTAATGCCAAGCTCCAGTCTGCTTGTGCTGTGCGTCCTTGCCCACGAGAAACATAGCTGAGACTGTCTAAACTCATTTCACATTGGAATCATAGAATCATAGAATGGTTACAGCACGGAAGAAGGCCATTGGCCCGTCGAGCCCATGCCGTGCCGACATTGGTTCCTTTGTAGCCAACAGGAGAGACATCTATCCCATCAGTTTGTACTTGGCCATCTAAATTTGTTGTTTCCTGTGTGTGTGCTGTTCTGTAGGTGTTCGGTACTGTAGTGGTTATGTTACTGGACTAGTAACCTGGAGGCTTGGAATAATAGTGGAGTCAGAAGATGAGGTCAAATGCCACAATGACAAAGTATTTTAATTCACTTTAAAAATCTGGAAATAAAATGCTGGTATTCGTACAAGTGAGCATGAAACTATCGGATTGTTGTGAAAACCCAACTGGTTCACTCATGTATTTTGGAGAAGGAAGCCTGCCGTCCTTACCCAACCTGGTCTACATGTGACTCCAGTCCCACACCAACATGGTTGACTCTTAACCACCCTCTGAAGTGGCCTAGCAAGACACTCAATTGTATCAAAACTGCTACCCAGTGGCTCAAGAAGAAGGCCCATCTCCACCTTTTCAATTGCAACTAGGGATAGACAATAAATGCCAGCCTTGCCAGCGATGCCCACATCGCGTCACTGCCAAGGCCGCCATTTATTGCCCATCCCTAATTGCCCTTGAGAAGGTAGTGGTGAACCGCCTACTTGAACCGCTGCAGTCCGTGTGGTGCAGGTACTCTCACAGTGCTGTTAGGGAGGGAGTTCCAGGATTTTGACCCAGCGACGATGAAGGATCGGTGATATACTTCCAAGTCAGGATGGTGTGTGACTTGGAGGGGAACTTGGAGGTGGTGGTGTTCCCATGCGCCTGCTGCCCTTGTCCTTCTAGGTGGTGGAGGTCACGGGTTTGGGAGGTGCTGTCGAAGAAGCCTTGGCGAGTTGCTGCAGTGCATCCTCGCCACCTGCCTCTTGCTGACCCCCGCCCCCCCCAACATCAACACAATGTGACAATTGACCCCAACATTTGCTGCTTAATACAGTCCAAGAACTGTGGAAAATTTCAGTAGCGTATTCACAAGGCGCGATTACAGTGAAACAATGACATCACTGTAGGGCTTGCTATTCATTCCCTAATCTTAATCTTAAACAAAATAATAATCATAAAAATCCATGCAAACATAGTTTCCCTACAGAGTACAATGGAGATCTATCTGTGTCAGTCAATTTGTATTTTTTCCTATCAAGCTGATGCTAACTCACTCATGATTCACACATAAATGTAAAAGCTATCACGCAGTGCCCATGTGACATCCTTTGTCTGCATCTTTTTAAATTAGGAAGAGATATAAATTGGACCAGATAGGTCCAATAGTGTTATCTGTTCAGTCTTAAGTGGAGGATCAGTCCCTAGCAATCCTGGAATGAAGCTCAGAGGGGATGTTTAGATATGAACATAGAAACAGAGAGATGGACCGTGTGGCCTACTCCTGTTCCTAATTCTCATGGACAGAGAAAGAGACAGAGACAGACAGAGGAGAGACAGAGAGAGACAGACAGAGGGAGAGACAGAGAGAGACGGACACAGGGAGAGACAGAGAGAGACAGACACAGGGAGAGACAGAGAGAGACGGACAGAGGGAGAGACAGAAACAGACAGAGGGAGAGACAGAAACAGACAGAGGGAGAGACAGAGACAGACAGAGGGAGAGACTGAGAGATACAGACACAGGGATAGACAGAGAGAGACGGACAGAGGGAGAGACAGAGAGAGACGGAGCGAGAGACTGAGAGTGACAGAGGGAGAGACAGAGACAGACAGAGGGAGAGACAGAGAGAGACGGACAGAGGGAGAGACAGAAACAGACAGAGGGAGAGACAGAGAGAGACGGACAGAGGGAGAGACAGAAACAGAGGGAGAGACTGAGAGAGACAGAGCGAGAGACTGAGAGTGACAGAGGGAGAGACAGAGACAGACAGAGGGAGAGACTGAGAGACAGAAAGAGGGAGAGACAGAGAGAAACAGAGACAGACAGAGGGAGAGACAGAGAGAGAGGGAGAGAGCTAATGAGTGAGAGAGAGGAGAGAGTGAGAGAGACAGAGACAGACAGACAGAGGAAGAGACTGAGAGACAGACAGAGGGAGAGACTGAGAGAGAGGGAGAGAGCTAATGAGTGAGAGAGGAGAGAGTGAGAGAGACAGAGACAGACAGGAAGAGACTGAGAGACAGACAGAGGGAGAGACTGAGAGAGAGGGAGAGAGCTAATGAGTGAGAGAGAGGAGAGAGTGAGAGAGACAGAGACAGACAGGAAGAGACTGAGAGACAGACAGAGGGAGAGACAGAGAGAGAGGGAGAGAGCTAATGAGTGAGAGAGAGGAGAGAGTGAGAGAGACAGAGACAGACAGACAGAGGAAGAGACTGAGAGACAGACAGAGGGAGAGACTGAGAGAGAGGGAGAGAGCTAATGAGTGAGAGAGGAGAGAGTGAGAGAGACAGAGACAGACAGGAAGAGACTGAGAGACAGACAGAGGGAGAGACTGAGAGAGAGGGAGAGAGCTAATGAGTGAGAGAGAGGAGAGAGTGAGAGAGACAGAGACAGACAGACAGAGGAAGAGACTGAGAGACAGACAGAGGAAGAGACTGAGAGACAGACAGAGAGACAGACAGACAGGGGGAGAGACAGAGAGAAATAGACAGAGACAGACAGAAGGGGAGACTAACGTAAACAGACAGAGGGAGAGACCGAGATACAAAGAGAGAGAGACGGACAGAGAGAGTTACACACACAAAGAGTCAGAGAGAGCGAGACAGACAGCGGGCCGGAGAGAGAGAGAGAGAGATGGACAGAGGGAGAGAAACAAAGAGAGAAAAACTACGACTGCATAATGTTCGGCGACGTTGATCTGATGTAG
Source organism: Squalus acanthias (assembly GCA_030390025.1). NCBI lineage: Eukaryota > Metazoa > Chordata > Chondrichthyes > Squaliformes > Squalidae > Squalus > Squalus acanthias. Next base: position 44,444,837 of record CM059448.1, on the reverse strand, counting down.
CGAGCACCCTGGGGAAAGATTGCTGATGTAGAGAAAGTGCTTAAAATGGTTCGCGGGGCCGGGGGGGGAGGTGAAACGGTGCAGCATTTGGGAGCAGCAGTTTGTGTATCTGGTGGATGTGGATGAATCCACAGAGCGCAGACCTTCCTCTGCAGTTTCGGAATCTGCATATTCTTTATATTGTGCAGCAATCCACGCGCGATAATATGCGACGGTCCCTCAGCTCTGCATTTATACGAGCAGAATGAAAGCAGCGCATCAAGCTGGTGATGCTCAGTAAAGAGTAAAGAGCCTCTCTGAAGAGGCGAGGGCTTGAATGTAGAACTGTTGCCCAGGTAATAAGGTGCATTAGTGCGGCGAGTATTATAGTCAAGCAAAGCACATGCTCATTTCTGGTAGGGGAAGTAATACTGTGAGTGAAACTGACTATCAGGCTGCCTTTAGTTCTGATCATTTAGTTACGGCTTGCTGGGAGTTTGTGGTTGGTGATGTCACCAGGTCTGTCTCTTCCATCGGAATGCAGCTTTCCCTCAGTCTTTCTCCATTGGGCTACTGAAAGAAAGCGCTCTACTCGGAGCTCCGACACGGCAAGAGAGCCCCAGGTGGGCAGAGGAAACGCTTCAAGGACACCCTCAAAGCCTCCTTGAAAAAGTGCAACATCCCCACCGACACCTGGGAATCCCTGGCCCAAGACCGCACAAAGTGGAGGAGAAGCATCCGGGAAGGCGCCGAACACCTCGAGTCTCTTCGCCGGGAGCAAGCGGAAGCCAAGGGCAAACAGCGCAAGGAGCGCACGTCAACCCAAGCACCCCACCCACCCGCCCCTTCAACCACTGTCTGCCCCACCTGTGACAGAGACTGTAGGTCCCGCATTGGACTCATCAGTCACCTGAGAACTCATTTTTAGTGTGGAAGCAAGTCATCCTCGGTTCTGAGGGACTGCCTAAGAAGAAGAGACTGAAAGAAAGAACTTGCATTTATATAGCGCCTTTCACGGCCTCAGGGCGTCCCAAAGCGCTTTACAGCCAATGAAGTACTTTTGAAGTGGAGTCACTGTTGTAATGTAGGAAATGCGGCAGCCAATTTGCGCACAGCAAGCTCCCACAAACAGCAATGAGATAAATGACCAGATCATCTGTTTTAGGTGTTGGTGCTGTTTTAACTGCTGCTGTTATCCTTCGAGCTAGCCTGGCGTGATACTTTTCTCCCCTGATGCTGTTTGCTTCTCTGGCCTTGAAATCATGCTAAGTAGAGATTAGCTTAACAAGCTCATGTGAAATTCCTTTGTCCATTATTTTAATGGAGATGTTAACCTGTTTAACAGAGAGCGCATTAGGAGTTTAATCATCAATTTACACACAGTATAATTTCAAGGCCAGAGTCTTTGTTGAAGATTGCCTGTGCTGTGATTCCTTCTGCCTCAATATGTGCTGATGACCTTTGCCATTAACCCCACCTTCCCGGCCTGGCAGCAGACCATGAACCAGTTGTTCTCCCTCCTTTCTCTCTTTTTTTAGTCAGTGTACTCGCATTCATTCCTGGGCAGTTCGCAGACTTCAATCTTGTCTTAGCTTCTTGCTTGGTTGTATAGACGTAGATCAGTTATGGTATTCCTTCCTGAAGCAAGGATAGGCCTCATCTCTGTGACGCTCTCCATATGTCCTTTGCAGCTTGATGGAAGGCAGATTGCCAATATATGCCCATAGAGGGAGTGCAACGAAGGTTCACCAGGCTGGTTCCTGGGATGGTGGGATTGTCCTATGAGGAGAGATTGAGTAGACTAGGCCTATATTCTCTAGAGTTTAGAAGAATGAGAGGTGATCTCATTGAAACATGCAAAATTCTTACAGGGCTTGACAGGTTAGATGCAGGGAGGATGTTTCCCCTGGCTGGGGAGTCTAGAACCAGGGGTCACAGTCTCAGGATAAGGGGTCGGCCATTTAGGACTGAGATGAGGAGAAATGTCTTCACTCAGAGGGTGGTGAATCTTTGGAATTCTCTACCCCAGAGGGCTGTGGATGCTCAGTCATTGAGTATATTCAAGACAGAGATCGATAGATTTTTGAATATTAAGGGAATCAAGGGATATGGGGATAGTGCAGGAAAGTGGAGTTGAGGTAGAAGATCAGCCATGATCTTATTGAATGGCAGAGCAGGCTCGAAGGGCCAAATGGCCTACTCCAGCTCCTATTTCTTATGTTCTTATGTTCTTATGTTCTTTTTACTGATCATATAGCAGTCTCCCCTCCCACTTTTTACTTCCAGACCAGCTGTAGATGGTCTCAACCACTACTGGCTTTCATGGCAGATCACCAATAGAAGATAGTCATAACAGATCAAAGAAAGAATGTAGGAGGAATTTCTTTACGCAGAAGGTGGTGAGAATGTGCAACTCACTGCCACATGGAGTGGTTGAAGCAGAGAGCATTGATGTTTTTAAGGGGAGGCTTGATGTATACATGAGGGAGAAGGGGATAGAGGGATACGGGGGCAGGGTGGGGAAAGGTAATTGGAGTGGCTTGTGTGAAGTCTTACCACCAGCATGGACTAGTTGGGCCTGTTTCTGTGCTGTAGATTTGATGTAATTCTGTGTAATATTTTCTGCTGCACTCTCCTTCATTGTCTGTATTAGCCCATTTAAGTTGTTGTTGAGGAGAGTAACACTTGATGGTTGCTTCCAAGGCAGTTGAACTGATAGCAAACAAATTGAATAGATAATTATATTAAAATAATTATCGTGGTGCTATCAGAATGGACAAGTAAGAGGTGTGGCATTTTTATCGGACCAACATTTAACTATATATCCATAGAAAAAGTGTTTGAGATGTGTCCATCACATTCTGCCACATGTGAATTCTTGTCCCAATTGGCTTGCTGTTAAAAAAAAGTGTTTGAATTTTATGCAAAGAAAGAGCTTACCTTGGTTGAACTGGTGTTTGGTTTTGAGGGTCCGTTGAGTTTAATGGAGGCTTTAGTGACAAGGTCAATCGCGCCGTGGGATCGGAGTCAGAGGTCGTGGGTTCAAGTCCTACTCCAGAGACTTGAGCACAAAAATCTAGGCTGACACTCCAGTGCAGTGCTGAGGGAGTGCTGCACTGCCAGAGGTGCTGTCTTTCAGATGAGACGTTAAACTGAGGCCCTAAATGACCTAAAATACGATGAACAGCCTACAATATCAGCCAAGGAGCCGCCTGCAAGATATACCCAAGAATTTGAAAGTGGAAAGCTCCAAAGCACATATAAGAACTCAGAATAAAGAGGGCTGGAAATGATACATAACCTGTAAACACAGCCGGGATCGCTCTATACTGGGAGGAACCTTTGTAGACAAGTAAACCCCAAAAGCATGCTGTCCTAGATCATGGTGAGGTGACTTGGGTTGGGGAGTCATGCCAAAAGGAGGAGGAGCAGGTGAGGGGAGCAAGCCTTGGTTTGGGGAGCCCAGGTGAAAAGGTACGAGAACTGGTGGCGAGGTTGGATGGGCCAAAAAGGCCAGAAAAAAGATTCAGTGTGAGCCCTCAAACTAAACCCAACCCCCAGCTTTAAAAAGAGCAAGTTCCCCTCACCCTAACCCAGGAAGATCTTATTCAGCGGGCGGGCTACAAGGCTGTGGGGAGTAGGAGCAAAGTGGGAAGGACATCGGCAGTGATAGACGTTGATGCGGGTGTGAAAGCTTAAATGGTTTAAAGCTAACACTGTGACTAAATCTCCTGCCAGTCACTGTGCTTATAGAAGTGACTCTAATTAACACCTTCTCAGATAAAGAGTGCGAAAAAGATATCCTCTTTAGCTAAAGCTAACTCCCTGCCAAGCTCTCCTCATTGAAAAGCTCAATAATACGAGTAGCTTTCACCACTTGAGGTATTCGCACTTGAGGCGCCTTCCAAGAGATGTAACGGCCATATGATCATGCTCGCTCTCCTCTAGCACTTCTGGTCTACTCTTCAGCACAGAGCTCCTTCACAGCCTCTTCACCTTCCCTGTGGTGCTTTTTTACCCTCTGCCTGGTGCTTCTGTTTCTTGCTGGCCTCGCTGTACTCCAGCATAGCACCTCTTTCTGCTCATTCTTGGGTCCGGCCTTTCCTGGGCCTAGGCCTGTGCCCGTGGCCTGGACCTGTGTCCAATGCTTCCCAATCTCCATCTCCCACCTCAGTGGTTTCTAAGCCCCTTCAATCCTTCCAGTCCTCATCTCCTCCCTGAACACTCCCACAGTCCAGACACCTATTTCCAGTACTTTTACATTCAAGCCAACATGCCTAGTGTTTGTGGTCCTCACTGCCTAACCCATCACACAATTAGCCCCACATCACATCCCACTCATGCTACCAGAGCTTGTCCCAGGTACCAGACCACAATCCCACCAAGTGTTCCCATTCTCTGTGGTTACTCCGAGGTCTTGCCATTCCGCACTTTCTCTCAGACCATGCTGCCCCCACCTGCTCCTTCCCACACTTAGGGGGGAATTTCAACCCCAAAAACTGGTGAGTTTGGGTCGGGTGGGAAGTAAAAATGTTAAATTGTCTCCTGCCACTCCCCATCGATGTCCCCCCGACCGCCAATCTCTCGGCCCCCCCAATCGATGTCCCCCCAACCCCCAATCTCTCCGGCCCCCCCCTCGATGTCCCCCCAACCCCCAATCTCTCCGGCCCCCCCCTCGATGTCCCCCCAACCCCCAATCTCTCCGGCCCCCCCATCGATGTCCCCCCAACCCCCAATCTCTCCGGCACCGCCCCCCATTGATGTCCCCCCGACCCCCAATCTCTCCGGCCCCTCCCATCGATGTCCCCCCAACCCCCAATCTCTCCGGGCCCCCAATCGATGTCCCCTCGACCCCCAATCTCTCTGGCCCCCCCATCGATGTCCCCCCAACCCCCAATCTCTCCAGCCCCCCCATAAATGTCCCCCCAACCCCCAATCTCTCCGGCACCGCCCCCCATTGATGTCCCCCCGACCCCCAATCTCTCCGGCCCCCCCCATCGATGTCCCCCCAACCCCCAATCTCTCCAGCCCCCCCATAAATGTCCCCCCAACCCCCAATCTCTCCGGCACCGCCCCCCATCGATGTCCCCCCAACCCCCAATTTCTCCGGCCCCCCCCATTGATGTCCCCCCGACCCCCAATCTCTCCGGGCCCCCAATCGATGTCCCCTCGACCCCCAATCTCTCCGGCCCCCCCATCGATGTCCCCCCAACCCCCAATCTCTCCGGCCCCCCCATCGATGTCCCCCCGACCCCCAATCTCTCCGGCCCCCCCCATCGATGTCCCCCCCGACCCCCAATCTCTCCGGCCCCCCCCATCGATGTCCCCCCAACCCCCAATCTCTCCAGCCCCCCCATCGATGTCCCCTCGACCCCCAATCTCTCCGGCCCCCCCAATCGATGTCCTCCCGACTCCCAATCTCTCCGGCCCCCAATCGATGTCCCCTCGACCCCCAATCTCTCCAGCCCCCCCCATCGATGTCCCCCCAACCCCCAATCTCTCCAGCCCCCCCATCGATGTCCCCCCAACCCCCAATCTCTCCGGCCCCCCAATCGATGTCCCCTCGACCCCCAATCTCTCCGGCCCCCCAATCGATGTCCCCCCAACCCCCAATCTCTCCGGCCCCCCAATCGATGTCCCCCTGACCCCCAATCTCTCTGGCCCCCAATCGATGTCCCCTCGACCCCCGATCTCTCCGGCCCCCAATCGATGTCCCCCTGACCCCCCAATCTCCCCGGCCCCCAATCGATGTCCCCCTGACCCCCAATCTCTCCGGCCCCCCAATCGATGTCCCCCTGACCCCCAATCTCTCCGGCCCCCCAATCGATATCCCCCTGACCCCCAATCTCCCTGTCCCCCCAATCGATGTCCCCCTAACCCCCAATCTCTCTGGCCCCCCCATCGATGTCCCCCCAACCCCCAATCTCTCCGGGCCCCCAATTGATGTCCCCTCGACCCCCCAATCTCTCCGGGCCCCCAATCGATGTCCCCCTGACCCCCAATCTCTCCGGGCCCCCAATCGATGTCCCCCTGACCCCCAATCTCTCCGGCCCCCAATCGATGTCCCCCTGACCCCCAATCTCTCCGGCCCCCCAATCGATATCCCCCTGACCCCCCAATCTCCCTGTCCCCCCAATCGATGTCCCCCTAACCCCCAATCTCTCTGGCCCCCCCATCGATGTCCCCCCAACCCCCAATCTCTCCGGGCCCCCAATTGATGTCCCCTCGACCCCCAATCTCTCCAGCCCCCCCATAAATGTCCCCCCGACTCCCAATCTCCCTGGCCCCCCAATCGATGTCCCCCCAACCCCCGATCTCTCCCTCCCTCCTCTCCGCTCCCTAGCTGCGGCCTGGTGCTGCAGGCCTACCCGCCCGACATCCGCTCAATCTGGCTGGCTGCGGCCGGGAGTCTGCTCCAAAAATGGTAATCAGCTCTTGCCGTTAAATTCGTCAGGACCTGAGGGAAGCCCGTTCTTCCGGGTTTCCCGACCACAAAACTGCTCCCCCACTCCTTCCCCGCCTCCCCGTTAATATTGGGGCCTTAATCTCTCCTGGCTCAGCCATTAGGCCCACCTGGCAGCCGGCCAAATTGACAAGGAAATGGAATTTAAAAATGCTCGTCAGCCAGGGCTATCTGCGCACACCAAGGGCGATAACTCTCTGGATTAGCATTCTGTATAATGAACAACATACCATACATTTATTGAATACCTTATTGTGGTGCATACTGCATGCCACCTCCCAATCTGTCCAAGTTCCAGAATATTATTTCTACCGTAGCCTTTGTGGATAAACAGGTCTCAGTCTAGCAATGCTCGACTGGATTGGGTGCATTATGATCGATGCCATGATTAAGGATATTATGACATACCTGTGGTCACATCGGAGCCAGATATAAATGATAGAGAGCAGTGTGCATCGGCTGAAAAGCAATTTTAGGTTGATTCCAAGTTGGCAATTGAATACAATATCACATTCTGGACATTACATTCAGTTTCCACGATGCTCTTTATGTGATTTATATGTGGCATGGCGTCGCACAATGCCGCACACATTTCCATGAGTGCACCCAGAGACCACAGAAACCCTGCTGCCTGGCTATTTGCTGTTCCATTCTTTTATGCATTTAGACAAGTAGATAAAGTGTGTCTGTGACCTCCTGTAATCGGACATCATGTGCTCAGGAATAGCAGTCTCTTTATTTCTTGGTGCCTGGAAGGAAGCAGCAGTGTAGAAATTCCCAGCTGTAAGTAATGCAGTGACTATCGAAAGGTGGGGACTCTGGGTTAAGAGCTAACAGATAACAAGTATGATTAAACACATCTGCTAAAGCCAGCGGTGGAAGGCTGCAGCTGGGGACTGTTGAGGCGGTCCCCAGAAATCGGGAAAGATCGGGGCTTGGTGTTGGGGGGGAGTCGGAGCACGGCTATCAGGAGGGAGAGAGGCAAAGATCAGAGCTTGGTGTTGGGGGGCAGTCGGAGCATGGCTATCAGGAGCGAGGGGGGCAAAGATCGGGGCTTGGTGTTGGGGAGTCGGAGCACGGCTATCTGGAGTGAGGGGGGCAAAGATCGGGGCTTGGTGTTGGGGGGGAGTTGGAGCACGGCTATTGGGAGCGAGGGAGGCAAAGATCGGGGCTTGGTGTTGGGGAGTCAGAGCACGACTATCGGGAGCAAGGGGGGCAAAGATCGGGGCTTGGTGTTGGAGAGTCAGAGAATGGCTATCGGGAGCAAGGGGGGCAAAGATCGGGGCTTGGTGTTGGGGAGTCAGAGAATGGCTATCGGGAGCAAGGGGGGCAAAGATCGGGGCTTGGTGTTGGGGAGTCAGAGCACGACTATCGGGAGCGAGGGGGGCAAAGATCGGGGCTTGGTGTTGGGGGGCAGTCGGAGCACGGCTATCAGGAGGGAGGGAGGCAAAGATCGGAGCATGGTGTTGGGAGTCGGCTGATTGCGGCAGTGAGGAAAGGTCACGATCGTCAGAAGGTTGACTTGAGGGAGCAGGGGGAAGCACTCCTGCTCCTTCTGGCTCACAAGCAGTGCTCTCAAAAGCACTTACCTGTTTGATCTGACTGCTTCCGTCTCCATTTTGCTGCCGGGTTTCCCGAGCTCTGGGAAACCAGTCCAGCCAGCGTTAAATTCAAATCAACCTCCCCACTACACTGTGGGAGCCTGATTTAAATATTATAATGAAGCCTCTTGAGAGAGCGGGACACAGACACGAAAAAATGGCGGTAGTCGTGTACGCGGTGGTTTGGGGTCACATTTCGCAATTTTTAAGTTTTAACCCACCCGACCCTTTCCTGCCGGTCGTTGGGGGGGTGGGGGTGGGGGTTAATATCGATGTCAAGACCTTTTAGAAGATACAGAGGAGATTTACGAGAATGATACCAGGGTTGAGGGAATTCAGGTACGTGGAGAGTCTGGAGAAGCTGGGATTGTTCTCCTTAGAGCAGAGAAGGTTAAGGGGAGATTTAATCGAGGTGTTCAAAATCATAAGGGGTTTTGGTAGATTAGATAGGGAGAAACTGTTTCCACTGGCAAATGGCTCGGTAACCAGAGGACACAGATTTAAGGTCATTGGCAAAAAAGCCAATATTTTTTACGCAGCGAGTTGTTGTGATCTGGAATGCACTGCCTAAGAGGGTGGTGGAAGCAGATTCAATAACAACTTTCAAAAGGGAATTGGATAAATACTTGAAAAAGAGAAATTTGCAGGGCTATGTGGACAGAGCAGGGGAGTGGGACTAGAGGGTGGGGGGGGGGGTTAAAAATAAAAAATTGGAGAGCTCTTTCAAAGAGCTGGCACAGGCATGATGGGCCGAATGGCCTCCTCCTGTGCTGTATCATTCTATGATTCTGTGAGCCTCCAACTCACCATCAGCAACACCAAGGAGATTTGCTGGTTACAATTAAGATTGGGTGCAGCATTTCCGTATGGAGCTCTGATCAGGTTAATGGGAAGGGGATTTGGCTCTTTTACTTTATTCAGAGTTTTGCTGTAGTTCACAATATGAAGGTTGGATTGTGTGTAATGTGACAAAGTGTGGGTTACACCAAGAATAGAACACTCTTCTATGTTCTATTTGTGAGTTCTACATCTGTTGAGCAGAGTTTCTGCCTCACATTCTTCTCATTATCAAAATTTTAACACAGCGTTTATGGGAGCTTCAGTCACATGACTGGTGGAATATCTGAACCATCCACTCATTCTTCATCTGATCCCCCACCTCAGCCACCTGCCCCAAACCCTCCTCTCTCCTGGCCTTTGCCCCATAACCTCTGCCCCAAACCCTCCTCCCTCCTGGCCTTTGCCCCATAACCTCTGACCCAATCCCTCCTCCCTCCTGGCCTTTGCCCCATAACCTCTGACCCAATCCCTCCTCCCTCCTGGCCTTTGCGCCATAACCTCTGACCCAATCCCGTCCTCCCTCCTGGCCTTTGCCCCATAACCTCTGACTCAACCCCTCATCCCTCCTGGCCTTTGCCCCATAACCTCTGACCCAACCCCTCATCCCTCCTGGCCTTTGCTCCATAACCTCTGACCCAACCCCTCATCCCTCCTGGCCTTTGCTCCATAACCTCTGACCCAACCCCTCATCCCTCCTGGCCTTTGCCCCATAACCTCTGACCCAACCCCTCATCCCTCCTGGCCTTTGCTCCATAACCTCTGACCCAACCCCTCATCCCTCCTGGCCTTTGCTCCATAACCTCTGACCCAACCCCTCCTCCCTCCTGGCCTTTGCTCCATAACCTCTGACCCAACCCCTCATCCCTCCTGGCCTTTGCCCCATAACCTCTGACCCAACCCCTCATCCTCCTGGTCCTTTGCCCCATAACCTCTGACCCAACCCCTCATTCCTCCTGGTCTTTGCCCCATAACCTCTGACCCAACCCCTCATCCCTCCTGGTCTTTGCCTGGTAACCCCTGCACCAACCCCGGGCCTGAGCCCCCTCCCACCCCAATGCAGCCCCAGCTCTGCCTCTCTCACTCACTCTCTGCAGCTTTCAGAAGGTTGAAGCCCTGTGTGGTTGCAGAGGTGAGAGGAAAAAGAGCGAAGCATACAAAGAGAGAAAGAGGCGGGCGAGAGGGAGATAAAGTAATTGAGAGGCAGACAAAAGACAGAGAAAAGAGGAGGCAGAGGGAAAGGAGAGACTTACAGAGGGGCAGAAATTGAGGAAAAAAGTCAGAGAGAAATATAGACTCAGATGGCAATAAGACAAAGGCAAACAGTGTGACAAAGAGAGACAGAAAGACTGGAAGAGAGTCTCCAGCGAGAGGCAAAAAGAATTAGCAGAGGAGATAAACAAAAAGACAATTTCAGGGAGAGAATTTCACATTTTAGATCACGAGCAATTCCATGGGAGTGCAGCTAGCACATGCAGACTGTAATACCCCATAACCTTTGACCTGAGGCTCATTCTTATTGGCTGCCTCAGTGATGGGGAGTGCTTTGAGTGGCTGCTGTAGTTTGAGCAATTTGGCATTTCCTGTTCAATCAGGAAGTGCTCACTTGGGTAAGTTCCTCCTTTTTAGTTAAGCAACAAGTGTTTGAGAAATCAGGAAACAAAATACTGCAATAACAAAAAATTAAAGTAATATAAAGGCAGGTGCACTTTTCCAGCTCTGTTGAGCCCCACTAATGTAGTTGCCAAGCCCTAGTAAACAGCTCCAACAACAACAATGTAACTTCCCGTTATACAACATCTTTAATCTAGTATCATGTCCCAAGGCGCTTCACAGGAGTGTAATCAGATGAAACTTAACACTGAGCCAAAGGAGATATTAGGGCAGGTCACCAAAAGCTTGGTCAAAGAGGTAGGTTTTAAGGAGCGTCTTAAAGGTGGAGAGACAGGCGGAGAGATTTAGGGAGTGAATTCCAGAGCTTAGGGCCCAGGCATTTGAAGGCCCTGTGACCAATGGCGGCGCGATTAAAATCGGGGATGGGCAAGTGGCCAGAATTGGAAGAACGCAGAGATCTCAGAGAGTTGGAGGGTTGGAGGAGGTTATAGAGATAGGGATTTGAACATAAGGATGAGAATTTTAAAATCGAGGCGTTGCCGGACCGGGAGCCAGTGTAGGTCAGCGAGCACAGGGGGTGATGGGTGAAGGGGACTTGGTATGAGTTGGGACACCGGCAGCCGAGTTAACCACATTTACGCTGGTGACTTTGTTTTGGCCAAGCCTTAGAAATGCCACAGTTTTGAGATCTTGAGAAACAATGAGTAGAGCAGGAGATGGTGTGATGAATCTTGATTTTAATGTACTAAAATAGTTTAGTAATATAAATATAAGATTCCTTGGAGCTTTTATATATCATGAAAGAAAGATCTTGCATTTCTATAGCGCCTTTCATGTCCTCAGAACGTCCCAAAGTGCTTCACAGCCAATGAAGTACTTTTTGAAGAGGAGTCACTGTTGTAATGTGGGAAACACAGCAGCCAATTTGTGCACAGCAAGGTCCCACAAACAACAATGTGATAATGACCAGATAATCTGTTTTAGGTGTGGGTTAAGGGAGAAATATTGGCCAGGACACCGGGAGAAGTTCCCTGCTCTTCTTCGAATAATGCCATGGGATCTTTTACATGCACCGCAGAGAGCAGTCTTGGCCTCGGCTTAATGTCTCATCTGAAAGACGGCACCTCCGACAATGCAGCGCTCCCTCAGTATCGCACTGGAGTGCCAGCCTGGATTATGTGCTCAGGTCTCTGGGGTGGGGCTTGAACCCACGACTTTCTGACTTAGAGAGCGACCGCTGAGCTGAACTGTGTGTCATGAAATTCTCAATCTCCTCACATAGTAGGAGATGTGATCAGGTAAACGGATGGACGAGTGGTTGATTCGAATATATCCAGTGCAGAACAGCCTCTCCATTCCTCTCAGGGATGTTTTGTTTGCTTTGATTAGAGAGGTGGCGTTTTCAAATGCAAATTTCTTTATTATATCCTGAAGCAGCTTGCAGTGAAAAGATTAAGGTGTTAGTGAGAGGAGTTAATTTAGCGTGATGGATTATCAGCAAACATTTGTTTGGAGTGGGAAAAGGAAAAATGTCACGCTACATAGTGGGTGGGTGTGCATGAAGCTCAAAAGTAACCAACAGCTCATGATTTTTGGATATGGAAGGTATTTGCAGCGACGATTAGCATTGACCTTGAGAAGATAATGATGATATTAGAGAAGTAACAAAGGCTGGTTGACCTCCTATGGTGGCGCTCACAGTAAGTCGGGCGATGTGGGGGTAGACTTTCCGCTCGGTCGCGCTGGTTCTTTCGGCGCAATTCACTCGAAATCGGCGTAACCGGCGCAAAAGATCGAGAAATTTCAAGCGCAAGTTACGTCCAGCGCAAATCCAGTTTCCACGATCTATTGAGTTGGTTGAAACAACATCGCGCTGGAAGCTGGCCCCGCCCACAAACCTGGCCCCGCCCCCAGATCGAATGAATCACCATGGCGAGTTTCCGCGAACTGCACTGTTTGCGGTCCTTAGGGGAGGCTCTTAAAATGAAGCTGTTTTAAAGGCGCAAGGACATGAATAGGCACCTTTTAAAAGCTTTAGAATGTAATTTTTTTAAATTTAGTAAGAAATTGACTACGCCACCCCAATATACCAGTAAATGGCTCTGCATATTTCAGTAATTTAACATTGGGATACTGTCAGGTGGTGGATTGACACTCTGATGAAAAATGCTTATTTTTTGCGATAAACCCATTTTCAGCTGTATTCATCAAACTGCAACAGGTTCCCGCTCTTAACTATATCAAGGAATACTTTTTTAAATCAATTTTTTTTTCATTTTTTAAAATTGCATTGAGAAACGCTGCCCTGATTGCGCGGGTTCATGGCAGATTTTGCGTTTGCCGATATGCAAATGAGTTTGAGAGGAAACTCGAGGAAAAATCCACTTCTCAGAACCAGTGCAATTTTGGGTGCAATTTGCCGATTGCGCCCAAAGTAGAAACTCTAGCCCGTGCTGTGTTATAAGGACAGGAGCATTGTTTGTTGTAATATATAATGTATTATTCTGCTACTAAGGTGGGGTGCTGTCTCTCAAAATCCACAAAATATAATTACTGTTAAGTTAAGACGGTGCGTGGCTGGGGGGGGGGGGGGCGGGAATGTGTCGGGAACTCCCTCAGCCACAATTTCCTGACATCACACTTACTGCATAACCAGGCAGATGAGCTGCTCTGAGCTCTGAGTCTGTCAGTACTGCTACATTAAAGAAAGAATAGCAATGAGATGAATGACCAGGTAATCTGTTTTTTAGTTGAGAGATAAATATTGGCCAGGAAAGGGGGAGAATTTCCCTGTTCTTCTTCAAAATATTGTCGTTTCACATCCACCTTGGTTTAACATCTCATCCAAAAGATGGCAAAACAGTGCAGCACTCCCTCAGTACTGCACTGGAGTGTCAGCCTAGGTTTAATGCTCAAATCTCCGAGTGGGGGACTTGAACCCACCACCGTCTGACTCAAAAGGCGAGCGTGCTACCCACCGAGCCACAGCTGACACTTAGATGGTCTGCCTTGGCTAGGCAAATGGCCAGGCAAGTCACTACACAGTTAGGAGCTCAGAATCAACATCATTAAAAAAAAAGGTTTGGTCATTAGCACATTGCTATTTGTGGGAGCTTGCTGTGCACAAATTGGCTGCTGCGTATCCTACATTACAACAGTGACTACACTTCAAAAGTACTTCATTGGCTGTGAAGCACTTTTGAATGTCCTGAGGTCATGAAAGGCGCTATAGAAATGCAAGTCTTCCTACGTTTACAGGTGCGCATCAGAAATGTCTGCCCAGCCCAACCCATTCTGCCCTTGTAAGATTAAACAGTGCCTCACCACGCTGCCCAAATGCACACCCTACCCACCACCCCCGAGATCCAGTTGGGCCACTGGAGCCAATCAGATGCTGGTGAAGGTAATGGATCCCCTCTGGGACCGATTACCTTATTTTAGTGAAGGGCTGGGGCCTTCTGAAGGCCTCAAGGTTCTTAACTGGCGTGAGGCCCTTTAACAGAGTATAGGGAGCAATTTCCTAGGAAGCCCAGGAACGCCCCCTTACGCTTAAATTCCCAGCACATGAGGCTCGGTGCCAAGAGCAGTAAGAAAGAAAAGAAAGTCTTGCATTTCTATAGCGCCTTTCACGACCACCGGAAGTCTCAAAGCGCTTTACAGCCAATGAAGTACTTTTGAAGTGTAGTCACTGTTGTAATGTAGGAAACGCGGCAGCCAATTTGCACTCAGCAATGTGATAATGACCAGATAATCTGTTTTAGTGATATTGATTGAGGGATAAATATTGGCCCAGGACACCAGGGATAACTCCCCCTGCTCTTCTTCGAAATAGTGCCATGGGAGCTTCTATGTCCACCCGAGAGAGCAGACGGGGCCTCGGTTTAACGTCTCATTCGAAAGACAGTACCATCCGACAGTGCAGCACTCCCTCAGCACTGCACTGGAGTGTCAGCCTAGGTTTATGTGCTCAAGTCTCTGGAGTGGGACTCGAACCCACAACCTTCTGACTCAGAGGCGAGGCTGCTACCCACTGAGTCACATCTAATGGTCAAAATTCATCCCATAGCGAATCAGGAAGCAACAGAAAAACCCCTTTAAACCCATTCATTATAGAAAAGGAAAATGAAGGGTGGAATGGAGCTGAGATAGCAGCTCTTCACATGAGTGTGATCAACCAACCATGACGTTGGTTTTAAGTTCATTTATCTCAACTGCAATCACCAGCAACAGTGGTTAACAGGCCCCATAGACCAGCCTGTGTGGTTTTGTCATGTTTGGTGTGTTCGATTTCAGTGTATGATATGGCTCCTTCACTCTCTGCTCATTGCAGTCAACAAGGACTAATACCAGCTATCCCTTTGTAACTTCGTCTATACCCTCTTGTTTGCAGCGATTCAAGAAGAAGGCCCACCACCACCTTCTCAGAGCAACTAGGGAATGGGAAAAAATGCCGGCCTTGCCACCGAGGCCCACAACATAAAAATGATTTTTTTTTAAAGTGCCAAGATTGTTGAGATAAGGAGAGGAAATGAGGGGACTACAATAAGCACAACTGTACCCCAAATCTGAAGGAATAAGAACATAAGAAATAGGAGCAGGAGTCGGCCATTTGGCCCTTCGATCCTGCTCTGCCATTCAATAAGATCATGGCTGATCTTCTACCTCATCTCCACTTTCCCGCACTATCCCCATATCCCTTGATTCCCGCATCTCAGTCCTAAATGGCCAACTCCTTATTCTGAGACTGTGACCCCTGGTTCTAGACTCCCCAGCCAGGGGAAACATCCTCCCTGCATCTACCCTGTCAAGCCTGTAAGAATTTTGTATGTTTCAATGAGATCACCTCTCATTCTTCGAAACTCTAGAGAATATAGGCCTAGTCTACTCAATCTCTCCTCATAGATAATCCCCCCATCCCAGGAATCAGTCTGGTGAACCTGCGTTGCACTCCCTCTATGACAAGTATATCCTTCCTTAGGTAAGAAGACCAAAACTGTACACAGTACTCCAGGTGTGGTTTCACCAGGGCCCTATATAATTGTAGTAAGACTTCTTTACTCTTATACTCCAATCCCTTTGTAATAAAGGCTAACATACTATTTGCTTTCCTAATTGCTTGCTGTACCTGCATGTTAACTTTCAGTGATTCGTGTACAAGGACACCCAGGTCCCTCTGAACACCAACATTTCCCAATCTCTCACCATTTAAAAAATACTCTGCTTTTCTATTATAATAGAGAGAATCTAACAAGGAAGGAAGACTTGCAATTCTATAGCGCATTTCACAACCTCAGGACGTCCCAAAGTGCGTTACAGCCAATGAAGAACTTTTGAAGTGCAGTCACTGTTGTAATGTAGGAAACGTAGCAGCCAATTAGTGCACAGCAAGGTCCCACAAACAGCAATGTGATAATGATCAGATCATTTGTTTTGTTTTAGCGATGTTAGTTCTAAGCTCCGAACTGTGTAGTGAATTTGAAACTGTTTTGTCATGACTGAGATAGAAGGGAGTATTTGTGTTACCTTTGGTGAACTGCAGGTACTGACTCCTGTCTGCCAATGGAAAGTGTGACTTTTGTGTCTGATGATCATTGAAATGCAGGAGAAACTGTGAGTCACTCCTGAGCTGTGAGATATTAGCGTAAAACCCCGAGTCTCTCGGGCAAATCCTGGGCCGTGCTAACTCGCCAAGTCTCAGTGAATCTTTGGAGAGACCGTTCACTTGTGGACAGTGATTACAACCGCATTAGAAATATCCAATCACTTGCTCACTCTCTGTCTCATTAATCTGTACATCAAACCAAGCTTTTGTGCTTTAATTGGTGGCTTTGTATTATCATCTAGTATTTTGCAAAGCGAATATAAGTAAATGGATGAAAAAATATCTAATATCATTGTTTTGAAAATGTAACGCTGGGTCAAGTATTCAGTTTAACGATGCTCCCAATTTTGTGAGGCTTCGTGCAGCCCATGGGGCCTTGGAGGCTGTGGATTGTGCAGTCGACGTTGGCCACCTGATTTTCCAACAGGCAGCTTGGTGTGAATAGTGAAGCCATGCTACCAGCATGCGCGGCCTCATTATAATATTCAAATCAAGGAACGATGGTCCCTCTTTCTTCAAAACAAAGAAAGACTTGCATTTCTATAGCGCCTATCACGACCTCAGGACGTCGCAGAGCACTTCACAACCAGTGAAGTACTTTTGAAGTGTAGTCACTGTTGTAATGTGGGAAACGCAGCGGCCAAATTGTGCACAGCAAGCTCCCACAAACAGCAATGAGACAAATGACCAAGTAATCTGTTTTAGTGGTGTTGGTTGAGGGATAAATATCGGCTAGGACACCAGTGAGGACTCCCCTGCTCTTCAAACAGTGCCATGGGATCTTTTATGTCCACCTGAGAGGGCAGATGTCTAACATCTCACTCAAAAGACAGCACCTCCGACAGTGCAGCACCCCCCTCAGTACTGCATGGAACTGCCAGCCTGGATTTTGTGCTCAGGTCTCTGGAGTGGGACTCGAACCCACCAACCTTGTGACTCAGAGGCGAGGGTGCCACCCACTGAGCCACGGCTGACACGTTATACTCATTCCAAATTCAGTGTGAACTTTGACTGTTCTTACCAACAAGTTCTTACTAAGTGCTCATTATACCCACAGTGTAAATACTGTAATTCCTGAGTGTTTGGAGGGGTTGGATAATTTGCACTCTTGGAGAGTTGAATTCTGACTGCGGGGTTGCAGGGAGACATAAATTACTTTTTGTAAGTCAATTAAATTTTTATTGCAATCATTTCGCTATGGAATAAATTACAGAGCACTCATAATTAATTATGCAGAATGGTGTGGGTAAATTAGAGAGGATCATTTTCTGTTTTCTGTTTGTTGAGACTTGATTTCGAAGCTAGTGCTTTAATTATTATAGATTTAAATCCATCGGTAAGCTGCTCATCTGAGGGAAATACCTTCAATATATAAATTACATCAATAATAGATTTTCTTTTCCTATTTTTTGCTCATTTAAATTCTGGTGGGGGAAGGAGATTTTCTACTTATCAAAGAGAAGGAGGTCAGTGGTAAGAATCATCGAATCTTATAGCATAGAAGAAGGCCGCTGCTCTTTGAACGAGCTCTCCAATTAGTCCCACTCCCCCGCTCATTCCCCAGAGCCCTATAAATGTTTCCCCTTCCAGTATTTATCCAATTCCCTTTTGAAAGTTATTGCATCTGCTCCCACCGCCCTTTCAGGCAACGCATTCCAGATCACAACAACTCGCTGCGTTAAAAAATGTTTCCTCATCTCCCCTCTGGTTCTTTTGCCAATTATCCTAAGTCTGTGTCCTCTGCTTACTGACCCTCCTGCCACTAGAAACAGTTGCTCCCCATCTACTCCATCAAAACCCTTCAAGAATTTGAACACCTTGATTAAATCTCCCCTTAACCTTCTCCGCTGTAAGGAGAACAACCCCACCTCCTCCAGCCTCTCCACATAACTGAAATCCATCATTGCTGATATCATTCTAGTAAATCTCCTCTGCACCCTCTCCAAGGCCTTGACATCCTTCCTAAAGTATGGTGCCCAGAATTGGACACAATACTCCAGCTGGGGACTAACCAGTGATTTATAAAAGTGGAGCATCACTTCCTCAATAAAGCACTTCTTTCACATTTGTTCCCGACTGTAAGTATCGAGCATCTGTAAATCCCGAGATAATCCACCTGAACCCCGTGCATGGAATAGCATCCCCTATAGTTCCAGTAATCCCAACACTACCCTACAGGCTAAATTCCCAAGTTAGAGCCAATTAATGCCAAAGTACAGGCAGTGTTAGGTTTACAATGATGATACCAGAACTGAGAGGCTATAACTATCAGGAAAGATTGAACAAGCTGGGGCTCTTTTCTTCAGAAAATATAAGGCTGAGAGAACTCTTTAAAATTATGAAGGGGTTTGATAGGATAGACATAGAGAAGATGTTTCCACTTGTGGGGCAATCTAAAACTAGGGGCCATAAATATAAGATAGTCACTAATAAATCCAACAAGGAATTCAGGAGGAAGTGCTTTATCCAGAGAGTGGTTAGAATGCAGAACTCGCTGCCACAGGGAGTGGTTGAGGCGAATAGCGTTTCCAACATTACAGAAAGAAGAAAGACTTGCATTTCTACAGCACCTTTCATGACCACCAGAAGTCTCAAAGCACTTTACAGCCAACTAAGTTCTTTTGAAGTGTAGTCACTGTTGTAATGTGGGAAACACGGCAGCCAATTTGTGCACAGTAAGCTCCCACAAACAGCAATGTGAAAATGACCAGATAATCTGTTTTTTGTTATGTTGGTTGAGGGAGAAATATTGGCCAGGATACCGGGGAGAACTCCCCCGCTCTTCTTCGAAATAGTGCTGACGTAAGAAAACTACTAGGCACTTGGTCTAAACGTTAAACAAAGCTTTAATCAACATGGAGGTCTAGTTGTGTCCTTCCAAAGTTCCTGTTAAAGAATATCCTGAGCAAGCTGGGCCCGTGCCCAAGTATTTATACTCTCCCTGGACAGCGCCACCAGCAGGCCACCCAGTATTATTTCATAAGTCATTTCCACAAGAATGACAAGATTCATGTCAAGTGCCATGGGATCTTTTACGTCCACCTGAGAGAGCAGAGGGGGCCTCGGTTTAACATCTCATCCGAAAGACGGCACCACCAACAGTGCAGAACTCCCTCAGTACTGCACTGGAGTGTCAGCCTGGATTTAGGTGCTCAAGTCCCTGGAGTGGGACTGTGAACCCACAACCTTCTGACTCAGAAGCGAATGTGCGACCCACTGAGCCACAGCTGACACCTACCACAATGACTACACTTCAAAAAGTACTTAATTGGCTGTGGAGAGCTTTGGGACATTGTGAAGGGCACTATATAAATGCAAGTTCTTTCTTACATAGAATTTACAGCACAGAAACAGGCCATTTGTCCCAACTGGCCTGTGTCGGTGTTTATACTCCACACGAGCCTCCTCCCACTCTACTTCATCTCACACTATCAACAGATCCTTCTGTTCCTTTCTCCCTCATGTATTTGTCTCGTTTCCCCTTCAGGGTATCAGAGATGTATTTAAAGGAACTGATGCATGTATAACCTGAGCGGTGTTGAAAAGAGTAGGACAAGAAACGAGGCAGGAGGCCGTTGGTTGGCTGACTCCAAGCTCGTGGTTTAAAAGGCTTTAAATGTTTAGAGGAGCTCGAGAGGGAGGGGAGGAAGGAATTTTCAATTCCACTTTCCGTGAACCAACTTGAAGCTGTGGAGATACAGCCGCAGCAGAAGAATTTGTATCAATGTGTGAGGGTGAAAATGGGGCCTAACTCATCAGTCACTCCTTTAGACTGAGGACAGGCTGGAGGAGCAGCATGTTTGATCTGCCCCTCTATCTATCCCCAGAGCATCCTCAACTTCCAACAATTGCACAGACAATGGGCCCAATAAGAAATAGGCCAGGATGCTCTGTTCAATAATGAAGGAATTCCTCCAACTTTGACATCCATTTTATTTATTTATTTGTTTTAACAGTGAATACCGATGATATTTGAAGAAAGCTGACTGGAAGAGCGACAGTCTGGAGGAGCTGAGCAAATCAATCGCGGTAAGTGCTGGGGGACCCTGGGTTAATTGAAGCCCACGCCTGCACTCTAATGCTGTCAGCCTCAGTAATTACCGGGCAGAGACAAACAAGAGGCTGTGAATGAAGGTCTGTTTGGGGAGGGACAAGGCCCAGAGCAGCCTGAGTCGTCTCTGTCACAAATATAATCTCCCTCACAACTGACGCATGTTCGTTTCTTGTGTCTCTGCAAGCAATTAAGTCATTTCTTGCTCATGAAAAGAGTGAACTTTCAAGTTAATGATAATTCTTGCTAACTGTTTTATTAAATTTTAACCCCCCCCCCCCCACCATCCACTGCCCACCTGCCCTGGAAAGGTGGGGAGGGCGGCGGTGGGGGTTAAAATTTCCCCCCACTGTCTATTTTTGCTACATCCTGTTATACGTTTATAACCAAACTACACTTGTTTCATATTTGCTTTACTTGTATGTTTGGATAATGCAGGGCAGGCTGAGGACTCGGGGCTTGGCTACTTGTAGCCCGTTGTACACACAATGAGGAGGAAGAAAGGGGAGAATGGGCGGAGAGAGAGAGAGAGAGAGTGTGGGAGAGAAAGAAAGAACTGTCAAAGTTTGTACTTCCTGACATTAGCAAAGACTACTAATCCAGAGAACGAGAGTTCAAATCCCACCGTGGCAGATTGAGAATTTGAATTCAGTTTTAATACAAAATCTGGAAATAAAAAACTGCCATCGGTAAAATTGCCGTAAACCCATTTGGTTCATCCATGTCCTTTAGGGAAGGAAACCTGCCGTCCTTACCCGGTCTGGCCTATGTGTGACTCCAGTCCCACATCAATGTGGTTGACTCTTAACTGCCCCGTGAAGTGGCCTAGCAAGAAACTCAGTTATAGGGATGGGCAATAAATGCCGGTCTTGCCAGTGATGCCCACATCCCAATAATGCATACAAGCCTTCCTGCTGTAGATGTGCCACTAAGTAAACTTCCATATAAAGAGAGGTATCGATGTACAAGATCATCCCATGGTGACGTTCAGTTGCTGTAAATTCACTCTCCACCTTGCTGGACATTTTCTGGAAGATTAGTGGATGGAATCAGCTCAATGTGGTGCAGGTTCACCATGGAATCAGGTTCACCATGGAATCAGGTGCAAGAACCCTAGACAGCTTTTCAGCTGCTCAGTATCTGGGGACTTGATAGGCCAAAGAGCTCCATTGGAAGAGCCCGCCCTGCGGGTAGCTGCTCTGACAGTGGACGAGCAGCTTCACTGAGCAGGGCATTCAGTGTGCAAGGGGCACATTGTCGCTGCTGGCCTCGCAGCTGGAAAGCCATCAGTGCATCAGTCTGCTGTTTCCAGACAACTAACGGTCTGAAATCTCAGCGTCACCTGCTGCGTTGTGAGAGATGTTAGACGTCCTGTGAGGTACTCCACCAAAGTAGAAATTTGTTGGCACCCAGTTTCTGGTGTGAAGGGCTAAAGGGATCAAGGGACATGGGGAGAAAGCAGGGACAGGGTACTGAATTTGGATGATCAGCCATGATCTCATTAAATGGCGGAGCAGGCTCGAGGGGCTGAATGGCCTACTCCTGCTCCTATCTTCTATGTTTCTATGTTTCTATGAGGCCACAACGTGCGGCCGATCCGGGAGGCAGAAATTTAAAGGGACCGCGCATGAAAAGAAACAGGCTGTGCAGAACAAAGTGCAGCTTACAGGGAACATTGCTCCTCGCCCTCCTGTCCCTTTCTCCTCCAGTAGCTGGCGTTGCTCTGCCTGGCCTCATCTCCTCTTCCCTCTCCTCATCCAGACCAAGGAGGACCCCTAGCAAGGTCCCCATCACCAAGCACTCCCTTTCTCCTGGTGACTCCTATAAGGTGTCCAATAAGGTAGAGTCGCACTCTCTTTAGGTGGAGTCCTCAGAATTACCGAAATAAATGTTTGATAGTGTTGGTGAAGTCGTGACAAAGTGTCCCAGAAAGTCTCCCGCTGTGTCTCAAAAGTTCTCTTCAAACGCAGTGTAGTCAGCCAATCTCAATCATCAAGCGATCAGTGAAAACTGAGCATGACTTTAAGGAGCGCTCAAAATCCTCAGCAACGACTTGTTTACTCCTGTTCAGCTGGTTGTTAATTGCAGCGCTAGCCAGCAAAATGGCGTGCAGCCTCTTTAATTGTCATTCAGAGCCTTAACGATCCTCGGGGCATATGCTTCAGGCGGGCTAAACCGGTGTTGCAGCTCAAGACCACACCTTGGCCCCCTCAGAGGCTCTTTAATGCCCAAAGTATCCGGGGAAAATCGCCCCCCAACTTTATAGTGGGAAGTTTTACTACGTTAAGGGCGCTATGTAAATGCGTGTTTTTTTGGTGTTGAGATACTGGAGAGCTCCCTCTTGCCTGAACCGATGGGATTTCCAGTCAATGACAGTGTCATCAGGCCAACACATACCTGACCATGATGGGGTGCGTCAGTGTGTATCGATGGGTGCGCAGCGCTCCCTCTGGTACAGTGGAGGTGAGTGGCCTCTGTGTGTAGGATGCATTAGTGCCGTATATGCACATTCAGCAATTGTAAATACAGTAAGGATTAACCCACGGAGGATAAGTAAAAGCAGATTAATCCATCCGCAGGGTCACCCTTGCCGGGTGAAGGAGACTGTTAGCCGTCACCTTGTCTATCAGCAGTATTCAGCACAGCAGCGGGTAAGAGAACCAGCGCCGATTGCAGTTCTGCTCGAGCTATTTGCTGTCAATTTTAATTGTCGTTATTTTAGCCAATCCATGTTAAACTGTGAGGGCAGGTTTGGGCGGTGAATTTGGAAGTGGGTAGAGACTAGCCCAACTCATTTCTATTTTGGGTGCTAGTGTTTAACAGCTGCCAGAGAACGGAAATCTTTATCTCATTTGTTAGGCTTGGATTCGAACTCAAGCCCAAAAGTTGAAAGCTGACTGTGTTCCAACAAACCTTGTTAAGATTTTCTTCGTGTTTGCCTCAGGGCAAAGGCTGACACAATGAGAGAGGAGGTGAAACACTGACGCACAGAACTCACACAGTCAATGGCAATCAGAAATATAATATAAACCACCCGGCCACCCTGACGACAGCACGGACAGACTTTGTCTTGTGGGTTTTGCAAACTCCGTGGCCTCACCCCGTCCCTATCTCTGTAACCTCCTCCGGCCCTACAACCTTCCGAGAACTCTGCTCTCCTCCAATTCTGACCACTTGAGCATCCTTGATTTCGATCGCTCCACTATTGGCGGCCGTGCCTTCTGTTGCCTAGGCCCTAAGCTCTGGAACTCCCTCCCTAAACCTCTCCGCCTCTCTACCTCTCTCTCCCCCTTTAAGTCGCTCCTTAAAACCTACCTCTTTGACCAAGCTTTGGGTCACCTGTCCAAATATCTCCTGATGTGGTTCGGTGTCAATTCTTGTCTGATAATCGCTCCTGTGAAGCGCCTTGGGACGTTTTACTACGTCAAAGGCGCTATATAAATGCAAGTTGTTGTTGTTGCCGGGGCGATAACTCTCGCCCATCCCCTTTGGCTGTGGGAATTTGGCGAATCGGTTCAACGTGTTTGTGTCACAAAGCACGCAAACATCAGTCAGCGCAGGCCAATGCCACGGCGGCAGGAAGTGCGCATACCTGGAACAGCGAGATTTGGAGCCAGTCTACATGAAGGCCAAGCTCAGGCCTACTCTCCTAAGTTCTGACTGACGGGAGAAGCACCGGTAATTTAGATGTATTTCTGGCGGCATTGCAAAGGGAGGGCGCGGGGCCAGGATCTCGCAGGAGGACAATGTAGAGTGGCTGGCCAGCCTTCCATTGTAACACCTGACAGAATTTCAGCACTGTCGCCAGTGTCGGGTCGCCACCCCTCCAGGACTGTCCTGGAGTCTCTAGAAATTAAAAGTTAATCTACTGAACCGGGAGAAAAATCATTAAAAAACTGGACGTTTTTAGGTGAGGAAATTGTTGATGCGTCAGTCATGATCCTCCAAAACTCTCTCGATTCAGGAATTGTCTCCTTGGATTGGAAAGCTGCCAATATCACGTCATTATTTAAGAAGGGTAGGAGAGATAAATTAGTAAATTATTGACCTATTAGTCTAATGTTGTGGCGACGTTACTAGAATCTATGATTCAGGCCAGAGTGACTGAGCATTTGGACAAGTATGAGCTGATCAGAGAGAGCCAGCACGAATCTGTAAAGAGTAAGTCATGTCTAACAAACCTAGTTGAAGTTTTGGAGGGAATAACTAATGATTCATCTGGGCAATGGCACTCCAGTAAGGTGCAGTGCTGCCATGATGGAAGACACTTCATGTACAATGTCAGAGGGACACAATGAGCCGCATTACATCTGCCACTGCAAATTTATTACATGTATTTAATTTATATTAAATTTAAGATGAAATATTAAACTGAAGTGGGACAGCTTTGGGTCTGTCGTGGATCTCGTGCTTCCTGCAGAGTTCAGTTGCCGTGGAGCCCTGCAGATTTAAACTTGTGTTTACAGTTATAAGGAGAGACTCGGGATGTTAGGGTTTTTCACTGGAGCTGAGAAGATTAAGGAGGTGACCTGATGGAGGTCTTCAAGATTATGAAGGGTTATGCAAAGGTAAATCGTGATATGTTGTTTCCACTGCTAGGCAAGATCATAACGATAGGGCACAAATTTAAAGGGGATGTTACAGAAAAAAATATTAATACAGAGGGTAGTTAGAATGTGGAATTCTCCAACACATATTGTTCCTGAGGTAGAATCCATGAATTCTTTCAAAAGGGAATTACACTGATGCTTGAAAAAGAGCAATATTAAAGGTGAGATATCAGGAGAGTTGGATTAGACTGGGTGGAATATTAAACGGTATGGGGACTGAGCAGGAGAGTGGGATTAGACTGGGTGGAATATTAAAGGGTATGGGGACTGAGCAGGAGAGTGGGATTAGACTGGGTGGGATATTAAAGGGTACGGGGAGCGAACAGGAGAGTGGGAATAGACTGGGTGGGATATTAAAGGGTACGGGGAGCGAACAGGAGAGTGGGAATAGACTGGGTGGGATATTAAAGAGTGGATTAGACTGGGTGGGATATTAAAGAGTGGATTAGACTGGGTGGGATATTAAAGAGTGGATTTGACTGGGTGGGATATTAAAGAGTGGATTAGACTGGGTGGGATATTAAAGAGTGGATTAGACTGGGTGGGATATTAAAGAGTGGATTTGACTGGGTGGGATATTAAAGAGTGGATTAGACTGGGTGGGATATTAAAGAGTGGATTTGACTGGGTGGGATATTAAAGAGTGGATTTGACTGGGTGGGATATTAAAGAGTGGATTAGACTGGGTGGGATATTAAAGAGTGGATTTGACTGGGTGGGATATTAAAGAGTGGATTTGACTGGGTGGGATATTAAAGAGTGGATTAGACTGGGTGGGATATTAAAGAGTGAATTTGACTGGGTGGGATATTAAAGAGTGGATTAGACTGGGTGGGATATTAAAGAGTGGATTAGACTGGGTGGGATATTAAAGAGTGGATTTGACTGGGTGGGATATTAAAGAGTGGATTAGACTGGGTGGGATATTAAAGAGTGTGGGGGATTTGACTGGGTCCATTTGGGGCATCCTGCAGCACAGGTCTGCGATGGTCTCGAGGGTGGTGGTGCTGTCCTGCAGGGCTTTTGCCTTCGATAGAGGCTTCTTCCTGGGCAGTAAGTGGACTAGCAACTTGCAGGTGTGAATAGTAAATGGCAGATTCTCCTATAAATTCCCACATCATCTCCGACCCTAAGGACCGTCAACCAGGATCCGAATGACCACATCAGGGTTGGGGTCTTCTCACTCGCTGTCGAACTGGACAGGGAGAGTGCACCTCACACCTTCACCTCTGGGGCCTTGGTGATGACAAATGTCCTTGTGGACAAATCCAACCCACGTCCCACAGCGTTGTATCATGCCCACTAACTAAACTATCTGACGGCCTGCTCGCTTTGCCTGTTGGTCATGACAGTGCTCGGAGATGACTGGAATTATATACTGAGTCAGGACATGCTAAATAATCAATACATTGGTCAGTAAGTTTAAAGAGGCGCGACACGCTTAAAAATAAACACAGGAAGTGGCTTGTACTTAGCCCTCGATGTGTTGCCAGGTTTATTCGATGTATATTTTTAGGAATGGGGGTTGTCTAATTATTCCAGTGTTGTGGAGCCTTGCTTTCCCCGTTCGAGCAGTCAGACAGTGGATGTACTGGGCTGAAAGCCAAAGGGACTCTTCTATTGGCAGGAGGAGCCTCTAAAGAGGCCAATACTCGAGACACTAATGCTCGGAAACAGACATGACCACCCCCCCCACCCCCGTCCCTCTCCACCCACCCCCCCCCTGCTGGTTCAGTGGGTCAATTTGCGATCTGATGTGTGTGGATCACAGAGCTTTCAATCTCCCTGTGGCGATAGTTTAATGGGATCAATAACCAATTTGAAATGAGCAGGTTAACGCCTGAATTACAATAGCTCAAACAGGAAGTTGGTGCGACGGGGGTTAAGCGGTGTACTAGAAACAGCTCACAAAGCTGTTAAGCTCCAAGGGTTGGAGCCCGCTGTGGTGCCCCTTGCAGTCGAATAGCATGCAGACACACAACACTCCAGACGTACCACATGGAGAAGTGAACCTCAGCACGAGCCTGCCCTTCAGAGGGAGATCGAGGAAAGAAAAGCCTCCTTGGCTTCTGTAGTCACCTCAGTGTGTCTGGAAGAAGGGAAGAACTTGCATTTCTCCAGCGCCTTTCACAACCTCAGGATATCCCAAAGCGCTTTACAGCCAATGAAGTACTTTTGAAGTGTAGTCACTGTTGTGATGTCGGAAATAAGGCAGCCAATTTGCGCACAGCAAGCTCCCACAGACAGCAATGAGTTACATGTTTTAGGTGTTGGCTGAGGGTTAAATATTGGTCAGGACACCAGGACCAACTCCCCAGCTCTCATTTGAAATCATGCCTTGGGATCTTTTACACCCACCTGAGGGGGCAGACGGGGCCTCGGTTTAACGTCGCATCTGAAAGACGGCACCTCCGACAGTGCAGCACTCCCTCAGTGTAATATGTGTGGGTAAAACGAATGAAGGACAGAGACAGGATGAGTTGCTAGTCCATGTGCTTGCTTTACTAGGCCAGAGCGAACTGAGCATGCTCATAATAAACCATGTGATAAACCATACACTCAGTACTGCACTGGCGTGTCAGCCTGGATTACGTGCTCAAGCTCCACTTGAACCCATGACCTTCTGACCTCGAGGTGAGAGTGCTACCCACTGAGCCACAGCTGAACACCTGCTTCATCTGGAATGGATGAACACAGCCCGGCAGGCCTCTGCAGCCTTGAATTGACATCAGGGTTGCTTTTGGTACCGGCGTTACATCAGGCGGGTGATAGGCGGGGCCTGGGTCGGGAGGTAGGCTCGCTCCATTTCCCTGGTCCAGCCTCTGTATGATAGAGCCGGCGAGCTGGCAGTGTTGAACGGGTGCTGACAGGTAGCTTGCCGATCTGGGGTTGGGGGGTGGTGGGGGAGGCGTTGGTTGGGAAATCTGTCAGCTACTCCGCAGAGCCACGCCAGAGGTTTCTTTTTACGGGGAGGAGTCATGGGGGGAGATTTTTGCGGGAGCAGGAGTGTCGGATTCCTGTAACGTTACATGTTCACGCTCCTCCTGGCCCCACAGAAATCAGCTGGAAACCTTTATACTTCTTTGGAGTGGCCTGTCGTGATCCCTTTAAGGACCGCTAGTTTGGTGGCTCTACACTCAGTTCCACTTCCCAGCATGCGCTCCGCCTCAGTGAGTGACCAAGATTACATCAGAGTCCTAAACACTAACGAGGCTCCCACCTGTATTGGGCGATAGCACTGGCCGCCTAATTCGAGACCCTCTCCAAAATTACATTACATAGAAATACATAGAAGATACAACACGGAAACAGGCCATTCAGCCCAACCAGTCCGTGTCGGTGTTTACCCTCCACCCGAGCAAGTAGTTCCAATCTCAGTTACCCGCCCTGTCCCCACATCCTTTCACTCCCTTTCCCTTCATCCCCCTATCCAATCTAATCTTCAATGTTGTTATAGTTTCTGCCTTAACAACTCACCCTGGGAGTGAATTCCACAGCCTCACCTCTGTGGAGCAGTTTCTCCTGCCCTCTGTTCTAAATCTCTTACAGTTAATCTTGTAACAATGGCCCCTCATCCTTGACCCCCTCAACCACTGGAAACAGCCTGCTCCTGTCTACCCTGTCCATTCTTTTAAACACTTCTTTCATAGCACCCTGTAATCTGTGTTGTTCTAGTGAAAAGACCCAATTTTTCAAGTCTTTCTTTGTATTTGTATTTCCTCATACCAGGCAGCATCCCAGTGTATCTGTGCTGTACCCTCTCTATTGCCTCAATATCCCTCCTATAGTGTGGAGCCCAATACTGCACACAGTACTCCAACTGAGGTCTTATGAAGGTTTCATTATTACCCCTTGGTTTTATATTCTACACCACATGATAAAATCCACAATTCCATTAGTTATTTTACAGCCTCATCAACCCAAGGTGCTGCCTTTAATGTCCTGTGAACCTGTCCCCACAAACCCTCTGCTCCCCCACAGCCCCGAGCCTACTTCCCCAAATCCCTCTGCTCCCCACAGCCCCGAGCCTACTTCCCCAAATCCCTCTGCTCCCCACAGCCCCGAGCCTACTTCCCCAAATCCCTCTGCTCCCCCACAGCCCCGAGCCAACTTCCCCAAATCCCTCTGCTCCCCCACAGCCCCGAGCCTACTTCCCCAAATCCCTCTGCTCCCCACAGCCCCGAGCCTACTTCCCCAAATCCCTCTGCTCCCCCACAGCCCCGAGCCTACTTCCCCAAATCCCTCTGCTCCCCCACAGCCCCGAGCCTACTTCCCCAAATCCCTCTGCTCCCCCACAGCCCCGACCCTACTTCCCCAAATCCCTCTGCTCCCCCACAGCCCCGAGCCTACTTCCCCAAATCCCTCTGCTCCCCACAGCCCCGAGCCTACTTCCCCAAATCCCTCTGCTCCCCCACAGCCCCGAGCCTACTTCCCCAAATCCCTCTGCTCCCCCACAGCCCCGAGCCTACTTCCCCAAATCCCTCTGCTCCCCACAGCCCCGAGCCTACTTCCCCAAATCCCTCTGCTCCCCCACAGCCCCGAGCCTACTTCCCCAAATCCCTCTGCTCCCCCACAGCCCCGAGCCTACTTCCCCAAATCCCTCTGCTCCCCCACAGCACCCAGTCTACTTCCCCAAATCCCTCTGCTCCCCCACAGCCCCGAGCCTACTTCCCCAAATCCCTCTGCTCCCCCACAGCCCCGAGCCTACTTCCCCAAATCCCTCTGCTCCCCACAGCCCCGAGCCTACTTCCCCAAATCCCTCTGCTCCCCCACAGCCCCGAGCCTACTTCCCCAAATCCCTCTGCTCCCCCACAGCCCCGAGCCTACTTCCCCAAATCCCTCTGCTCCCCCACAGCCCCGAGCCTACTTCCCCAAATCCCTCTGCTCCCCCACAGCCCCGAGTCTACTTCCCCAAATCCCTCTGCTCCCCCACAGCACTGACCCTACTTCCCCAAATCCCTCTGCTCCCCCACAGCCCCGAGCCTACTTCCCCAAATCCCTCTGCTCCCCCACAGCACCGAGCCTACTTCCCCAAATCCCTCTGCTCCCCCACAGCCCCGAGCCTACTTCCCCAAATCCCACTGCTCCCCCACAGCCCCGACCCTACTTCCCCAAATCCCTCTGCTCCCCCACAGCACCGAGCCTACTTCCCCAAATCCCTCTGCTCCCCCACAGCCCCGAGCCTACTTCCCCAAATCCCTCTGCTCCCCCACAGCCCCGAGCCTACTTCCCCAAATCCCTCTGCTCCCCCACAGCCCCGAGCCTACTTCCCCAAATCCCTCTGCTCCCCACAGCCCCCGAGCCTACTTCCCCAAATCCCACTGCTCCCCCACAGCCCCGACCCTACTTCCCCAAATCCCTCTGCTCCCCCACAGCCCCGAGCCTACTTCCCCAAATCCCCCTGCTCCCCCACAGCCCCGAGCCTACTTCCCCAAATCCCTCTGCTCCCCCACAGCACCCGAGTCTACTTCCCCAAATCCCTCTGCTCCCCACAGCCCCGAGCCTACTTCCATTCACAGTATAATTACTGCCGTTATTTTTTGCCAAAATGCATCACCTCACACTGACTGACATTGAATTTCATCTGCCGCTTTATAGCGCATGCCATCATCTTATCAATATCCCTTTGCAGTTTCCGTTGTTCTTTCAAAGAATTAACTATATCTCCTATTTTAGTATCATCTGCAAATTTCGACATCACTCCCTCTAGTCGTATATCCAAATTATTGATAGTGAACAGAAGATGCCTTCTGTTGCCGAGGCCCTAAGCTCTGGAATTCCCTCCCTAAACCTCTCCGCCTCTCTACCTCTCTTTCCTCCTTTAAGAGGCTCCTTAAAACCTACCTCTTTGACCAAGCTTTTGGTCACCTGCCCTAATTTCTCCTTGTGTGGCTCGGGATCAAATTGTTTTGTCTTATAATACTCCTGTGAACCGCCTTGGGATGTCTTACTACGTTAAAGGCGCTATAGAAATACAAGTTGTTGTTGTTGATGATGATGTCCCAGGGCAGACCCCTGTGGGACTCCACTTCCCACTTCCAACCACTCTGAGAAACTGCCCTACACTCCCTTTGAACCAATTTCTAATCCAGTTTGCTACCCTCTTCCTAATTCCATACCCCTTACTCTTCTCTTGTAATCCCGCCTGTGTGGTACCTTGTCAAAGGTTTTCCTACAGTCTATGTACCCTACATCCACTGCATTGCCCCATCTACCAAGTCTGTTACCCCCTTAAAGAATTCTATGGTACATAGGAACAGGAGGAGGCCATTCAGCCCCTCGAGCCTGTTCCACCATCAATTAGATTATGGCTGATCTGTATCGTAACTCCATTTACCCGCCCTTGCTCCATATCCCTTGATACCCTCACCTAACAAAAATCTATCGATCTCAGTCTTGTAAATTTCAATTGACCCCCAGCATCCACAGCCTTTTGGGGGAGAGAGTTCCAGATTTCCACCACCCTTTGTGTGAAAAAGTGCTTCCTGACATCACCCCTGAACAGCCTGGCTCTAATTTGAAGGTTATGTCCCCTTTGTTCTGGACTCCCCCACCAGAGGAAATAGTTTCTCTGTATCTACCCTATCGAATCCCTTTATCATTTTAAACACCTCGATTAGATCACCCCTCAACTCAAGGGAATACAAACCCGGTTTATGCAACCTGTCCTCATAATTTATAATGAGGCTAGTCAAGTGTAATCGTCCCTTTTGAAATCCCTGCTGGCTATTTCTAACTATTTTCTCTTTATCTGGCTACGTGGTAATTTCATCCTTAATTATAGACTAAAATTTTCCCTATCACAGATATTAAGCTAACTGGCCTGTAATTACCCGGATTAGCTCTGTCTCACTTTTTAAAATGGATATGACGTTGGCCACACTCCAGTCCTACTTAGAGCCTGAAATAAAAGTCCCGATTTTATGCCTGATGCGAGCAGGCCGTGTGAGGGGTTAAAATGTTTGCATCGACCTACTCAACCAATCAATGCTGGCCTTGCGTCCAGCGCCATTTTAACAGGCACATGCAGGCCAGCCAATGAGGCCCTCGCACCAGGCAGGTGAGAGCCTCATTGCAATTCAAAAGTCAGGGTCTGATGATGTCATTCAGACCCCGATGTTATTTTAACCCTCGATGGCCATGTTTGTCGCCTGGTGCCAGCCTTACCAGGACCACTGGGCGTCAAGGAAGCAGACTCCGCAAAGCCTTTCCACCATCTACAAGGCACAAGTCAGGAGTGTGATGGAATACTCTCCACTTGCCTGGATGAGTGCAGCTCCAACAACACTCAAGAAGCTCGACAACATCCAGGACAAAGCAGCCCGCTTGATTGGCACCCCATCCACCACCTTAAACGTTCACTCCCTCC
The DNA here is from genome assembly GCA_030390025.1 of Squalus acanthias. NCBI lineage: Eukaryota > Metazoa > Chordata > Chondrichthyes > Squaliformes > Squalidae > Squalus > Squalus acanthias. Next base: position 44,412,711 of record CM059448.1, on the reverse strand, counting down.
ACCACCGGCGTACCGTGGCTGCAGTGTGTACCATCTACAAGATGCACTGCAGCAACTCGCCAAGGCTCCTTCGGCAGCACCTCCCAAACCCGTGACCTCTTCCACCTAGAAGGACAAGGGCAGCAGGCGCATGGGAACACCACCACTTCCAAGTTCCCCTCCAAGTCACACACCATCCTGACTTGGAAGTATATCGCCGATCCTTCATCGTCGCTGGGTGAAATTCCTGGAACTCCCTCCCTAACAGCACTGTGGGAGTATCTTCACCACACGGACTGCAGCGGTTCAAGAAGGCGGCTCAGCACCACCTTCTCAAGGACAATTAGAGGATGGACAGTAAATGCTGGCCTTGCCAGCGACGCCCACATCCCGAGAATGAATAAGAAAAAATACCAGAATTTCATGGACGTGATGGTGCACAAACAGGGTACAATAATGTATAAATTTCTCATTTTAATATCCTACTCTTGTAATAGCTAAAGGAAAAAGGAGCTGCAGTCTTGATCCTGCGACACTGAGTGTTGGACCTGTCACTAAAGCTGTTCTAATTGTGTGGGAAACGTCAATTCTGTTAAAAGCTGTTATTTAATACTGTAGGAGACAGATTTTATTGCGTTGCATTTTGATAGGTAGCAGTGGAAGCAGAATAAGGCTCAGAGCCATTATTTAATATTTTAATGTCTGGTTGTCACGGTAACGTAGCAGGAAGCTGACGTTCCGTTTATTTTAGTAAGATGTTAACAGCAATACAGTCGCTCCAGTGATTATTCAGCTGTGGCTGCAATGAGGAAGCTCAGACTAGGAGCCGACTCGGGCTCTGGTTAAAGGGGCCGACTCGGGCTCTGGTTAAAGGGGCCGACTCGGGCTCTGGTTAAAGGAGCCGACTCGGGCTCTGGTTAAAGGGGCCGACTCGGGCTCTGGTTAAAGGAGCCGACTCGGGCTCTGGTTAAAGGAGCCGACTCTGGCTCTGGTTAAAGGGGCCGACTTGGGCTCTGGTTAAAGGGGCCGTGTAAGATCTTAATGATCTCTGAGTTCTTGGACAAGACACCAATAGGCAGCAGCCAGTATGTTTGAGCAATAGATCAAGATTTATTCAGCGTACAGCGTAATATACTGAATATTAGGCGATAGTTTTAACAAGCAGCTCACAGCCCTGGGTCTCTGGAACCTCTCGGACACAGATGATGTCGTCTTAAGCCTGTTCCTTTGTCCTTGCAGTACGTCTGTGTGAAATTGTTCTTTGAGTATCGCGGTTTTAACCCTTTTCTTATCAACAGTTGGTTTGGCCAGTGTCCATATATGGTCTTTAACAAAATCACCTTTTATAATTGGTTCTAATGGTCAAAATACCATTGTCACTCAGTCTAAGGTAGCATCTCGCCTTTCCAGTATTTTTCCACCAACTTTGCCATGTTCAGTGTTATCTTATTTATAGTTTTTCACCCCATTGGAATTTACTTTATCTCTTTCATTTCTCGCTTCCCTGGTACAAGGCCTTTATACCAAGGGCCCATATCAGCGCTGCTTCACTAGTCTTGAGGTATCCAAACTATCTCACTTTCATCGACCAGATAAATACTTTATCTCCATGGTCTCTCTCATTTTATGTCCTTATACTAATTATTTTTTAAATATCGTTGCAATTAGTTTTGTGAAGCGAATTCTAAGTTCTATACAGCATTATAATATGTTATTTAATGATTTAACCTTCACTCGCAGTCTGTGGCTGTTTGTTATCGTAACTTAGTCAAACTGCTTTTGACTGTGCAGCTACATTTTGAACAAGTCTTAGATTTTTAGTTACCCAGGTGTAATTATGAGTAATATTATTTGGTCAATGGCTACACTTGAAGTTATACATATATGATTCTCATCTACTAAATATCTCTAAATATCAGCCTTTCGTACAGCTGACTCGGGCTCTGTTTAAAGGGGCCGACTCGGGCTCTGGTTAAAGAGGCCGACTCGGGCTCTGGTTAAAGGGGCCGTCGCGGGCTCAGGTTAATGGGGCCGACTCGGGCTCTGGTTAAAGGGGCTGACTCCGGCTCTGGTTAAAGGAGCCAACAGGCTCTGGTTAAAGGGGCCGACTCGGGCTCTGGTTAAAGGGGCCGACTCGGGCTGTGGTTAAAGGAGCCAACAGGCTCTGGTTAAAGGGGCCGACTCGGGCTGTGGTTAAAGGGGCCGACCGGGCTCTGGTTAAAGGGGCCGACTCGGGCTCTGGTTAAAGGGGCCGACTCGGTCTCTGGTTAAAGGAGCCAACAGGCTCTGGTTAAATGGACCGACTCGGGCTCTGGTTAAAGGAGCCAACAGGCTCTGGTTAAATGGACCGACTCGGGCTCTGGTTAAAGGAGCCGACTCGGGCTCTGGTTAAAGGGGCTGACTTGGGCTCTGGTTAAAGGAGCCGACTCGGGCTCTGGTTAAAGGGACCGACTCGGGCTCTGGTTAAAGGAGCCAACAGGCTCTGGTTAAATGGACCGACTCGGGCTCTGGTTAAAGGAGCCGACTCGGGCTCTGGTTAAAGGGGCTGACTTGGGCTCTGGTTAAAGGAGCCGACTCCGTCTCTGGTTAAAGGGGCCGACTCGGGCTCTGGGTAAAGGAGCCGACTCGGGCTCCAGTTAAAGGGGCCAACTCGGGCTGGGGTTAAAGGGGCTGACTCGGGCTCTGGTTAAAGGAGCCGACTCGGGCTCTGGTTAAAGGAGCCGACTCGGGCTCTGGTTAAAGGAGCCGACTCGGGCTCCGGTTAAAGGGGCCGACTCGGGCTCTGGTTAAAGGGGCCGACTTGGGCTCCGGTTAAAGGGGCAGACTCGGTCTCTGGTTAAAGGGGCCGACTCGGGCTCTGGTTAAAGGGGTCGACTCGGGCTCTGGTTAAAGGAGCCGCCTCGGGCTCTGGTTAAAGGGGCCGACTCGGGCTCTGGTTAAAGGAGCCATCAGGCTCTGGTTAAAGGGGCCGACCCGGGCTCTGGTTAAAGGAGCCAACTCGGGCTCTGGTTAGAGGGGCTGACTCGGGCTGTTGTTAAAGGAGCCAACAGGCTCTGGTTAGAGGGGCCGACATGGGCTCTGTTAAAAGGGGCTGACTCCGGCTCTGGTTAAAGGAGCCAACAGGCTCTGGTTAAATGGACCGACTCGGGTTCTGGTTAAAGGAGCCAACAGGCTCTGGTTAAATGGACCGACTCGGGCTCCGGTTAAAGGAGCCGACTCGGGCTCTGGTTAAAGGGGCTGACTTGGGCTCTGGTTAAAGGAGCCGACTCGGGCTCTGGTTAAAGGGGCCGACTCGGGCTCTGGTTAAAGGAGCCAACAGGCTCTGGTTAAATGGACCGACTCGGGCTCTGGTTAAAGGAGCCGACTCGGGCTCTGGTTAAAGGGGCTGACTTGGGCTCTGGTTAAAGGAGCCGACTCCGTCTCTGGTTAAAGGGGCCGACTCGGTCTCTGGATAAAGGAGCCGACTCGGGCTCCAGTTAAAGGGGCCGACTCGGGCTCTGGTTAAAGGGGCCGACTCGGGCTCTGGTTAAAGGAGCCGACTCGGGCTCCGGTTAAAGGGGCCGACTCGGGCTCCGGTTAAAGGGGCCGACTCGGGCTCCGGTTAAAGGGGCCGACTCGGGCTCTGGTTAAAGGGGCCGACTTGGGCTCCGGTTAAAGGGGCCGACTTGGGCTCTGGTTAAAGGGGCCGACTCGGGCTCTGGTTAAAGGGGCCGACTCGGGCTCTGGTTAAAGGGGTCGACTCGGGCTCTGGTTAAAGGAGCCGCCTCGGGCTCTGGTTAAAGGGGCCGACTCGGGCTCTGGTTAAAGGAGCCATCAGGCTCTTGTTAAAGGGGCCGACCCGGGCTCTGGTTAAAGGAGCCAACTCGGGCTCTGGTTAGAGGGGCTGACTCGGGCTGTGGTTAAAGGAGCCAACAGGCTCTGGTTAGAGGGGCCGACTCAGGCTCTGGTTAAAGGGGCCGACTCGGGCTCTGGTTAGAGGGGCTGACTCGGGCTGTGGTTAAAGGAGCCAACAGGCTCTGGTTAAAGGGGCCGACTCAGGCTCTGGTTAAAGGGGCCGACTCGGGCTCTGGTTAAAGGGGCCGACTCGGGCTCTGGTTAAAGGAGCCAACAGGCTCTGGTTAAAGGGGCTGACTCGGGCTCTGGTTAAAGGGGCCGACTCGGGTTCTGGTTAAAGGGGCCGACTCGGGTTCTGGTTAAAGGAGCCATCAGTCTCTGGTTAAAGGGACCGACTCGGGACCGTGTCCCCCCACAGTGACACTGCACCCCCCCCACCCAACCACATTTAACCCCATCCACCCTCAGGCGAGCGTAAATCGGGTACAGTAATGATGCGGGTTTCCACTTCTGGGCATATGTCTCTGGTTCTCATTTTCAGTGCGCCATCTCATTTCCAGCATTTCCATGTGGCCCTTGTTTCCATGGCTGTCATTATTAGGTAGCGCTTTAATTGCATTCTCCATCTATAGGGAGCTGTGAGAAATTGCCTGAGGCAGCTGTGACCAGAGTATTCATTAAACGCGTGTCTGTGCCGTGCAGTGCCTACGTATGTGTGTGTGTTTGGGAGTGTGCATGAATATGGGGCTCTATTGAGAAAGATGGCACTTGAGAGAGATGTAACCATAAGGCAGTCGAGAAGCATTTGGGATCAGTGGAGATCTCCGCATGTGTAGCTCAGACACCCTGAGTTCAGACTGGAAATCTGGAGTCTGTGCACCTCAGTCTTCTCTGTTCTGCATAACAAGTGCAGCACTTGTCACAGTTCCCTTGTGAATTAAATTTTGCGGCATTGGCGCACCCTTAAAATCGGTTAATGTAGCAACTTACTGTGCAAATCATCCACTCCCCAATGGTCTCATACGATAACACTACAGAACATGTTGTTTTGCAAGTTTGTATTGAATTGTGCTGCATTTACATACTTCGATCGGGGCTCCATTGCAATTGTAGTCAAATGCTTTGCAGATGTTACATAGTGAGGTGTGCTACAAACTCACAGGCCTAGAAATACAATGGTGCCACGCCCGTTTATCAGGCACTAAACAGGTGCCCAAGTCTCCAATGTAAAATCCTCATCCTTGTGCTCAATTCCCTCCATGGCCTCGCTCATCCCTATCTCTGTAACCTTCTCCTGCCCTACAACCCTCTGAAAACTCTGCGTTCCTCTAATTCTGGCCTCTTGTGCATCCCAGACATCCTTCGCTCCATCATTGGTGGCCGTGCCTTCAGCCATATTAGTCCTAAGCTCTGGAATTCCCTCCCTAAACCTCTCCATCTCTCTCTCTCATCCTTTAAGACGCTCCTTAAAACATATCTCTTTGACCAAACTTTTTGGTCATCTGCCCTAATATTTCTTTATGTGGCTGAGTGTATGAATAAACCTGATTCTGCAGCCAGGAGCCCTGCATTCTCCTACCTGCCTGCTTCTCTTCCAAGCTCCATACCTCGACACGATGACTGATGCTCTGTGAGATTCACCCTCCTGCTGGGATTAACCTGGCATGACTAGCGAGTCTGTTCACCCATCACCCCTGTGCTCGCTGACCAACATTGGCTCCCGGTCCGACAGCACCTCGATTTTAAAATTCGCATCCTTGTTTTCAAATTCCTCCATGACCTCGCCCCTCCCTATCTCTGTAACCTCCTCCAGCCCCTACAACCCCCCCCCCCCCCCCCGACAACTCTGCGTTCCTCCAACTCTGGCCTCTTGCACATCCCCCAATTCCCAAACAGGACTAGACAGACTAGATGCAGGAAGGATGTTCCCGATGGCGGGGGAGTCCAGAACCAGGGGTCACAGTCTAAGGATAAGGGGTAAGCCATTTAGGACTGAGATGAGGCGGAATTTCTTCACCCAGAGAGTGGTGAACCTGTGGAATTCTCTACCACAGAAGGCAGTTGAGGCCAATTCATTAAATATATTCAAGAAGGAGTTAGATATATTTCTTAAGGCTAAAGGGATCAAGGGATATGGGGAGAAAGCAGGGACAGGGTACTGAATTTGGATGATCAGCCATGATCTCATTAAATGATCTCAGGCTCGAGGGGCCGAATGGCCTACTCCTGCTCCTATCTTCTATGTTTCTATGTTTCCCTCACCCCACCATTGGTGGCCGTGCCTTCAACTGTCAAGGCCCTAAGCTCTGGAATTCCCTCCCTAAACCTCTCCGCCTCTCCACCTCTCTTTCCTCCTTTAAGACGCTCCTTAAAACCTACCTCTTTGACCAAGCTCCTGGTCACCTGCCCAACTATCTCCTTATGTGGCTGGGTGTCAACGTTTGTCTGATGACGCTCCTGTGAAGCGCCCTGGGACGTGTTGCTACGTTTAAAGATGCTATATAAATGCAAGTAGTTGTTGTTCAGACAAATATCAGAACCGACCCTTCAGAACATTTTAAAAATGGCTGTGATGGGAAAGGATAAAATCCTAACTTGAGGGATTTGCAATGCTGGCACTTTACTGTCGGGCTGGGGACTGAGTGCAGAACCTCTTGTGTGATCTGCTCAACTCAGGCTACAAATACCATGTGCACATTTTGTTTTGTTTTGCAAGGGCTGAAGTACGTTTTAAAAATAGTTTTACCGATGTTTCCTTTGGCAGCAAAGGCAAGCTGTGTATCGAAGGAACTTGCATTTCTATAGATACTGTCACAATCTCACGACGTCCCATAGCGTGTTGTAGCCAATGAAGTACTTGTGAAGTGCGGTCACTTTTGTAATGTACGAAAAGCTGCAGCCAATTTGTGCACAGACAGCAATGTGATAATGAGCCAGATAATCTGTTTTAATGATGTTGGTTGAGAGATAAACATTGGCCAGGACACCGGGGAGAACTCCCCTGCTCGTCTTCAAGTAGTGCCATGGACGTCTCATCTGAAAGACGGCACCTCCGACAGTGCAGCACTCCCTTAATCCAGGAGTGTCAGCCTGGATTATGTGTTTAAATCTCTGGAGTGTGATTTAAACCCGCAACCTTCTGACTCAGAGGCGAGAGTGCTACAGTGCTACCCACTGAGCCATGGCTGACACCGAATGTCATTGTTGTTTTAATCACCAATTATATTCTGTCAGGCTGACTCAGAATGAGGCGTTTTGAGTTTGAGTGGCAATTACTTGCAGATTGCTGCTATGGGCGTTTGCCGTTGAGATTAAGATTGGCCCAAATCACTTCACTTGGAAACTTTTCAACCAAAATAGACGGGAGACTTTCATCTCGAGAGCTGGGTTCGAACCAAATGAAAAGATCGCTTCTTAAAAAAATAATTCCAGACCAAAGCCAAAACACCAAAAAGTCAGGTGCATCTAATGAGATCCAACTATTTGCTATCGGGGCAAATCTAATGTGTTCTGGAAGTCACATGACCCAAATCAGATTTGCAGAATAAATAATTAAACTGCTGGAATAAACCCGGCGATAAGCACAGCTAAGGCAGTAACAGAAACGGTCACCCCATTCACTAAGCAGCTTAACAGGGCTCTGTATAAGAATAAACCTGAGCCCCCAGCCAGGAACCCTGCATTCTCCGACCTGCCTGCTTCACTTCCAAGCTCCACACCTCGACACGATGACTGATGCTCTGTGAGATTCCCCCTCCCGCTGGGGTTAAGCTGCACGGCCCCGCAGCGCTCCAGCCTCCAGGGGTCCCACGCAGCCAGCGAGCCAACTTTAAATTGGAAAAGAAACGTGCACGTGCGGAATTCTGACCGGGACCGACACTCCAAATCCTCCCACGTTCTACCCTCCATAATCTTGAGGTCATCCAAAACTCGGCTGCCCGTGTCCTAACTCGCACCAACTACCGTTCACCCTTCACCCTCTGTGCTCGCTGACCGACATTGGCTCTCGGTCCGGCAGCCCCTCGATTTTAAAATTCTCATCCTTGTTTTCAAATCCCTCCAGGGCCTCGCTTCTCCCTATCTCTGTCACCTCCCCCAGACCTACAACCCCCCCGGGATCTCTGTGCTCCTCCAATTCTGACCCCTTGCGCATCTCGGGTTGCCAACTCTGGTTGGAGGCGCTCCTGGAGGTGTGAGCACGTGACATTCTGACCACATGACATCTGACCATGTGACACCCGAGCACCTCACATCTGATCGCACGACTTCTGCAGTTGTTATTGCGCTCACCTTGTGGAGGTTGTGTCCGCTGTGGTGGAGTGGTTTTGCTCGTGGTTTCAAGCCAGCAGCTGTTGTACGACACGTTCCAAGAACCAGAGGTCTCCCGTGCGCAGGTGAAGAGAGGAGACCGAGGGCGGGGGGAGGGGAGACTGAGCGGGGGGAGAAGGGTGGCTGAGTAGAGGGGGGAAGAGGGGAAACCGAGGAACCCGCCGATTTCAGAGACCTACATTATTTCACATATCTCCAGTTATTTCAGAGACTCCACGAATGCCGAGCCCTCTCGATTCCCCAGCCTCCTCCACACAGTCCTGGCACTTTGCCGGTGACCTCACCGAGCGGGGGTGGGGGGGGGTGCACTGTGGCGGGAGATTGAAATCGCTGATCTCCTGGGCTGCTGGAGGCAGTGCTTGGGGGAGGAACCCCTGATTCTTGGAAACTCCCAGGCATTCTGGATGGGTTGGGAACCCTATGCCCATCCCTGATTTTAATCACTCCTCCATCGGTGGCTGTGCCTTCAGCTGCCTGGGCCCTAAGCTCTGGAATTCCCTCCCTGAACCTCTCTGCCTCTCCACCTCTCTCTCCTCCTTTAAGTTAATTATTTAAAACCTAGCTCTTTGATCACCTGTCCTTATATCTTTTTATATGCCTCGGTGTCAGATTCTGTCTGATTACAGCTCCTGTGAAGCGCCTTGGGACGTTTTACTACGTTAAACGTGCTATATAAATGCAAGTTTTTGTTATTGTTGTTGTTTGAGGCACAGCTGTTCAACAGTAACTTGAATTTGCCAATGGGGACGTGATGGAGGCGGGACTCCCACTTGTTGGGTTTTAGTCCCGCCTCCATCGACGTCCGGCCAACCAACGCTATCTTCCCTTGAGTGACCTTGTTAAGCCCGCCCAGTGGGTTTAGCAGGCCAATTAAGGGGAAGCCAGTGACACTGACATTCTCTGTTGTTTGGTGAGTTCTTGTACTCAAGACTCACCAAACCTATTTCCTGAGCAGAAATCAGATGGCTGTTGCAGCAGAATATGCAGCAGCCATTCTGTCATCTCTGCCTTGGAGATGCCGGAGCCTCCGGTTCCCCAACGATTGAAGCCTGCCGGAAGAAACAAAGGTAAGGAAACTTTTTCTATCACTTTTCACTCACCTCACATACTTACCTCTCCACACTTGCACCCATCACTCACCTCCACAGCGCACTTTTGCACCCTGCAGACCACCGCAGACCCTCTGCTCGCCTCGCTGACCCTGGCGGAGTTTCCCGATGTCGGGAAGCCCGCACTTGTGTTGGAAAAATGGGAATAATCCTCTTAACTGCCTGTGAACTACCTGTTAACAGGCAGTTAAGTGGCTGTAATCCCCTTCCCGCCTCGAGGAGACCCGCCTCCCGGGAAGATGGCACGGAGGCGGGATGGGAGCGGGGGCGGTACCCGCTCCCAGTTTCTGCTATTTTCCCGGCAGTCCCGCCTCCAAACCCACCTCCCCAGGGCTGGCAAAATCGCTCCCCTTGTCTTCAATCGGTCTGCTACTGTCATCAATTTTAGGGTAAGGGGCACTCTGTGCTAGTTGGCTTACAATCCGCCTCTGACCTCCTCTCCTGACCTTTGACCCCTCCGACCTCCTCACCAACTGCCTCCTCCAACCACATCTCCCAACCTCTGACCTCCTCCCCGACCACCTCTCCCGACCTCTAACCTCCTCCCCCGAGCTCCTCCCCCGAGCTCCTCCTTGACCTCATCCTTGACCTTATCCTTGACCTCCTCCCCAAAGCTTTCTCTTCAGCATTGGTTTACACACAAGCCGTGGACAATCCGCAGTGAAAGTATCTCAGTGCCGGAACCAGAGGTTGGGGGATAAATTCAAAACTAATTGGCGAAAACAATATTTCAGGTGAGCAAGTGGTCAATCTATGGAACCGGCTCCCGAGGGGGGCGATTGAAGCAGTTAGTATTGATTCATTCACATGCAAATCAGATGGATTTCTATCAGAAAATAACATTTTGCGATCCAGTATCTGAGTAATTTGAGACATGACGTGTGGTGAGTGTGGCGAGCTCGGCAGGAACAGGTGACTTTGGACCTGTGGTTCCCAAAGCTCTCCACCACTGGGGGTTTCCTCGTTTGGGTCTGTTGTAGACTCATTAGAGATTGATTGCTATGACTAGTCAACACCTCCTTGTATCATGTGACTACCAGGAGGAACATAAGAACATAAGAAATAGGAGCAGAGTAGGCCAGACAGCCCCTCGAGCCTGCTCCGCCATTCAATAAGATCATGGCTGATCTTTGACCTCATCTCCACTTTCCCGTCCGATCTCCATATCCCTTGATTCCCCTGGAGTCCAAAAATCTATTGATCTCAGCCTTGAATATACTCATCGATTGAGCCTCCACAACCCTCTGGGGCAGAGAATTCCAAAGATTCACAATCCTCTGAGTGAAGAAAGATGGAAGAAGATGAATTAGATGGAACTTGGTCTTTTTTCGTCTAGAAATTCCTAAGTTCCTATGTGGCTGCACTGTAAGGCAGTAAACTCTTAGGGGGAAAAATTTGGTCGCGCCCGCATTGGGGCGCTAACTTCACCGAGGCGCTACTTTTAGCGCCACGAAAAAGTTAGCACCCCGACGCCTGAAATTCAATGGTAGCGTCCCAAGCAGGAGGCGGGGTGCTACTGGAAGCGCTCCCCCTCCCTCTTGGGGCACTCCCATTGAATATCGCGGCGATACGTGCAGCAGTGCCACGCGCATCGGCAAGTAGTGCCGCGGTGCTGCAGGCCTCCCTCCCCTGATTAAAGGGGAGGGGCCTAGCGCAGCGCGCACCGGAGCCCTGCTGGACCGCCGGGGAGCGGGAAAAGAGCCCGGCACTCAAGAGGAGCCCGATCGCTACCGCCGCCGCTAACCTCCCCGCTGAATTTCGCAGGAGGCGTTAGCAGAGCTGCACCCAGGAGCTAGTTGCGCACGGCCACCCTGTTAACATCAGGCGAGGGGGCAGCCGTGGCTCAGTGGTAGCGCTCTCGCCTCTGAGTCAGAAGGTTGTGGGTTCGAGCCCCACTCCAGGACTTGAGCACAAAATCCAGGCTGACACTCCAGTGCAGTGCTGAGGGAGTGCCGCACTGTCGGAGGTGCCGTCTTTCAGATGAGATGATAAACCGAGGCCCCGTCTGCCCTCTCAGGTGGATATGAAAGATCCCGTGGCACTGTTTCGAAGAAGAGCAGGGGAGTTCTCCGAGTGTCCTGCCGAGTGTCCTGGCCCACAAGGTTGAGCAGTGGAGGATGGACATTAATGGAGCTGACAAATGGCAGCTGTGTGAACATCACCCTGTTAAATCAAGCCAGCCAGCAGTGATGGAGAGCGCAGTGCAGTCATATGCAACTGTTAATGTATCGAATTTTTATCTGTAGAATGATGGAGGGTGCACTGTGACAAACCGTATCACTGGGTTTTAGTGCAGCACATTTCTCAATGTAATAATGTCATGAAAGAAATTGCTTCATAAAGCTGCTTGTTGCAATTTGTCTCTTATGCCCGAAAGCACAATGGTATTTACAGTGATTTAATTGAGGATACACAGAGAAAAGCCTCTGGATGGAGTGGCCTTGATTCCAGTGAATAATTAATTTTAAATCATGCAATCAAGTCACTCTTTAATTCCCCCCCCCATTTTGTGACACTTCTGCCTCCTCAAATTCCCATCCCTCTCATGGTCTGCATTGGGATCTTAAATCATTGAATCATACAACACAGAAAGAGACATGGAGTACAAAAGCGAAGAATTTCTGATAAACCATTATAAATAATTGGAGTATTGTGTCCAATTCTGGGCACCACACTTTAGGAAGGATGTCAAGGCCTCGGAGAGGGTGCAGAGGAGATTTACTAGAATGGTACCAGGGAGGAGGGACTTCAGTTATGTGGAGAGTCTGGAGAAGCTGGGGTTGTTCTCCTTAGAGCAGAGAAGGTTAAGGGGAGATTTAATAGAGGTGTTCAAAATTATGAAGGGTTTTGATAGAGTAAATGAGGAGAAACTGTTTCCACTGTCAGGAGGGTCGGTAACCAGAGGACACAGATTTAAGGTGATTGCCAACAGATCCCAGGGGGGATATGAGGAGAAACCCAACCCCAGAGACTTGAGCACAAAATCCAGGCTGACACTTCAGTGCAGTACTGAGGGAGTGCTGCACTGTCGGAGGTGCCATCTTTCAATAGGACGTTAAACCAAGGCCTTGTGTGCCCTCTCGGGTGAGCATAAAAGATCCCATGGCACTATTTCAAAGAAAAGTAAGAGAGTTCTCCCCGGTGTCCTGGCCAATATTTATCCCTCAACCAAGATCACTAAAAAAAAACAGATTATCTGGTCATTATCACATTGCTGTTTGTGGGACCTTGCAAATTGGCTGCTGCGTTTCCTACATTACAAGAGGGACTACACATCAAAAATACTAAACAAATACCAGTCCTTTCTTTTTTTAATGGTTTGTATTCCGGCAGAATGTGCAGGCTCCCAGGGACAGGATGCAGAAAGCAATTTGCAATTAAGTCTGTAAACATCATAAAATATGCTGGCCGAGAAAGCGTGTTAATTTCATGGAAATTTACAACTGAAAGCATTTCAGTCAACAGAAATACCCAGATTCATAAGGAGGTAATTTGATTTCTATCTTTGCGAAATCTCCCCATGCGAGTGGGATTGATTGTATTCACTTACACAGCAATTGGACAATAAAATGCCACAGCTGAGAGGCTCCAACCACTGCCATTGTCACTTAAATTCCAGGTAAAGGAGGCTGTTCCATTCAGTCGCGCTGCGTGTGTCGGGTCTGTTTATTATTTTGCTTCGTTGTGTCAGGTTTTTTTTGGTCCACACATCACAGGAGCTGCAGCAGTTTAGAAGCGAGAGAAACAACTCGCGCCTGTGGGTTATCAATAATGAATACTCCGCTGAGTAAAGGCTGGTCTGCTAATGGAGAGGTTTGAGCCGTCGCTTAATATCGTGGCTGTCATGTCATTAGTAGAGTGCTGGGGGGAGACTTTTTTCTGCATGTGTGTGTTTTTGCACACGTGTGTGGGTGTGCATGTGTGTTTGTACATGGGCATGCACATGTCTTTGTGTGTGAACGCTCATGTGTTTATGCATGTGCGTGTGTTTGTATGTGTGCACACGTGTGTGTTTATCCACGTGCGTTGCACATTTGTGTGTTTGTGCGTGCGTTATGCAAGTGCACGTGCGTGTATTTATGCATTGCACGTGCGTGTGTTTATGTTTGTGGTTATGCATATGCTTATGCACGTGTGTGCGCGTATGTGTGTTTGTGCAGCTGCATGTATATGTACGCATGCGTGTTTATGCGTGTGTGTGTTCTTGAACATTCTTTAAAAACATGTATCTCTTTGCCCTTCTCCCTTTGCCAACAACCGTCTCTAGATGGGAGTGGGCGGGGCGAGGGGAGGTCAGCGGCGCCTCTAGCACTGCTGTTGTGAAGCTGGTTGCTAGGGGCTGGTGCCTCTTTTTGGCCTGTCGCCCCTTGCTGAGCTTGGGCCCCGGCACGTGGAGGGTTTAGCGCTGAGCCCCTGCTCTGTGCTCCGTGGGGCTGCCCGTTTCTCCTCTCCCACACCGCTGGGGTTGCTAACCCTCCCAGGTTGTCCTGGAGTATACTGGAGAAAAATTCCAGCGGCATTTTCTGCTCCCGTTCCGCTCCTGCCGGGCTCACGGCAAACTACAGGACCACAAGGCACCCAGCATGCAAGGTGGCCCTGGCACGAGTGCGCTCTTATGCGGTTTCCGGAGCTCTGAGGATTGTGGGTATTGTAGCCGTCGTTATTGACCGATTCTGGCGAAGACTGATGTGTTGAGCGCCCAGTGTCGGGAGCGCGGGGGGCGCGGTGGTTGGAGGCAGGAGGTCATGTGACTGAACCTCCCGGAATACGGTTCAAACAGAGTTGGCGACCCTACACAGTGCATCTTGGCCCACCAGCATTGAACCTTCCCTGGCAGGGTGGCACGGTGCCAATGCACATTGACGAGCCTCAGCCTGTGGCTGAACTGTCCTTGCACTGTTCGCAACCTTGGTGTTATATTTGACCCTGAAATGAGCTTCCGACCACATATCCGCTGCATAACAAAGACCGCCTATTTCCACCTCCGTAACATCGCCCGTCTCCGCCCCTGCCTCAGCTCATCCACTGCTGAAACCCTCATCCATGCCTTTGTTACCTCTGGACTTGACTATTCCAACGCACTCCTGGCTGGCCTCCCACATTCCACCCTACGTAAACTTGAGGTCATCCAAAACTCGGCTGCCCGTGTCCTAACTCGCACCAAGTCCTGTTCACCCATCACCCCTGTGCTCGCTGACCTACACTGGCTCCCGGTCAAGCAACGCCTCGATTTCAAAATCCTCATCCTTGTTTTCAAACCCCTCCAGGGCCTCACCCCTCCCTATCTCTGTGATCTCCTTCAGCCCCACAATCCCCCCTCCCGAGATATCTGCGCTCCGCTAATTCTGCCCTCTTGAGCATCCCTGATTATAATTGCTCAACCATTGGTGGCCGTGCCTCCTGTTGCCTGGGCCCTAAGCTCTGGAATTCCCTGCCTAAACCTCTCCGCCTCTCTTTCCTCATTAGACGCTCCTTAAAACCTACCTCTTTGACCAAGCTTTTGGTCACCTGCCCTAATTTATCCTTATGTGGCTCGGTGTCAAATGTTTTGTCTTTTAATACTCCTGTGCAGCGCCTTGGGACGTTTTACTACGTTAAAGACGCTATATAAATACGAGTTGTTGTTGTTGTTGTTATACTCAGGTTTTAACATGGCTGGGCTGGGTCCTAACTCTGATCTCTGTGTGTCACGGACTGCTGCAGTGAAGTGTGTGCAGTGCAGAAAGAAAACGCCTTTCGCTTAAATGCCTCAAAAAACAGAACTGATTTGAAACTTTCAATGTTGACAAATACTATGGATTTTTAAACAAAATGATTCTTTTGGGGAGCGATCACTATAGAGTGTTGAGTGTACACAGTAGGCGTATTTCCCCGAGCTTCCACTCTCCTCAGCAGCCTTGGGATGACAATGGCCACGCTGCTCTTTCTGCTGTCCTGCTGGTAGCAGTGTGCTCTGGAGGCGGCTGTAGTGGCACTCGGAGACTCACCACAAACTCCTGTGGCTGCTCGAAATGTTCTGGTCTCACTGCCTGTACCTGTACCTCCATAACAGATACCGCAGAGAGCAGCTGTCACTGAGTGCTGTCGGTCAGCGAGATACTGCACAATATCACAGTGACATTAATATACCTGCTCAGAGAGGGACTCGCCCTGAGGGACAGAGAGAAAGAGAGAGAGGAGGGGAGAAGGGGGAGGGGAGCAGGATGGAGAGCAAGGGGGAGGAGAGGAGGGGAGAAGGGGGAGGGGAGCAGGATGGAGAGCAAGGGGGAGGCGAGAAGGGGGAGGGGAGCAGGATGGAGAGCAAGGGGGAGGAGAGGAGGGGCAGGATAGAGAGAAGGATGGAAGGGAGGAGAAGGGGGGGAGTGGAGGAGGAGGATAGAGAGAAGGATGGAAGGCAGGAGAATGGGGGGAGGGAAGGAGGAGGAGGATAGAGAGAAGGATGGGAGGGAGGAGAGGAGGAGGATAGAGAGGGTAGAGGGATAGAGAGGTGGGGAGAGAGAGGGGGATGGGAGAGAGGGGGATGGGAGAGAGGAGAGGGAAGGGAGGAGGAGGGTAGAGAGATAGAGAGAAGGACAGGAGGGGAGCAAGAAAGAGAGAGAGGAGGGGAGAAGGGGGAGGGGAGCAGGATGGAGAGAAGGGGTGGAAGGATAGAGAGAGGCAGGGGAAGGGAGGATAGAGAGAGGGAGGAGAGGAGGAGGAGGATAGAGAGAAGGAGGGGGCGAGAGAAGGGAGGGGAGAAGGAGGATAAAGAGAAGGGCAGGAGGGGAGAGGGAGGGAGGGAGAGGAAAGAGAGAGGAGGATGGGGGGATGGGAGAGAGGGGCACAGGAGAGGGGGAAGGGGACACAGAAGGCACGGGGAAGAAGGGCAAGAAAGAGAGGAGCGGAAGGGCAGGGGTAGAGAGGGAGGGGTGAGAGAGTAAAAGAGGAATGTTTGAGGAGAGGAATTGCTCATCTTGATGAGCCTTCATAACCCGTTTGTTTAAGACCTTCCTTAAAACCTACCTCTTTGACCAAGCTTTTAATCACCCGTCCTACTATCTCCCTCTGTGGCTCAGTGACAGTTTGTGTCTTATAACTCTCCTGTGAAGCACCTCGGGACGTTTTACTACGTTAAAGGTGCGAAATAAACACAAGTTGTTGTTGCCTCCTTGATTGTCGTGCTCAGGTGCCTTTACTCAGGGCATCACTCTCACTCAATCCAGAGACAAACCTCAGTCTTTTATGCTTTAAGCCTGGCGATTCCTGTTGGTATTAGAATGAATCCCTGCGCTGCTGGTGTGTTAGCGAGCAGGAATATCAGGAAATGGAGAAGGGGGGGGCAGTGAATGGCTAATATTTC
Organism: Squalus acanthias; assembly: GCA_030390025.1. Taxonomy (NCBI): domain Eukaryota; kingdom Metazoa; phylum Chordata; class Chondrichthyes; order Squaliformes; family Squalidae; genus Squalus; species Squalus acanthias. The sequence goes on along the minus strand of CM059448.1, from coordinate 44,396,121 downwards.
CCACAGGAAGCGACCTATAGGTGCTATAGCATAGGCTTATTAAAGTAATTGTTGGCAGTATAATGTGAAGCTCGCCCTCTAAGGCTCACATATCGCACACGCAGGGGCTAACTTCAGCTTTTGGTGACAGTGTAAAACGGCCAATTTCGGATCAGACGCCTGATTTTCACCCCCCTCCCCCACCATTTACATTTCACTGAATCAATGGAATGGGATATCGGGTGTGTGCGTGTGAACTTTAACCTTTTAGTGGATTTGTTGGTAAAATGCTGAGAAGAAAAGCAGAGTGCGCGAGTGTTTCTTATCGTTGTGAGGGCTTTGCTTGCTTGGTTACTGAGTGGTAGCAGATGTTTGTTAGGTTAATATACACGTGCGGAGTACATTTATCAGTATTGTGTGAAAGGTGTTTTCTACTACAATTAAGGCATGTGGCTAAAATGGTGTCACCATAGCAACATCTGTGGCCTGTCAGTGATTTCTATTGGACGATACTGGTCTTGAGAATGTAAAAGGGATTGCATTTATAACAGCAGCTGAGTTATGAGCGTGTAGATCTGAATGCGTTTGCGAACATTTCTTTTCTTAAAATGAATACGATCAAAGCACTTTCTATAAATACTCTCGGAGATTGTCTTGTTGCTGTTAGATTGAGCACCATGATGTACAATAACCCTACAATACATTTCCAGGCGTGCTTGTGTACATAAGTTTACAGGAAGGCAGCTCCATAGTCATGTTCTTCACTGCGCACTTTCCACAGATTTTTTTAATGGTATTTATAATCCTCTCTTTCCATTTGAACCTTTGTTTGGGCCCCTTCTCTTGTACCTTTTCTTCCTTCCGTTCCTGAGTCCATGTTCTGCAGGTGCTGCACACCCTCGACTCCCTCTCCCATAATGGCCGTTCTCCATGTGTGAGTGTTGCCAGGGTACCAACCCCGAGCCTGATCCTGTTCTCCTCCATCACATCGCCCTCAGAGACAACATCTGAAGACATGGCATCAGGTTCCGCATTGTACACTGATGACACCCACCTCCATCTTTCCACCACCTTTCTCAGCCCCTTCACTGCCTCTGTGTTGTCACGCTACCTGTCCATTATTCAGTTCAGGATCAGCCGTAATTTCCTCCAATTCATCCCCTGCTGCAAACTCTGTTATCCAAGGCACAGATTCCATCCCCCTCCCTGGCCACTGTCTGAGGCTGAACAAGACCGTCCACAACCTTGTGTGATAGCAAAATACTGCAGATGCTGGAAATCCGAAATAACAACAGAAAACGCTGGAAAAACTCAGCAGGCTAGGCAGCATCCGTGGAGAGAGAAACAGAGTTAACGTTTCAGGTCGATGACCTTTCATCAGAACTGGAGACAGCAGGAAATCAAATAGATTTAAAGCAAGGATAAAGCTGGGGAAAGGGGGAGGGGATAAAAGAACAAAAGGAGAGATTAAGAGACATTAAGAGATATCAAGGCATGAGGTGGTGTTAATGTGACAGGTTGAGGCTGAAAGAAGTGTGAAATGCTGTTATCCGCCCCTGCTGTTGGCTGGAAACAGTTGATTGATAGCAATCCCACCAATCGGAGCCCGGCACAGCACCACCCGCCCCGCCCTGCCCACCTTCTCGGTCGGAGGCGAACCGCTCACAACCGTCCACAACCTTGCTGTCCTATTTGGCCCAGAGCTGAGCGTCTAACCCCATATCCTCTCCACCTCAAAGACCGCCTACTTCCACCTCCGTAACATCTCCCGTCTCTGCCCCTGCCTCAGCCCATCTGCTGCTGAAACCCTCATCCATGGCCTTGTTATCTCTAAACTTCCATTGTTCTGCGGGCTGGCCTCCCGGCCTCCATCCTCCATAAACTCGAGCTCATTTAAACCTCTGCTGCCCTAAGTTGTGTTCACCCTTCACCCCTGTGCTTGCTGATCAACATTGGCTCCTGCTCCCCTAGCACCTCCAATTTAAAATTCTCATCGTGTTCAAATCCCTCCATGACCTTGTCCTTCACTATCTCTGTAACCTCCTCCAACACTAGAACCCCCACCAAAACTCTCCATCCCTCCAAATCTGAACTCTTGTGCATCTCCTCTCTCTTCGCCTCACCATGCCTAAAGCTTTCTGGGACCCACACTCTGTGAAGCTGTCCAACACTGACATTCTCTGTTGTTTGATGAGTTCTTGTATTCAAGACTCATCAAACCTCTTTTGTGAGCAGAAATTAGATGGTTGTTGCATTGGAGAATGCAGCAGGCATTCTGTCATCTCTGCCGCGGAGATGCGAGACTCTCCGCATCCCCAACGTTTGAAGCCTGCAGGAAGAAACAAAGGTAAGTAAAAATTTTCTAGCACTTTCCACTCACCTCACATACTTACCTCTCCCACACTTGCACCCATCACTTACCTTCACAGCGCACTTTTGCACCCCTCTGACCCCCGCAGACCCACTGCTCGCCTCGCTGACCCTGGCGGGGTTCGGACCCTTCGGGAAACCCGCACTTGTGTGGGCAAAATGGGGATAATCCTCTTATCTGCCTGTTAACAGGCAGTTAAGTGGCTGTAATCCCCTTCCCACCTCCAAGAGACGGGACTCGGCGTGGGTCGGCTACCCGCCTCCCGGGAAGATGGCACGAGGCGGGTTGGGGGGCGGGATGGGCACCCGCCCCCAGAATCTGCCATTCTCCCGGCAGTCCCGCCTCCAAACCCGCCTCCCCAGGGCTGGAAAAATCGCGCCCTTAGGTTCCATACCTCACCACATGGTGCATTTACCCACTGGGGCAGAAAGTAAGGTTATAGTTGCTAGAAATCTATTGAAGTAATTGCTAGCGGTGAGGCTCTCTCTCTCTGATAAGTGTCTGGTTTCTGCACTAACAAAAACACGAGTGTTTTATTTCCTCAACTCACCTTACAATAGGAAGTTCCTACTTAAAGGGGCATCATCATTTCTGTAACATTATTGGTGGAACCATTGAGAGTTGGTTACAAACACAATTGACCGAATTGAGTTTGTGTGTGTCTAAGAGTATGTGAGTGTGTGTGTGAGTGTGTGTATATTTGTGTGTGTAAGTGTATGTGAGTGTGTGCGTGTATAAGTGTGTGTGTGTGAGTGCCTGTATGAGCATTTGTGCGAGTGTGTGTGGTTATTGTAATATAAAATGACGAAAATAACGCTGGGCTCATCCAGATCCCGAATTTCATTCCCCAAAACAGTGACTGATCCCATTTAAACAGGCCTCAGGGAATTTGTGCAGCCGAGCTGGAGCAGGACCACTGCTGACTGGCATTTTAAACTCTGCATGTCCTGAGTGTGAGGGGGAGAAGTGGGCCCATTGCAGCGTTCCATCAGCGGCTGGAATGGCAGCCTCTCAAATCTAATTGCTGCATTTTCTCAGCACCATCTGCGACACCCAGAGCTGTCTCGGTTACAGTGCTTTGTTGGCGTTGTTGTGCTTTCGAAGCAGTTTAAACTGTCGGGACAGCCGTAATCTTATCACTTCCCCCGTGAAGTGTGAGGAGCGAGTGTTTCCTCTGTGTGAGCCTCATGTGCTGCATGTTGTGCTTCTGTATAATGCAATGATGCCGCACTCCTAATTATTCACAGCAGCCTCCCGCTGCTGCCACCGCACTGCAGGGTTAATGAGCCGTGGAGCATCAGCGTCCCCGTCAGTCTCAGAGTTTCACTGGCCCAGGATGTAACCTCCCAGGCGCCCCTGGCCTGATCTCACCCAGGGCTCAGAGTGAAGGCTCTACCATTCACCTCAGGCCCTCTGAGCGAGGGTGAGAGAGTACAGAAAGACCACAGCCACTCCTGATCGGAATGCAGTAATGCTGAGGGTTAAATCTGTTTAAACCAATTGTGTTCCTATTTCCACTACAACTCAGGGTGCCAGCTCTCCAGGATGGCCCTGGAGTCTTCAGGAATTAAAGGTTAATCTCCAGGAAACTGCTGCCAGCAAACCCAGGTCAAAAATCACAGGGGGTTAAAAATTGTGGGGTGTTTTACATTTACTTTGAACACTTTTGTTTACTAGTGCATAAACATTTCAGACATGGGAAAAAGGCTGTTTGATTGACAGTTAAGAACCATCCAATCGGGTAATGAAGGGTGTGTTCACTTTCTCATTGGCCAGGGGAAGGTGGGGCGCCGCAAGGACATGTTGGGCAACCATGTTTCCCCCTCCTGTTTCTTCCTTAGGGGTCCAGGTACAGAGATCATTAAAACGTCATGGACAGGTACAAAAAATAATCAAAAAAGCTAATGGAATGCTGGCCTTTATATCTAAAGAAAGACTTGCCTTTCTACAGCGCCTTTCACAACCACCGGACATCCCAAAGTGCTTTACAGCCAATGAAGTACTTTTTTGAAGTGTTAAAATATGAGGAGAGATTACACAAACTAGGGTTGTGTTCCCTGGAATTTAGAAGGTTAAGGGGTGATCTGATCGAAGTTTTCAAGATATTAAGGGGAACTGATAGGGTCGATAGAGAGAAACTATTTCCGCTGGTCGGGGAGTCTAGGACTAGGGGGGAGTGTCTAAAAATTAGAGCCAGACCTTTCAGGAGTGAAATTAGGAAACACTTCTACACACACAGGGTGGTAGAAGTTTGGAACTCTCTTCCGTAAACGGCAGTTAATGCTAGATCAATTGTTAATTTTAAATCAGAGATTGATAGATTTCTGTTAACCAAAGGTATTAAGGGATATGGAGCAAAGGCGGGTATATGGAGTTAGATCACAGATCAGCCATGGCGGAACAGGCTCGAGGGGCTGAATGGCCTACTCCTGTTCCTATGTTCCTCATGCTAAGTGGATGCTAAGTGGTGGGTGGGGACTGGGTGGGTGCTGGATGGGTGATGGGTGGGTGATGGGTGGGTGATGGGTGAGGTTGACGAGGATGGAAGGAAAATTGGAAGCGACAGGTTGGGTACTTTTTTGGTTACTTTTCATGACAGTCTGTTTTTAATGCCAGTTTGTCTCAGTGGGCTAGATTTGGACTGAGTGCGATTGTGTAAAATGGGTGATAGCGAGACTCCAGCCTGTTTTACACCTCTCCACATTGAAGTCACTGGAGAAATGTAAAATGGGTGGCCCATTCACTATCACCCATTTACACTATCGCACAAAGTTAAAATCGAGCCCAATAAATTTTAAGTGCTTAACATTGTTTTTCTTAAACTCTACGGGGGAGAAATTCAGTATCGCCCCGTTTGGGGCGCAATTATCGGCCGGGCGCAAAGATTAGCGCCTGGCGCTAATTATCGCCTCTGACTGCAAACTTGACTTTTATCGCCCCTGGAGGTGATTGGAGCGCTAAATCAGGCGCTTCACACCTGTCTTAAGGTGCAAAGGCCGAGGAGCGAGGCGCTACCTCAGAGCGCTGGCGAAGCTCATGTGATGTCAGTCAGCAATGGAACACACACACAATGGCGCCGGCCAGTTCTTAAAGGGGAGGGTTAATCTTGCTTTCCATCCACATCCTGCTCATTGCAGCCCTGAATCTCGGCCTGGAGAGACCTGTACATCAAATCTGCTGGAAAGAACAATGGAGAGTCCCAGGGAAAGAGCTCAGAGTGCAACCCCCAGAGTCTCTTCTAAATCGATACAAGGAAGGGCAAATCAAAATGAACCTGCAAAGTGCTGCCCAGTACCCAAAACTCCTTCACACAGCGTTGAATCTCTCCAGAAGTCTCTCTCTCTCTCTCTCTCTCAGAATGCGTGGTTCAAAAATGTCACCAACAATAAAAGGCAGGAAGCGGTCGCCTTTAAATAGCGCTCCCCCAGTCCCTTCCTGACTGCAAAACGCTCCCCTCAACCTGTCGTTGCTAGCGGCAGGCAGTAAGGCAGGGGGCGCCACTCAATATCCGCTCCGGGGCGCTACCGGGGCGTTGCGCACTCGACTGACGTCACGATCTGCCGGCGCAGGAGATCGTGGCGGTAGTGTTTAGCGCCGCCGCAAAATGTCTAGTTAATTTCGCAAGCGGCGCAAACATCGCCGCGCCCGGGCGCTAGATGCTTTGCGCCGCATTAGCGCCCTCTTAAGGCACTAACGGGAGGCGCAACCAACTGAATTTTTCCCCCGACATCTTCTGAAAGTTACTGCTTATAAAACCTATGAGATTCTGCTCCTATTGAAACTATCGAACGATTGAAGTACTTTATGTAGCTCAGTTTATGACAGTTAGTCTATATACAGGATCCCATCCAGTGGATACAGAACATTGAATGTTCCAGCTCTCTGGCCTGTGGTGTGTTTATCCGTTTGTCTTTTGAAATGTGCAAATATTGGCTCCATGTGGGAACCTTCATATTAACAGGAAGCGGGGGTACGAACTCCTTTGGTGACTGTTAGTGAAATTGTGGAGTGCTGTGGGAAGATTTTCTACTCTTTAAACATGGAGCACGCTTACAGTTTTCTATAAATAACCACCAGAGGAAATATATATTCTCTAGCAGCGGCTCTGTGTTGCAAACAGACTTCGCTGCAGCAGATTCCACTTAACTTGTCAGAGTAATATCCTTTTGAAAAAACTGGTGTAAGTTTGATAATTTAATCGGCTAATTCCACTTTTGTCGATAAAAGCACATTGGCCAACGACCAAAGCCTTGTGATATTAATGGGCACCTTGAATGTGTGCTGCAGCCCAGTTAGTAGTCCCCATGACAACTCAGGGCAGGCAAGACCATGATGAAGGTGTCTGGCGAAGGGCCAGAGGCCAATTTCGGGGTTAGACTTGCTTTGGGCGACCAGAGCTTGCCCGAACCAATTTTGATCGCTCCTCGAGCCCCATCCACATACTCGGCATGAGCTGCCTTCAACAGGCGTAAGGCCCCTCATGTCTGGCTGGGATGCTTAAAAAAAAAAGGGCCCCACGAATTTAGCAGTGGGAGCAACACCTGCACAGATTGGACACAGACCGTCCCATTGCTAAATTGGTGCGCTTTGTGTCTCTTGAACGTCCGAGAAATGGATGCAACACACACCTATTCCTACCCCCATATCTAGTTTTAAGAAGTGAATGATGCTGCAAATTTGCTTTTAATTTTTAGTGAAACAAAAAAAAACATTCAAAACTGACTGAAAATCTTTGAGCTTTTACAGTCAGGTTGCCAGGACAACTGTTCAGAAACCAAGGTAACCCTTTAGCTCGAAATATCTCCTTTATCTTGTCCTTTTTTAATATGAATTATCCCCCAGAACAGAACCTCTAACGAGTGAACAAATCTAAGGAGGGAAAATAAACTCAGCCAGGTGTTTTCTAAGTATATTAAGGGCAAGAGGATAACCAGGGAAAGAGTAGGGCCCATTAGGGACCAAAGTGGCAATCTGTGTGTAGAGCCGGAAGATGTGGGTGAGGTTTTAAATGAATATTTTGCATCTGTGTTCACTATGGAGAAGGACGATGTAGGCATAGAAATCAGGCAGGGGGATTGTGATATATTTGAACAAATTAGTATTGAGAGGGAGGAGGTACTAGCGGTTTTAGCGGGCTTAAAAGTGGATAAATCCCCAGGCACAGACGAGATGTATCCCAGGCTGCTGTGTGAGGCAAGGGAGGAGATTGCAGGGGCTCTGACACAAATTTTCAGAACCTCTCTGGCCACAGGGGAGGTGCCAGAGGACTGGAGGACAGCTAACGTAGTACCATTATTCAAGAAGGGTAGTAGGGATAAACCAGGGAATTACAGGCCAGTGAGCCTAACATCAGTCGTAGGGAAATTATTGGAAAAAATTCTGAGGGACAGAATTAGTCTCCACTTGAGAGGCAAGGATTAATCAAGGATAGTCAGCATGGCTTTGTCAGGGGGAGATCATGTCTAACCAATTTGATTGAATCTTTCGAGGGGGTGACTAGGTGTGTGGATGAGGTTAGTGCAGTTGATGTAGTCTACATGGACTTCAGTAAGGCTTTTGACAAAGTCCCGCATGGGAGACTGGTCAAGAAGGTAAGAGCCCATGGGATCCAGGGCAATTTGGCACATTGGATCCAAAATTGGCTTAGTGGCAGGAGGCAGAGGGCGATGGTCGAAGGTTGTTTTTGTGACTGGAAGCCTGTGTCCAGTGGTGTAGCGCAGGGATCGGTGCTGGGTCCTTTGCTGTTTGTAGTGTACATTAATGATTTAGATATGAATGTAGGAGGTATGATCAGTAAGTTCGCAGATGACACGAAAATTGGTGGAGTGGTAAATAGCGAGGAGGGAAGCCTCAGGCTAAAGGACGATATAGATGGGTTGGTTAGATGGGCAGAACAGTGGCAAATGGAATTTAACCCTGAAAAGTGTGAGGTGATGCATTTTGGGAGGACTAACAAGGCAAAGGAATACACAATGAATGGTAGGATCCTAGGAAGGACAAAGGATCAGAGGGACCTTGGTGTGCATGTACAGTACATAGATCCCTGAAGGCAGCAGGACAGGTAGATAAGGTGGTTAAAAAGGCATATGGGATATTTGCCTTCATTAGCCGAGGCATAGAATATAAGAGCAGGGAGGTTATGATGGAGCTGTACAAAACGCTAGTTAGGTCACAGCTGGAATACTGTGTGCAGTTCTGGTCACCACACTATAGGAAGGATGTGATTGCATTGGAGAGGGTGCAGAGGAGATTCACCAGGATATTACCTGGGCTGGAGCGCTTCAGCTATGAAGAGAGACTGGACAGGCTGGGGTTGTTTTCCTTAGAGCAGCGAAGGCTGAGGGGGGACCTGATTGAGGTGTACAAAATTATGAGGGGCATAGATAGGGTAGATAAAAAGGAACTTTTCCCCTTAGTAGAGGGGTCAGTAACCAGGGGGCATAGTTTCAAGGTAAGGGGCAGGAGGTTTAGAGGGGATTTGAGGAAAAACTTTTTCACCCAAAGGGTGGTTGGAATCTGGAACTCACTGCCTGAAAGGGTGGTAGAGGCAGGAACCCTCACAACATTCAAGAAGCATTTAGATGAGCACTTGAAACGCCATAGCATACAAGGCTACGGACCAAGTGCTGGAAAATGGGATTAGAATAGACAGGGCTTGATGGCCGGCGCGGACACGATGGGCCGAAGGGCCTCTTTCTGTGCTGTATAACTCTATGGGGTAGAAATTAGGTCGCGCCCCATTTGGGGCGCAAATATCGTCCGGACGCAAATATTAGCGCCTGGCGCTAATTATCGGCACTGACGGGAAACTTCACTTTTACCGCCCCGGGAGGTGAGTGGAGCGCTAAATCAGGCGCTGCACACCTCTCTTAAGGCGCAAAGGCCGAGCAGTGAGGCGCTAACTCGGAGCGCTGGCGAAGCTCATGTAATGTCAGTCAGCAATGGAACACACACACAATGGCACGGGCCAGTTCTTAAAGGGGATGGTTAATCTTGCTTTCCATCCACATCCTGTTCATTGCTGCCTTGAATCTCGGCCTGGAGAGACTTGCACATCAAATGTGCTGGAAAGAACAATGGAGAGCACCAGGCAAAGAGCTCAGAGTGCAGCTCCCACGGTCTCTGCTAAATCGATACAAGGAATGGCAAATCAAAATGAACCTGCAAAGTGCTGCTCAGTACCCAAAACTCCTTCACACAACGTTGAATCTCTCCAGAAATCTCTCCCTCTCTCTCTCAGAATGCGTAGTTCAAAAATGCCACCAACAATAAAAGACAGGAAGAGGCCCCCTTTAAATAGCGCCCCCCCCAGCCCCACAGCGATTGATAGCGTTCCAGTCTTCTGGTTGTTGGAAGCGCCAGGCGGTAAGGCAGGGGGCGCCACTCAATTTCCGCTACGGGGCGCCCCAAGGGCGTTGCACCATGGAATGACGTCACAATCTGCGCGCGCAGGTGGTCGCAGCGGTAAGTTTTAGCGCCGCCGCACAATCTCAAGTTAAGTTCTCGAGTGGCGCAAACATCGCTGCGCCCGGGCGTTAGAGGCTTTGCGCCCCATTAGCGCCCTCTTAAGGCGCTAACGGGTGGCGCAACCAAGTGAATTTTTACCCCTATGACTCTAGGGTTCCTGGAGCTGAACCTGTCCCGAGAACCCAGCGGGAAAGTGCGTGTGTGGCTGACAAGGCCGAGGGTCCCACTTCTACACTTGCCGGCCTAAAGTTTTGAGCTCATAAGGTATCAGCCTCAAGACGTCCCAAAATGCTTTACAGTCAATGAAGTAATTTTGAAGTGGAGTCACTGTTGTAATGTAGCAGCCAATTTGTGCACAGCAAGCTCCCACAAACAGCGATGAGATAGATGGCCAGATAATCTGTTTTTTAGTGATGTTGGTTGAGGGATTAATATTGGCCCCTGGACACCGGGGAGAACTCCACTGCTCTTCTTTTAATAGTGCCATGGGAGCTTTTACTTCCGCCTGAGAGGCCAGACGGGGCCTCAGTATAATGTCGCATCCGAAAGACCGCACCTCCGACAGTGCAGCATTCCCTCAGCACTGCACTGGGTTGTGTCAGCCTAGCTTGTGTGTTCAACTGTCTGGAGTGGGACTTGAACCCACAACCTTCTGAGTCAGAGGCGAGGATGCTACCCACTGAGCCAAGGCTGACACCTGCTTAAGTGGTTATTCTTCTCATTGCTGTTTGTGGGATCTTGCTGTGCATAAATATGCTGCCATGTTTGCCTACATAACTACAGTGGCTACACTTCAAAAGTACTTAATTGACCATAAAGCGCTTTGGGACGTCCTGAGGTCGTGAAAGGGGCTGTAGAAATGCAAGTCTTTCTTCCTTTATTAATTGATGAGCCCAGTAGTGAAGGTTTTGTGTTGAATTGGTCGCTGATTTAAACATGCTTGCAACTTTTGACGTGTTAATCTCAAAATGTGTATTAAAATCTGTAACCGATAATGATACTCAGTATGCATACATCTGGTTACAAATCAAAAATATTCATCAAGGGACATTTTTCTAAAGTGTTTCATTCTGAAACGCAAAGTTATTCTGAGATTACCCCCCCCCCCCCCTTTTACAAATAGCATCACAATTTTCCACTGTGAGCTCCCAGTGTTTGCTTCCCATCACTCTCCTTCAATATCTCAACGTCAGAAATTTGCGAAAGATTGATAAATGCATACACCTCAAAGGTTGAACCGTTGTCACGGTTTTTCTGTAATGTTGTTAGGATTCGCTTCAGAAAAGGAAGTCATCAGCTGCATTCCTTGACAATAGCTGAATTCACGCTGGGATAATTAAGACAATTTTTGTGTCTTCTGGAAGAATCCAGTCGCAGATTAATTGCAGCTCGAGTCTTGGGTTGACGGTGAGGGGGAAGTACTGGAGTGTCTGTGGGCCTGTGAATGAGTTCAACAGTGCATTTATATCGTGGAACCCCTTCCAATTCAAAACATCTGTGCAGGGCTACTTGGTCTGAAATTACACTCAGCACTTTCTCATTCCAGCAGTAGACCTTCCCTAATAGCGAGGGACTGGAGCGCATAATCTAGTCCCTCGCTCCCAGCGCAGTGCTGAGCGAGTGCTGCACTGTCGGAGGTGCCGTCTTTCAGATGAGACGTTAAACCGAGGCCCCCGTCTGCCCTCTCAGGTGGATGTGAAAGATCTCATGGCATGATTCGAAAAAGAGCAGGGGAGTTCTCCCCAGCGTCCTGGTCAATATTTATCCCTCAAACAACTTCACTCAAACAGATTATCTTTCCATTATCTCATTGCTGCTTGTGGGAGCTTGCCAGAGTGATGACATTTCAAAAGTACTTCATTGGCTGTAAAGCGCTTTGGGACATCCTGAGGGGGTTGAAAGACGCTGCAGAAATGCAAGTTCTTTCTTTTCTCCCGATTTGAAAAATTGCACGGTCTGGGAAAGTTGAGGCCTCAGAATAAAATGGCGGGTCCTGGTGCCATTGGTGCTTTGCCTTTGCCGCAATCTTTGCACTCAGAGGCAGGGACATAGAAACATAGAAGATAGGAGCAGGAGTAGGCCATTCAGCCCCTCGAGCCTGCTCCACCATTCGATGAGATCATGGCTGATCATCCAAACTCAGTACCCTGTCCCTGCTTTCTCTCCATATCCCTTGATCCCTTTAGCTTTAAGAAATACATCTAACTCCTTCTTGAATCTATTTAATGACTTGGCCTCAACTGCCTTCTGTGGTAGAGAATTCCACAGGTTCACCACTCTCTGGGTGAAGAAATTCCTCCTCATCTCAGTCCTAAATGGCTTACCCCTTATCCTTAGACTGTGACCCCTGGTTCTGGACTCTTCGACCATCGGAAACATTCTTCCTGCATCTAGTTTGTCCAGACCTGTCAGAATTTTATATGTTTCGATGAGATCCCCTCTCATTCTTCTATACTCCAGCGAGTATAAGCCCAATCGACCCAATCTCTCCTCATATGTCATTCCTGCCATCCCAGGTATCAGCCTGGTGAATCTTCGCTGAACTCCTTCCATGGCAAGAACATCCTTCCTCAGATAAGGCGACCAAAACTGCACACAGTACTCAAGGTGTGGTCTCACCAAGGCCCTGTAGAACCAGAACCACCTGTCAGATGCTGCCTCCCATTTCCATGTTGCTTGGCCTGGGTTCTCGAACACGGGTCCCTCGAGTCTTGGGGGCGGGGGGGGGGGGGGGGGGAGGGGTGGTTTAAATGCTGCGGCAGCAAAATGTCATCCGAAGCAAGCCTGACACCAGGCCCGTCACTGCCCCCAGCGGATGTGTTTTGTTGCTCTTTCTCAGTAATTAGTGAAAGTACCTGTGATTCATCCGAACCGAACGCCTTCTGATTGTCAAATAGAAAAGTGAAAAATACGCCCCACATAATTAGCCGATTGGCATAAAAGAGGAGCCTTATTTACAGCACTGGGATCAGTGAGCGGGTTCATTAATTAGCTGGAGAATTATTGCTGAGCTGAGCTGTGTTCTGAAGGCGTTTCGAAGAGGTGCTGCCTTCAGTCGGGGACATTCGGCCCGTTCGCGCTCTCAGACCTGAACCCAGCGGTCCCTGCTCCAGCTGTATTTTGAATGATGCCAGTGCTCTTCACGCTGTGACTCTGCCTGGGGTCGTGTGTCAGGGGAAGGAGCCCGGAGGGAGCTGTGCTTTCACTGCAGTGGCATCGTACGGTAGTGACACCATGATGCAGTTTGAAGTGATTTAATGCACAGCATGTGTTGACAAACAGGTTCGTTAATTACTCCGCCACGTGGGTTGGCTTTTAACCCCCGGTGGGCATCAGGCTGGCAAAGCCATGATAGCCTCCCGCTCTGGGGGTCAACTATGGGCAGTGATGTGAAATGGGCGATATCAAATTCACTGCCCATTACACACCCCGCTTGAATTTCCGTTCTATTGCACTGACCCCATCCAACGTTGATATTACCCGATGTAAGTCCTCTGTGCCAGGCCTGCGCGATATCGGGGCGAGGGCCTCATTCACTTTTGATCGCCAAGCTGCAAGCACGAATCCAGTGCCAACTGGAGCTGGTGGGAAATAGGACAGCTCCTCCGTGGAGCTGAGCCACAGGGTTTATCCGCAGGGGCGGTAAAGTGAGAGAGAGGCATCGCGGTGAGAGAGAGGAATCGCGGTGCGGGAGAGGAATCGCGGTGAGAGAGAGGAATCGCGGTGCGGGGGAGGAATCACGGTGAGAGAGAGGAATCGCGGTGCGGGGGAGGAATCACGGTGAGAGAGAGGAATCGCAGTGAGAGAGGAATCGCGGTGCGGGGGAGGAATCGCGGTGAGAGAGAGGAATCGCGGTGCTGGGGAGGAATCGTGGTGCGGGGAGGGGAATCGCGGTGCGGGGGAGGAATCGCGGTGCGGGGGAGGAATCGCGGTGCGGGGGGGGAATCGCGGTGCGGGGGAGGGGAATCGCGGTGCGGGGGAGGAATCGCGGTGCGGGGAGGAATCGCGGTGCGGGGAGAGGAATCGCGGTGCGGGGAGGGGAATCGCGGTGCGGGGGGGGAATCGCGGTGCGGGGGGGAATCGCGGTGCGGGGGAGGAATCGCGGTGCGGGGGAGGGGAATCGCGGTGCGGGGGAGGGGAATCGCGGTGCGGGGGAGGAATCGCGGTGCGGGGGAGGAATCGCGGTGCGGGGGAGGAATCGCGGTGCGGGGGCGGAATCGCGGTGCGGGGGGAGGAATCGCGGTGCGGGGGGGAATCGCGGTGCGGGGGAGGAATCGCGGTGCGAAGGGGAATCGCGGTGCGGGGGAGAGGAATCGCGGTGCGGGGGGAGGAATCGCGGTGCGGGGGAGGAATCGCGGTGCGGGGGAGGAATCGCGGTGCGGGGGAGGGGAATGGTGGGAGTTAAATCGACGCCAGTGCCTCAATAAGGACACGGCTCCTTTAAGTTGACTTCAAATGAATGTGATGGTCGCTCCTACATTGTATAAGCTCCCTTATTTTCTCAGCTCCTTAGCTCTCACGCTGCGCATCATTTAAGAGGCAGGGATAGCGACTGAATCCAGGATTCAGAATATCATTTTCAGGATGTGGACGGCGCTGGCAAGGCCGGCATTTATTGCCCATTCCTTGTTGCCCTGAGAAGGTTTTTTCCTTGACCGTGGGTTGGTATAACGGAGTGGCTTGCTGGGCCACTATAGAGGACAGTTAAGAGTGAACCATGTTAGTGTGGGACTGGAGACCAGACCGGATCAGGATGGCAGTGAATTGTTGGGATTTTAATGACAATCCAACATCTTACTGATCCCAGATATTTTTGAACTGAATTCAAAGTCTCAGTCTGCCATGGTGGGATGTTCTACTGGATTGCTGGTCCAGTAACTTAACCACTGCACTCCCGTACCCAGGTATACTGCCCCAGTGTAATAGTTTAACCCTGGCCTGTATCATTATATGGGCATAATTTGTGGTGCAGCAGATCTCCACGGGTTTGATGCTGTGCAGACTGTTTTGACATCGGGCCTTTGAAACATTTTATAGAGAGGAGATTGTCCATTGGATGCAGCTTTAAGAGGTGTCAGTGCACCATGTACATGTGTGAACAACTGCCCCTTTAAATATCAAACAGTGCAAATAACAGATCTGCAGTGCCTCCTATATTACAAAACGCATTTATATCACAGAGCTGCTGCTAGAGCACGGAATTCAGGGCCTCCTCTGAAGTTAGCAGGAGCTCATTCCATGTCAGAGTGGTGAATATATAGTGTTATCTGTACAGGTCTAACGTGGCAGAGGCTGTCTATCTACTATCGCTCGGCTTAAGATGGTAAAATGTGAGAAGTCGCACAACACCAGGTTATAGTGACCTGACGAAGGAGCAGCGCTCCGAAAGCTCGTGATTTCAAATAAAACTGTTGGACTATAACCTGGTGTTGTGCGACTTCTCACATTTGTCCACCCCAGTCCAACACTGGCATCTCCACATCATGGCTAAGATGGTAAAGGGATTCCTCTGGTGGGAAAATCCAGAACAAATGGGCACAACCTTAAAATTAAAGCTAAGCTATTTAGGAATGAAATTAAGAAGCACTTTTTCGCACAAAAGGATAGTGGAAATCTGGAACTCTCCCTCCCAAAAGGCCGTGGATGCTGGAGGTCAATTGAAAATTTCAAGTCGGAGATTGCTAGATTATTGTTGGGTAAGGGTATCAAAGGATATGAAGATGGTGGGTAAATGGAGTTGAGATACAGATCAGCCATGATCTCATTGAAGAGCGGAGCAGGCTGGAGAGGCTGAATGGCCTCCTCCTGTTCCTATGTTCCTGTGTCACAAGGAGGCAAGAGGCACCAGTGGTGTATTTGCCATTGGCCGTGCGTCTGCGGAGTAAATGGGGGTATTGGCGGCGTTTGTCTTCTGTCAGGCACTTTAGTACCTGGGCCTGGAACCAGCCCAGCTGCTTTTGAGCTGATTCACTTCACTTGTGCAACGCTCGGCGCTTGAATATATTCGAGGTGACATCGTTAATAAGCTCCCTTCCTCTTGGGGCTGAGCAATTCACGGGTAGTGATCGTGCCCAAAGGCAGAGAGCACTATTGCACACTCAGAGCGCCAGGCAGCAGAGAATTTGAAGGTATGTTTTTAATCGCACTGCGCTGTCTCTGAAATTGATGTGGATGTGAGGAGCTGGAGACTGATTAGTGTCTTCACGGGCCAATGGAGCTCGTGTGTTTAATTATTCTACCAGCTGGAGGCCAATCTCAGTAAAATCTTAAACCCCAAGATAATTAGAATAGTTTGCAGTGTCTGGCTTCTCTTCTCAGAGATATTACATACAAGGCTTTGGAAAATACGCTGCACCATTTCTGGTAGTTTTGACTGATTGGAATTACAATACCAAGGTACAGTCAGTGGGTAATACTTAATTACTTGTAATTATGTGGAGTTACACAGTTGCTAGGCATTCTCATCTCTATCTACAGCACAATTTATACATTAATACCTTCCACTCGCAGGCTCCCTTTTGTGAGTCTAGTTTTCCATTCGGTTTGACGCTTATTTTTCCCATCAAACCCTCTTGTGTAATCTGTTGTTCCATTAGCAGAGCATCTGCCCGTAGTTCTCTGTTATTCAGTCCGAGGATATTTTTCCTCCCCAGTAATGACTCATTTAATCCATGAGTTTCCAGTGTGTAAGCTGCACTCATTCCAGAGAGTTTCCCTGCGATGGGATAACACTTCTCTGTGTGACGCCTGATTAATATCGTAGACTCTCCTCAAACAATGCTCAGTATTACTCGCGGGGGCGGGGGGCGGCTGCGATTTTAACCTAACGCACCCAGCGGGAAACTGACGGGATTGGATCAACTGCCCGTTTTACACACCGTTCGATTTCACCCCGTTTACAGACTGCTCCATTTTACTATTTGTTTAGTCCACTCGCCAAGTGTGGTCTAACCAAGGTTCGATACAAGTTCAACATAACTTCTCTGCTTTTCAATTCTAGAAATCCCTCTCGAAATAAACCCCAGTGTTTTGTTTGCTTTTTTTTTTATGACCTTGTTAACCTGCGTCGCTACTTTTAGTGATTTGTGTATCTGTACCCCCGAGATCCCTTTGCTCCTCGACCCCATTCAGACCCCCCATAAGATTTGGGAGGACAGGTGCTGGAAGGTGCTACCTGGAAGCAGGTATGAAGGCATGCGCTCCTATACCCAAGGCTCGATGCCAGTCATCATTGGGTTGCAGTGAGGCAGCAACTTCAGCTAAGAGAAGCCACGGCAGCACATCCAACTGGGCGAACCACCGTTTGATGG
Organism: Squalus acanthias; assembly: GCA_030390025.1. Lineage (NCBI taxonomy): Eukaryota > Metazoa > Chordata > Chondrichthyes > Squaliformes > Squalidae > Squalus > Squalus acanthias. The sequence continues at coordinate 44,378,994 of CM059448.1, read as the reverse complement.
GCTATGTTGTGTGAGTGCATGCTGTGATGAAGACAGTGGTGACATAGTGATCTACGGTCCAGAGTAGTCCAGGGTATTTTTAATGGTTGTCCACTCAACCCGGTTCCCTGATGGAACCCTGGTGGCATAGACATCATTGGGGGTGGGATTCTCCTTACTTTGCTCCAGATAACCCTGGATAGCAATGTCCCTATTAGGAAGGGTGGTCCTAGCTGGACAAGGAGCTAGAAGCTTATGTGCTCTGTGCTGGTAGCCTGCAGTTTTAGCCAGTTGAAGTCTAACCTGAAGTTGGGGTCCATTGACTCTATGAAGCTGGGCCTGAGCTCTCTGGGCTTCAGTAAGCGGCATGTGTCCTTACTGATATGTTTGGCACTTGCATATTGTTAACTGAACACTAGAAGGCTCTCTGATGGGAGTAAGCCCATTGTAGCCGTTACACTTCTCTTGTATTATTTTGTTATTCTTTGACCGAAGATTCTAGAGGCTCTGGAAATAAAAGTAGTTAGTTATTACCACCAATGTGAGTGTTTAATTGAACGTAACACCTCCATGTGCACCTTGTGACGTGCCGGTCAACTTGATGTTCTAAATATCCAAACCCAGTGCCACATACCAGGCTTACTCATCACCAACAGTGAAATCCAGGTCCTCAGGCAAGGGGCTTTGGCGAAGGTGACGATGCCTCCCCCCAGGGTACACGGTGGCACATCAGTGTCGGCTGCATGAGCTCCACATCGGGCAAATGGAAACGTGGCCTGTGTAGATCTCACTGGCTCTATTTGGAGACTCTTAAACAGCAGGATGAGGTTCCACAAGTCGAACAGTCCGCTGATTAGATACAAAATTGCGCAGTTTTTATTTAATGATAAAACATAGAATGGTTTAAAACAAAATGATCCTGAAGTGAGTGGGCTATCAGGCACCGCACGTCTATAATCTACAACAACGTGTGTTTATATAGCACCTTTAACGTAGAATCATGTCCCAAGGCGCTTCACAGAGGCATAAGTAGACAAAAAATGATTAAAATAATTGGCAAAAGAATCAGAGGAGTGATAAGGAGAATATTTTTTATGCTGTTGTGATCTGGAACACGCTGCCTGAAAGGGTGGTGGAAGCAGATTCAATAGTAACTTTCAAAAGGGAATTCTCTCCCTCTGCTGTATTATTCTCTGATAATTCTGTGAAATACATTATAGTAAATTAGATATCATAAAATGTAAATTTCTCCATTCTCTGTTTCTCATCCTAATGATTGACTCTTTATTTCAGTTCCACAGGACTGTGGAAAGCCACTAGCCAAAGAGAACTTCAGGACAATTGATTAGTGGCTTCCAAAGCTTCTTCCACCTGCTCCGTTCCAGATACTTGATGATGTCAACCTCAGGTCCAAAAAGGGAAGAAGGCGCAGAGATGGATAAAATTGCAGAGCTTCAACAGGAGGACCTGGCCCAGCAGGTTGCTGCGGTGCAGGTGTCTGAGGAACCCTCTTCAGGGAATGTGGGAAGTGGAAGCCAGACCACAGATGTTAAGGACACAGACCAATCAAAGGATGGAGGAGACACGCAGACAAATGGAGTCGGTGACGTTGCTGAGGATCACAACGCCAAAACCTACAAGGGTGTGAGCAGCGTGACAAAGAAAGTGGGTTCTCGGCCCAAACTTTCCAGCAGGAAGCTGTCCCTCCAAGAACGTTCCTCAGGAAACTCTCTTTCAGCCAGCTTTGGTGCCTATGCAACAGGTCCATTGCCATCAGGAAGACGGCCAACTGTTGAGTCCAGCCGGGTCAATATGGCCGACTCCCAGGTGAATTGTTTGTGCAATTTACGACAAGAGATGTCCAACTGTAAAAGAGAAAAACTGTAAAGTATTTAAAAAATGTCTTTCCAGATTTTTGCAAAACAGAATACGGTTTTTATTGGCAGGGAATTATCCTTTAGCTACCCATCTCCTGTTAGGGGATACAATGTCACATTGATGGTACTTACGGGGCATCACAAATGGTTGTCTTTTGATTTGAAGGAGGAACGGTGGTGTGGTTATGGATATAACTGGGTCGTGCGGAGGGAGAGTTACAAAATAATGTCCGGGCTTTGGGGAACATTTTTTTGCAAAGGAAATAATTGGAATCTCAGCTTTTTATAGTGAACTGCCTGTGAAAGACTTCTTTTAACTGGCATCCTAGCTCACACCAAGTCCCGTTCACCCCTGTGCTCGCTGACCTACACTGGTTCTCCGGTCCACCAACTCCTGGAATTTAGATGACCGTGTTTCATGGCAGGAGCCTTGATCATGATGTATTGAGCTTCAAACTCACCTGAAGAAATTTATGGTGTGGCCACACTAAGGTCAGAGCTAGTAATGGCTCATTGCTATTGGCAGACCAATGCTTAATGTTTTTGTGGAATAGTCTCCTGTCCACTAATTAATACAACTGTTAATCCATTCTAAGTAGAAGTTAACACCTCTTCTAAAATACTGGACAGAGGAATGCCATACCAGTGGAGTAAGTGTTCAGTTACAGGTATCATTCACACTCATTCCTAGTCTTAGAGTATCAAGGTTACGTGGTGCATGGGCTCTATTTTAAACCCATCAGCCATCAACCAATGGGCCCATTGGGGCAGATATTCCCCTGAGTGGTGTTCGGGCGGAGCATGCCTGTCAGCTGCCCGATAGTCCTGATAGGAGCCCCGGCCCACTTTGAGGGCTGGTTGGAGGAGGAGGAGGAGGAGGAGGGTGAGTCCAGGGGTGTTCCATTTTTAGGAGGGAGTGGTACCCGGTGTGGCAGTGGCCCAGGTTGTTTTTGTGGAGCACGGAGAAGCATTCCTACTACTTCCGGCCTCGCATAAATAAAGTAAAACCTTCCTGTGGGCTCCTCTTTGGCTGGGCCGCCTAGCTGAGACTGTGGGGAGAGTGAGAGGTCCAAACGCTCAGCTCAGTCCACAAATGGCAATCAGGGTCCTCAGGTGTAGGTACTCAAAGCTATGAAGGTGGCAGGACAAGTTAAGAAGGCTGTTAAAAAAGCATATGGGATCCTTGGCTTTATTAATAGAGGAATAGAATACAAAAGCAAGGAAGTTATGCTAAACCTTTATAAACATAGAAACATAGAAGATAGGAGCAGGAGTAGGCCATTCGGCCCCTCGAGCCTGCTCCGCCATTCAATGCGATCATGGCTGATCATCCAAATTCAGTACCCTGTCCCTGCCTTCTCCCCATAACCCTTGATCCCCTTAGCCTTAAGAAATATATCTAACTCCTTCTTGAATATATTTAATGAATTGGCCTCAACTGCCTTCTGTGGTAGAGAATTCCACAGGTTCACCACTCTCTGGGTGAAGAAATTTCTCCTCATCTCAGTCCTCAATGGCTTACCCCTTATCCTTAGACTGTGACCCCTGGTTCTGGACTCCCCCGCCATCGGGAACAGCCTTCCTGCATCTAGTCTGTCTAGTCCTGTTAGAATTTTATAAGTTTCAATGAGATCCCCTCTCATTCTTCTGAACTCTAGCGAATATAAGCCCAATCGACCCAATCTCTCCTCATACGTCATTCCTGCCATCCCAGGTATCAGTCTGGTGAATCTTCGCTGCACTCCCTCCATGGCAAGAACATCCTTCCTCAGATAAGGCGACCAAAACTGCACACAATACTCAAGGTGTGGTCTCACCAAGGCCCTGTACAACTGCAGCAAGACCTCCTTGCTCCTGTACTCGAATCCTCTCGCTATGAATGCCAACATACCATTTGCCTTCTTAACCGCCTGCTGCACCTGCATGCTTACCTTCAGCGGCTGGTGCACAAGGACACCCAGGTCTTGTTGCACTTCCCCTTTTCCCAATCTATTGCTGTTCAGATAATAATCTGCCTTCCTGTTTTTGCCACCAAAGTGGATAACCTCGCATTTATCCACATTATACTGCATCTGCCATGCATCTGCCCAATCACCCAACCTGTCCAAATCATACTGGTTAAGCCTCAGCTGGAGTGTTGTGTTCAATTCTGGGCACCGCACTTTAGGAAGGATGTCAAGGCCTTGGAGAGGGTGCAGAGGAGATTTACCAGAATGGTACCAGGGATGAGGGATTGTAGTTACGTGGAGAGACTGGAGAAGCTGGGGTTGTCCTCCCTATAACAGAGACGGTTAAGGGGAGATTTAACAGAGCTGTTCAAAATCATGAAGTGTTTTGATGGAGTATATAAGGAGAAACTGTTTCCAGTGGCAGAAGGGTCGGTAACCAGAGGACACAGATTTAAGATGCTTGGCAAAAGAACCAGAGGCGACTCGAGGGAAAAAAACCATTAGGTCGCGAGTTGTTGTGATCTGGAATGCAATGCCTGAAAAGGTGGTGGAAGCAGATTCAATAATAGAATTCAATTGGGAATATACTCGAAGGGAAAAAAAATGACTCTGGGGCTGTGGGGAAAGAGCAGGGGTGAGTGGGACTAGTTGGAGAGCTGATTCAGAGAGCCGGCACAGGCACGATGGGCCCAATGGCCTCGTTCTGCTCTGTATCACTCTATGATTCTATCATTCTATGAAAAACATTCTTTTAAAACTAAATCTGAATTCAAACTGTGCAATTGAGGAGTTTTACATCTTGTCAAAAGGAGCTTTTTGTTTTAGCAGATTGACGGCAATTTATAGCTTTTCTTCATCTAAATGTTGCAGCAGGTACAAGCTTGATTACCTGTCTAAGAGCTGCAGTGTTTTGGACAGTTAATTAAACTTTGATGAACAAGAAAGATAATTTGATGTAGCAACATATTTTTCTTTGGATTATGGTTTCTCTGTTTATTTTCAGTTCAACATAGGAACAGGAGGAGGCCATTCAGCCCCTCGCACCTGTTCTGCCAGTCAATTAGATCATGGTTGATCAGTATCTTTACTCCATCTACCCGCCTTGGTTCCGTATTCCTTAATACCCTTGTCGAACAAAGATCTATCAATCTCAGTTTGGACATTTTCAATTTACTCCCTCCCGCCCACCACCCCCCCCCCCGCCCACCCCCGCAGCCTCAACAGCTTTTGGGGAGATTTCCAGATTTCCTCTAGCCTTGTTGTGACGAAGTGTTTCCTGACATCATCCTTGAACAGCCTGGCTCTAATTTTAAGGTGCAAAAAAACAATTCAGAAGGCTAATGGAATGTTGGCCTTTATCTCAAGGGGGCTGGAATGCAGAGGAGGAAGTTGTGCAGGGCCTCGGTCAGACCCCAGAAGGGTATATTCTGGGCACCACATCTCAGGAAGGATATATTGACCTTGGAGGGGGTGCATCGCAGATTCACCAGAAAGATACCGGGGCTAAAAGGCTTAAATTATGAGGACAGGTTGCATAGACTAGGCTTGTATTTCCTTGAGTTTAGTAAATTGAGGGGTGATCCAATCAAGGTGTTTAAAATGAGAAAGCGATTCGATAGGGTAGATAAAGTGAAACTATTTCCTCCAGTGCTCCCACCCTTTCTTTGATTATCTTTTAGCTTATTCTGTGGTTATTAAAGATTGGCTATTTCCTTTTTATGTTGGCTGCCAGTCTCACTATTAGTTTTCCAAATCTCCCTTTTTTCTTCCCTTATATTTCTCACAGTTGTCTTATGCATTATCCCCTCTATATTGATCATGTGCCTCCTTTTCAAACCTAATTTTCGCACTAATCTTTCTCTTTATTCTTCCATTCTGCCATTTTTCTAGCCAATTAATTTAAGCTATGTCCCCTTTCATATCACGCAAATTCGCTAATGTGGAGCCCAAAACTTCATCTTTGACTTTTTTCTTTTCCTTATTTGTTTTGATATGAACCTCATGAGCAGCTAGTCACAATTCCCCAAGTGTTTTACCTTCAGATAATCGTTTGGCTTTATTACCTCGAACTAAGTGCAGCAAAGCGTCCTTCCTAGTCCGAGACAGAACACACTCTGAGAACTTCCTCGGAGCTTCTCCTGTTCCACTACCGTACCTTTTGCTGCTCTCACTTCCTTTCCAGAAGCTTTTGCACCGCTCCCCTTTACTCCACGTTGTACCCTTGTTTAAAAAGGGAGAAAGGCACAGACCGAGTAATTATAGGCCAGTCAGCCTAACCTCGGTGGTGGGAAAATTACTGGAAAAAATTCTGAGGGACAGGATTGATCATCATTTAAAAAGGCACGGTTCAATTAAGGACAGTCAGCATGGATTTGTTCGGGGAAGGCCGAGTCTGATTAATGTGATTGAATTTTTGAAGAGGTAACAAGGAGGGTCGATGAGGGCAACATGTTTGATGTCTACATGGATTTTAGCAAGGAGATGAGAAGGTCCCATATGGCAGAATGGGCAGAAATGTAAAAGCCCATGGGATCCAAGGGAAAGTGGCAAGTTGGATCCATCAATGGCTTCGTGGCAGGAAGCAAAGGGTAATGGTCAACAGGTGTTTTTGTGACTGGAAGGCTGTTTCCAGTGGGGTTCCGTAGGGCTCAGTACTTGGTCCCTTGATTTTCGTGGTATATATGAATGATTTAGACTTCAATGTAGGGAGCATGATTAAGAAGTTTGCAGATGATAGAAAAATTGGCCGTGTGGTTGATAGTGAGGAAGAAAGCTGTAAACTGCAGGAAGATATCAATGGACTAGTCAGGTGGACAGAAAAGTGGCAAATGGAATTCAATCTGGAGAAGTGTGAGCTAATGCATTTGGGGAGGGCTAACAAGGCAAGGAAATACACTATAAATGGTAGGATACTGAGACGTGTAGAGAAACAGAGGGACCTTCAAGTGATGTCCACAGATCCCTGAAGGTAGCAGGACAAGTAGATAAGGTGGTTAAGAAGGCATACAGGATACTTTCCTTTATTAGCCGAGGCATAGAATATAAGAGCAGGGAGGTTATGCTTGAACTGTATAAAGCACTAGTTAGGCCACAGCTAGAGTACTGCGTACAGTTCTGATTTGTGGAAAGGTGTGATTGCACTAGAGGGGGTACAGAGGAGATTTACAAGGATGTTGCCAGCACTGGAGAATTTTAGCCACGAGGAAAGATTGGATAGGCTGGGGGTGTTATCTTTGGAACATAGGAGGCTAAGGGGAGACTTAACTGAGGTGTATAAAATTATGAGGGGCCTAGATAGAGTGGATAGGAAGGACCTATTTCCCTTAGCAGAAGGGTCAATAACCAGGGGGCATAGATTTGGTAATTGGTAGAAGGATTAGAGGGGAGTTGAGGAGAATCTTTTTCACCCAGAGGGTGGTGGGGGTCTGGAACTCACTGCCTGAAAGGGTGGTAGATGCAGAGATCCTCATCACATTTAAAAAGTACTTAGATATGCACTTGAATTGCCGTAACCTACAGGGCTGCGGACCAAGAGCTGGAAAGTGGAGAGCTCTTTTTTGGCTGGCAGAGACACGATGGGCCGAATGGCCTCCTCCTGTGCCATAAAATTCTATGATTCCATTCCATTATGCTGGGACCTGGGAGACAGCACAACATTCAGGACTCCCAGCTGCAGAAGCATAGGAGGCTGTCTATAGCTCTAATTATAGAACCCCACAAATGCAGTGCACCTGCTCTTCACCACCTTCACGTTTTCCATTTTGGTAACCTCTTGCTCCATGGTACCAGAGTGTTGCTCACTCTCCCCAGACTCACCATCCTTGTCTTGTATTGTAGGTATCCAACAATATAATCCTATTGGACACTTTGAGACTATTGGGGAGATCCCTGCGCTCTGGTGGATCAATCCCCATTTCCGTTCCTCTGCCTTGCTCTTTATCTCCTCATATGGGTGAAGGTAGTTTCCACAAACCTTCTCCTCATGCAGGATGTGGAGTGTCTCCAACTGGTCCTCCAGCTCAGTGGCTTTGAGCTCGATCAAGTCCACCAGGAGACATTGCTTGTATCTAGTTGTCCTTACTCTCGTGTTTTACGGAACCTCCTAGACAATGCAAGTTCCTCATAAAGCTGGCTTCCACTATCGTACAGGGCCACGAGTTAACAACTACATTTTACTTCATCTGGTCTGATGGATCAGTGTAACTCTCTCTCAGCCCCTATATCTTGCTGGCTTCTTTCTGTGCCTCCACCTAGTTTTGACTGTGTTTGTTACGTTTACAGCCTTTTAATTTATTCCTAATATGGTGTCAGGTGTGGCTCAGTGGGCAGCACTCTCTTGCCTCTGAGTCAGAAGGTTGCGGGTTTCAAACCCCACTCTAAAGACTTGAGCACAAAATCTAGGCTGACACTCCAGGGCAGTGCTGAGGGAGTGCTGCACTGTCGGAGGTGCCGTCTTTCGGATGAGACATTAAACCAAGTCTGCTCTCTCAGGTGGACGTAAAAGATCCCATGGCACTATTTCGAAGAAAAGCAATGGAGTTATCCCCGGTGTCCTGACCAATATTGATCCCTCAACCAACATCACTAAAAAACAGATTAGCTGGTCATTTATCTCATTGCTGTTTGTGCGATTTTGCTGTGCGCAAATTGGCTGCCAAGATTCCTGCATTAGAACAGTGACTACACGTCAAAAGTACTTTATTGGCTGTAGAGTGCTTTGGGACGTCCTGAGGTTGTGGAAGGCGCTGGATAAATGCAAGTACTTTCTTCTTTAATACAACCATTATGTATTAAATACCCTTTTAATTGACTGTATCTTAATCTACATCCATTTAAAGACTCTTTGGGGGAAAAATTCAGCTGCTTGCGCCTCCCGTTAGCGCCTTAAGAGGGCGCTAATGGGGCGTAAAGCAGCTAACGCCCGGGCGCAGCGCCGCCCACGCCTCCCGAAAAATTTAGTGGGAGGTTAGCGGCGGCGGCAGCCGGTAGCGCCCTGTGGCGCTGCGCCGCCGGCGATGACGTCATCGCCGTGCGCAGCACCCCGCTCGCGCCCCGGCCGTGATCTTCAGTCGCGCCCCCTGATTTACCGCCAGACGCTATGTCCGACGGGTTCAGGGAGGCGTACGTGCGGCTGGGGCGGCGATATTTAAAGCGGAGGTGGCAGGCGGCCATTTTTGTTGCTGGCCGCCTGCCAGCACCTGCCCCCGGCCCCCGTGAAGCCCCCCCACCGTGAAGTGCCGGCTGCGCTCCAAGAGCCCGGCACTTCTCTTGAGTGCCGGGCTCTTTTGCCGGCACTCCCGATCCCTGGGGGCCCAGCTGGGCCCCGGTTCGCGCTGCGCAGGGTCCCTCCCCTTTAAGAAGGGGAGGAAGGCCTGCAATACCGCGGCGCGACGTGCCGCAGCGCGTGGCGCTGCGGCACGTAGCGCCAGGATATTCACTCGCAGCGCCCCAAGAGGGATGCGGGCTGCTTCCAGTTGCGCCCCGCTTCCCTCTTGGGGCGCAACCACTGAAGTTCCGGCGCGGGGCCGCTAATATTTTCGGGGCGCTAAAAGTCGCGCCCCGGCGAGGTTAGCGCCCCAAATGGGGCGCGACTCAATTTTTACCCCTTTAACTCTAGTGCTCCCTATCCCACAGGAGTCAATCAAACGGCATTAAGCTTAGCAATTCCATTCTTGCACAAGAACCTTATAAAGATGGATGAGCCTGTTTATGGGTGAGAGTTGCTTTGTGCAGTAATATCAGTGCTTCAGGTTACACAGTGACCAGGAGTGCAGCAGATGGAGAGCATGCTGATGATCAAACTGTTCCTCAGCTGCTATTGTGGTAGAGTTTCAGTGCAGATCGGCCGGGGCTGTTCCAAGAGCTCCGCCTTTGCAGAAACTCCGGCCCAAGGCGCAGAGGCAGGAGATTCCGGGACCTGCTCACTCCTGAACAAATGCCGGCGAGGTGCTGACCAAGTGTAATGTTCCCTTGGGTTTGGCTGGGCGAAGTTTTTAATGATTACTGCCTGCAGCATGGATCTATCAGAGGTAACAAATCTTATTGCTATATTCTGGTTTTGGCACTGTCCAGGGAGCGGTAGGATTATTGACCATCCTCTCAGTGTCAAGTGAGGGAATTGCATTGATTTCCTTTTAGTCTCAGCTTTCATTTGTTGTTCCATTTTTAGCTTCCCCTTCTCCCCGACAACAAATGCTCCAAAACAAACCAACTTGTAACCTCAAGTTCCTCTGTCTGGTGTCTGGTGTCAGCCGTGGCTCAGTATTCCCACTCTCGCCTCTGAGTCACAAGACTGTGGGTTCAAGCTCCACTCCAGAGCCTTGAGCACATCATTCAGGCTGATTCTCCAGTGCATTGTTGAGGGAGTGCTGCACTGTCAGGGGTGCAGTCTTTCAGATGAGACGTTAACCAGGTGGATGTAAAAGATCCGACGGCACTATTCGAAATAGAGAAGGGGAGTTCTCCCCAGCTAATATTTATCCCTCAACCAACATCACTAAAACAGACGATCTGGTCGTTTATCACATTGCTGTTTGTGGGACCTTGCTGTGCACAAAATGGCTGCACATTTCCCTACATTACAACAATGACTATACTTCAAAAATACTTAATTGGCTGTAAAGTGCTTTGGAACGTCCTGAGGTCATGGAGCCTTTTACATCCACCTGAGAGGGCTGATAGGGTCTTGGATTAACATCTCATCCAAGGGCAGCACCTCTGACAGTGCTGCACTCCCTCAGCACTGCACTGAAGTCTCAGCTTAGATTATGTGCTCAAGTCTCTGGAGTGGGGCTTGGACCCACGGCCTTCCGACACAATGTCGGGGATGAGAGTGCTACTGTTGAGCCGCTGTTGACACCTTACAGAAATCGGTTTTAGAGATTAAGATTGAGAAATAGTTAAGAAATCCCTTTTATACAAAATAATTACTTATATTCTATATTCTATTCCACCGTTGAGGATTCATTCACTAACCTTGACCACTCGTGTGCGATCATTAAACTTCTTCCGGCACTGTATCCAAGTCCTTGGGGCTATACCCCTGGCATTGACCTCCACAGCGATCTGTTCCCCCTGCCTTCTCATCATGTGTCTGGGGGGCCTCCTGACCCCAGAGGATGCAGGACAGCTTTCCTCCTTTCCAGGAAGTTGGCTTGCTGCCTGCGTTCCATTCAACGGCGTGGGTTAACGAATTTATAGCCCTTTATGTTTAATCAACCTTCAAGTATTTGACAGTGTCCAAGAATTCATCCTTCGCTTATAGGCGCAGGACTGCAGCCTTAGTCTATATTATTACCAAACTCACATTCCTAGCATAGGGAGGGATGAGGCATGAATGGATTTAAATATGAGGATGAAAATTTTCAATTTGATACGATGGGCACCAGGGGCCAGTGTGCGTCATTGTGGACAGGGTGATCGATAAGCGATACTTGGTGCGAGTCAGGGTACGGGCAGAGTTTTTGATGAGCTGAAGTTTGCAGAGGGTGCGAGGTAGGAGGCCGGCCAGGAGAGCATTGGAACGGTCCAGTATGGAGGTGACCAAAGCCTAGATGAAGCTTTCCGGGAAGATGGGCTGAGGCAGGGGTGGAGACGGGCGATATTCCAGAGGTGGAAGTAGGCAGTCTTGGTGATGGAGAGGATTATAGGGTCGGAAGCTCAGCTCAGGGTCAAATAGAACGCCGAAATTGCATGCAGTCTGGTTCGGCCTCAGACAGTGGCCGGGGAGGGGGATGGACTCGGGGGGGAGGAGGGTACGTAGTTTGTGTCGGGGTCTGAAGATGATGGCTTTGATCTTCCCAGTGTTTAACTGGAGGAAATTACAGCTCATCCAAGACTGAATAGTAGACAAGCAGTCTGACAACAGTTTCGACTTGATGTTCTTAATTGGGTTGCCTTACAAGCTCTTTATGCAGATGAACAGATATTTAGAGTTGAGTGATACAGGCAGGCAGTGAGGGCACCTGCTGAATAATAGTCTACTGGCACAATCTGGATAGGCACTGATTACATGAGAGAATAACAATGGTAAAACTAAAAGGAGAGGGACAGAGCTGTGCTGATCCTTCTTCTATCCTCGTACCCTTCCTCAATTTCTAGCGGGCGTTCCCTCTATTTCAACAACCTTAGGATTGGTGACATACCTTGGGGTAGATTTTCGACTTGTAAGACGGGCACTGCGGATCAGCCGCTCGTTCTAGAACCCACCCCGTTCTGGTTTTGGTAAGTCGGAGAATATGGACTCTCTCTTACCCAGGGGCAGATTAACGCAAGGGGGCCTTTGGGACCTGTGTGCAGGAGTCCCAACCAAGAATGGGGTCCCTGGTAAAACCCACCATAGCGCGGAAGAAGTCCGAACCACCCCGCTTCAATTTAAGTGCAGGATATTGTGATATGATCTGCTTTATTATTAATGCAGTGTGTAAACATTCTTCAGGCCTAGTTTTTCATGTATTTTGCTACATGTTTGTGCGTTGACGGATCGGTGGGAGGGTGGGGGTGGTTTGTCGGGGGGGGCTGTGCTGGGGGTGCGAGAGGCTCCGAAAGTTTCCGTTGATTTCAAGTTGAAAACCCACCCCACTAAATGTAGCAGAAAGCTTTAGATATCAGTCGAGTCACGACAGCAGCACTGCAGTCTGTGAGCTAAGCACCAGTGTATATGCTGTGCTACAAAAGAAAAAAAACCGGAGAGGCTGGGGGCCAATTGAAATGTTCAAGGCTGAGAGCGATAGATTTTTGTTGGGTAAGGGTATCAAGGGATATGGAGCAAAGGCGGGCAAACGGGGTTGAGGTACAGATCAGCCAGGATCTCATTGAATGGCGGAGCAGGCTCGAGGGGCTGAATGGCCTCCTCCTGTTCCTGTGTTACTATTTTCCCAAGGATAAGTGAACTGCTTGGATCACACTCGCTCTACAAATGATGCATTGCTCAGAGGAATTTATAGCTGTTCTGAGATGAACAACACTATCTAAGGCGACAGCTGACATATTGCTCAGCCAGAGCTGTTCAATGACCATTTCTGCTGGGTTTAACAGAGTGACCTTCACATGAAAGATTCCTGATATAATCTATTCTCGATATGGAGCAAAGGCGGGTAAATAGTATTGACGTACAGATCAGCCATGATCTCATTGAATGGCGAAACAGGCTGATCCGATGTTCCTATATGCCGATGAAATCCATAACTAAAGACGCTGGGAACAGGTGGCAGGTTGGAAGCATCTGTGGAGGGAACGGGCAGTCGATGTTTCAGGCTGAGTCCTTCACCAGAACGGAAGGATCAAGGGGAAGGGAGAGGAGAGAGGGGGGAGGAAAAAATATAAAAGGCAAAGAGAAATGACACGGAAGTATCAGAAAGATGATTTAACGGATCATTTCAGTCAAATAAAAGAAAGAAGCAATAAAGAAATGAATGTGTGAGTAGCTGAGACAGAAGGAACAAAAGACTTGCATTTATATAGCGCCTTTCACGATCTCAAGGCATCCCAAAGTGCTTCACACTTTTGAAGTGGAGTCACTGTTGTAATGTAGGAAAAGCGGCAGCCAATTTCCGCACAGCAAGCTCCCACAAACAGCAATGTGATAATGACCAGATAATCTGTTTTTGTTGTGTTGGTTAAGGGATAAATATTGGCCAGGACACCGGGGAGAACTCCCCTGCTCTTCTTCGAAATAGTGCTTTGGGATCTTTTACATCCACCTGAGTGAGAGAGCAGACGGGGTCTCGGTTTAATGTCTCCTCCGAAAGACGGCACCTCCAACTGTGCAGCATTCACTCAGCACTGCACTGCGAGTGTCAGCCTAGCTTTATGTGCTCAAGCCCCTGGAGCAGGACTTGAACCCACAACCTTCTGACTCAGAGGCGAGAGTGCTGCCCACTGAGCCACAGCTGAGCGAGGGAAGGCCAAGGAAAAGGTACAAAAGTGGGAGAGAATGGAAACCAGAGAAACCATCGAAAACCTGGGCAAAGAACAGGTCAATAGAGGAAGTGCAGCCCCCCCCCATCCCCATCCCCACCCCCACCCCCACCCCCACACCCACCCCCACCCCCATCACCCCCACCCCCACCCCCACCCCATCCCCAAACCCCCATCCCCCCCACCCCCACCCCCACCCCACCCCATCCCCCACCCCCACCCCCACCCCCATCCCCCACCCCCCCGACCCCCCCCCACCCCCACCCCCATCCCCACCCCCCCACCCCACCCCCACCCCCACCCCATCCCCACCCCCACCCCCACCCCCATCCCCATCCCCATCCCCATCCCCATCCCCATCCCCATCACCCCCCCCATCCCCATCCCCACCCCACCCCCATCCCCACCCCCACCCCCACCCCCCCATCCCCACCCCCACCCCCATCCCCACCCCCATCCCCACCCCCATCCCCACCCCCATCCCCACCCCCACCCCCACCCCCACCCCCCCCCCATCCCCACCCCCATCCCCACCCCCATCCCCACCCCCACCCCCACCCCCACCCCCCCCCCCATCCCCACCCCCATCCCCCCCCCATCCCCCCCCCCCACCCCCACCCCCACCCCCCCCCCCATCCCCACCCCCACCCCCACCCCCACCCCATCCCCATCCCCATCCCCACCCCCACCCCCACCCCCACCCCCATCCCCACCCCCACCATCACTCTTCTGACAAAGGCTCTTCTTCAGTCTCAAAACACCAACCAGCCCAGAGTTCTCCGTCGGTATAAGAACCTATGGTCAAAGTTACGGTTGTGCCACCCAACCGAAAGGAACGAAGCAAGGAAGAAAAAAGTCAGATGGAGAAGAGAACAGAGAGAGAGAGAGAGAGAGAGAGATGGAGAAGCAAAGAAGAGGGGTCGGGGACAAGGAAACAGACGAGGGGAGAAAGAGAGAGTCAGAAGCAGAAGAGAGAAAACTGAGTAAATCAGCAAGACCAAGGCAGGACAGAGAGGAGGGAGCAGAGCCGGGCTGAGGGTTCTTGGGGCCCTGGGCTCCATGAACATTCAGGGGCCCCTCTGCACCACTATCCATTATCCCCCGACCCCGCTATCCATTAAAGCACAAATATGTAGTAAAATGAATCGAGAACTAGGCCTGTAGAAAGTTTACACACCGCATTAACAATAAAACAAATCGTATCACAATTTACCGCGCTTAAATGAAACCGATCCAGCGATTGTGTGCTCTTTTTCTGCGTTATGGTGAGTTTTACCAGGGATCCCACATTTGACGGGTACCCCGGACACAGGCTCCAGCGTAGACTCGGGAGAACCTGGTGTGATTTTTGTCACGCCTTTATGTTCACGTTTATCATTGAAATTTAAGCCCCGATTTTCATCGAACCTGTAAATGCCTCATCACAGCGGGGTCCTACGGTGTAGCTGGGACCCTGATGCCATCTTGGTGGCCATTAGCATCACACCCACTCGGGGTAATGCTCACTGAACATGGTCCTTGCACAGTGGGAAATGGCCAGGCCCGGCATCAGTTAAAGGGATGGCGAGAAGCAGAGCTGGCAATTTTATTTTGGAAGTTCTGAGCCTTGAGGATCACCTTAATTGCCCTCCCTGTACCTTCTCCACAGTTCTCAGCCCCTTTATTAATGCCCTTTGTCACCTCCCCCACCCCACCCCCACCATCTGCCCAGCCCTCCCCTTTAATGAGCTGGTGCAGGCCCATGTTCTCTGCCCCACCAGATTTCCCGCCCTCCCAAAATGCCGAGCTGCCTATCAGCGCTCAAAACGTGCCGGACATTTGCCAATGAATGTAATCAAGGCCCAACCATCCTAATGGTTCGAGCCTCTCGGAGAGGACATTGGGCAATGGGTCTACCTACTGCCAGCCCGAGATACACCCAACACCAAAATCGCGGTCTTAGAGTGGAAATTGTATGAAAATAGTTGTCTATTGGGTCCGGCAGCGTAGTGGATCTGTCACTAGACCACTAATCCAGAGACCTGGACTAACAATCTAGCAGAACAGTCAGTTCAAATCCCACCATGGCAATTTGAGAATTTGAATTCAGTTTAAAAAATCAGGAACAATCAATCAAAATGACAATGATGCTGTCAGATTGTAAAAACCCAACTGGTTGACTAATATCCTTTCGGGAAGGAAACCTGCCGTCCTTACCCGATCTGGCCTACATGTGACTGTAGCCCCACACCAACGTGGGTGACTCTTAACTGCCCTCTGGAGTGGCCGAGCGAGACACTCATTTTTAGGGCAACTGGGGCTGGGCAATAAATGCCAGCAACGCCCACATCCCGAGAATGAATATTAATAACCCATGTAGTTGCAGGCTCTGGCCACTAGTTTCCGAAGTCTCTTTCCCAACTCTGTCACCACCTTGCATATCAAAAAACTTTTCGTCTATTAACCTTGGGCAACAGCACAGAAAAACTTAGTAATGATTTTTTAAAAACAGCTATCGATTCCAGCTTTCCTCTCGGATCGGTGACTAGGAGTTCAAAGCTCCAAATGATATGGTAGAAGATACCAGAGAGCCTGATCAGAAAGCACCTCAGCTAATCAATTCCAGTCAAACAAGTGGGCAGCTCCAGTCCCACACATGACGTAGAAGGAGTTCAGCATTAAAGCAGGGGCTTATGATTTACAGGACTGACTAAATGGACCTGGGGCTTTAATCAAAAGTCGTTCATCAGCACAAACCCGGCTGCCTGGCATTGATCGTTTGATAACGAGCTGCGATTCGCAACGTTTGCTTTGGCAGCCTGAGTATTTGCCAACAGCCATCATGTAAAAACCCAGCAGACAGCTGTATCCCATTGTATAAAAACCCAGCAGACAGCTGTACCCCATTGTATAAAAACCCAGCAGACAGCTGAAACCCATTGTGTAAAAACCCAGCAGACAGCTGAAAGTTCTCTATCTGAATGCACGTAGCATTCGTAACAAAATAGACGAGTTAATGGCACAAATAACTACATATGGTTATGATATTGTGGCCATTACAGAAACATGGCTGCAGAGTGACAATGCCTGGGAATTAAACATACCAGGTTATTTAACGATCAGGAAGGACAGGCAGGAAGGAAGGGGAGGTGGGGTGGCTATGTTAATAAAGGAAGGAATCACTGTAATACAGAGTAATGATATTGGGTCAAAAAATCATGATAATGAAACAGTTTGGGTGGAGATAAGGAATAATAAGGGGAAAAAAACACTAGTGGGCGTAGTCTATAGGCCTCCGAACAGTTGCAACTCTGTTGGATGGAGTATCAATCAGGAAATAGTTGAGGCATGTAATAAGGGAACATCTATAATTATGGGGGATTTTAACTATCATATTAATTGGACAAATCAAATGGGGCAGGGCTGCCTTGAGGATGAGTTCATTGAGTGTATTAGGGATGGGTTTCTTGAGCAGTATGTAACTGAACCGACCAGGGGGCAAGCAACCTTAGATCTGGTCCTGTGTAACGAGACAGGATTAATTAAAAATGTCCTAGTAAAGGATCCCCTTGGAATGAGTGACCATAACATGGTTGAATTCCATATTCAATTAGAGGGTGAGAAGGTTGGATCTCAAACAAGCGTGCTAAGCTTGAATAAAGGAGACTATGAAGGTATGCGAGCGGAATTGAGTAGAGTGGATTGGGAAAATAGATTAAAGGGTAAGATGACACATGATCAGTGGTGTACATTCAAGGAGTTATTTTACAACTTCCAAAAAATATATATTCCACTGAAAAGAAAAGGGTGTAAAAGAAAGGACAGTCATCCGTGGCTAAGTAAAGAAATTAAGGATAGTATTCGACTAAAAACAAGGGCATATAAGGTAGCGAAAATCTAGTGGGAGGACAGAGGATTGGGAAAACTTTAAAAGGCAGCAAAAAATAACAAAAAGATTGATTAAGAAAGGGAAGATAGATTATGAAAGTAAATTAGCAAAAAATATAAAAACAGATAGTAAGAGTTTTTATAGTTATATAAAAAGAAAAAGGGTGGCTAAAGTAAATGTTGGTCCCTTAGAGGATGAGACCGGGAAATTAATGGTGGGAAATATGGAGATGGCAAAAACACTGAATGAATATTTTGTATCAGTCTTTACAGTAGAGGACACTAAGAATATCCCAACACTGGACAAATAGGGGGCTATAGGGGGAGAGGAGCTAAACACGATCAAAATCACTAAGGAAGTGGTACTCGGTAAAATAATGGGACTCAAGGCGGATAAATCACCTGGACCTGATGGCTTACATCCTAGAGTCTTGAAGGAAGTGGCGGTAGGGATTGTAGATGCATTGGTAATAATTTTTCAAAACTCCCTGGATTCCGCTAAGGTCCCGGCAGACTGGAAAACTGCTAATGTAACACCCTTATTTAAAAAGGGCAGTAGACAGAAGGCTGGTAACTATAGACCGGTTAGCCTAACATCTGTGGTAGGTAAAATTTTGGAGTCCATTATTAAGGAAACAGTAACAGGACATTTGGATAATCATAATTTAATAGGACAAAGTCAGCATGGTTTTACGAAGGGGAAGTCATGTTTGACAAATTTGCTGGAGTTCTTTGAGGAAGTAACATATAGAGTGGATAAAGGGGAACCAGTGGATGTAGTGTATTTAGACTTCCAAAAGGCATTTGACAAGGTGCCACACAAAAGATTATTGCTTAAGGTAAAAAATCACGGGATTGGGGGTAATATTCTGGCATGGATAGAGGATTGGCTATCTAACAGAAGGCAGAGAGTTGGGATAAATGGTTCATTCTCAGACTGGCAATCAGTAACTAGTGGTGTTCCGCAGGGGTCAGTGCTGGGTCCCCAACTCTTTACAATCTATATTAACGATTTGGAGGAGGGGACCAAGTGTAACATATCAAAATTTGCAGATGATACAAAGATGGGAGGGAAAGTAGTGAGTGAGGAGGACATAAAAAACCTGCAAGGGGACATAGACAGGCTAAGTAAGTGGGCAGAGATTTGGCAGATGGAATACAACACTGGAAAGTGTGAGGTGATGCACTTTGGCAGGAAAAATCCTAGAGCAATTTATTATCTTAATGGCAAGAAACTGGAGAGTACTGAAGTGCAAAGGGATCTGGGGGTCCTGGTGCACGAAACTCAAAAGGTTAGTATGCAGGTGCAGCAAGTGATTAAGAAGGCAAATGGAATTTTGGCTTTCATTGCTAGGGGGATAGAATATAAAAATAGGGAGGTATTGCTTCAGTTGTACAAGGTATTGGTGAGACCGCACCTGGAATACTGCATACAGTTTTGGTGTCCTTACTTAAGGAAAGACATCCTTGCTCTCGAGGCAGTGCAAAAAAGGTTCACTCGGTTAATCCCGGGGATGAGGGGGTGGTCATATGAGGAGAGGTTGGGTAGATTGGGACTCTACTCATTGGAGTTCAGAAGAATGAGAGGCGATCTTATTGAAACATATAAGATTGTGAAGGGGTTGGATCGGGTGGATGCGGGGAGGATGTTCCCGATGACGGGTGAGACTAGAACTAGGGGACATAGTCTTAGAATAAGGGGCTGCTCTTTCAAAACTGAGATGAGGAGGAACTACTTCACTCAGAGGGTGGTAGGTCCATGGAATATGCTGCCACAAAAAGCTGTAGAAGCTACATCATTAAATAAATTTAAAACAGAAATAGACAGTTTCCTAGAAGTAAAGGGCTTTAAGGGTTACGGGGAGCGGGCAGGAATTTGGACATGAGTCTTGGTTCGGATCAGTCATGGCCCTGTGGGTAGTGGAGCGGGCCCAGGGACCGTGTAGCCTGATTCTGCTCCTATTTCGTGTGTGCAATTCTGTTAGATGCAGGAGATGGTTCTGTGATAGATAGTAGATTGGCGGTTAGGATCAGATCAGCCATGATCTTATTGAATGGCGGAGCAGGCTCGAGGGGCCGATTGGCCGACTCCTGCTCCTATTTCTTATGTTCTTATGTTCTTATCCCATTGTGTAAAAACCCAGCAGACAGCTGTACCCTATTGTGTAAAAACGCAGCAGACAGCTGTACCCTATTGTGTAAAAACGCAGCAGACAGCTGTACCCTATTGTGTAAAAACGCAGCAGACAGCTGTACCCTATTGTGTAAAAACGCAGCAGACAGCTGTACCCTATTGTGTAAAAACGCAGCAGACAGCTGTACCCTATTGTGTAAAAACCCAGCAGACAGCTGTACCCCATTGTGTAAAAACCCAGCAGACAGCTGTACACCATTGTGTAAAAACGCAGCAGACAGCTGTACCCCATTGTGTAAAAACCCAGCAGACAGCTGTACCCCATTGTGTAAAAACCCAGCAGACAGCTGTACCCTATTGTGTAAAAACCCAGCAGACAGCTGTACCTCATTGTGTAAAATCCCAGCAGACAGCTGTACCCCATTGTGTAAAAACCCAGCATACAGCTGTACCCCATTGTCTAAAAACCCAGCAGACAGCTGAAACCCATTGTGTAAAAACCCAGCAGACAGCTGAAACCCATTGTGTAAAAACCCAGCAGACAGCTGAAACCCATTGTGTAAAAACCCAGCAGACAGCTGAAACCCATTGTGTAAAAACCCAGCAGACAGCTGAAACCCATTGTGTAAAAACCCAGCAGACAGCTGAAACCCATTGTGTAAAAACCCAGCAGACAGCTGTAACCCATTGTGTAATAACACGGCCGATACCCTTTCCCATTCAATTTATGTTTGGATGTCAACATTTTCCATCACAGCCACGCAATTTATCGATTCAGTCGTTCTCCGCCAGCCTGACTGTCAAAATGTTCCATTGAGCAAAAATTCAATACATTGCCCTTCCCCTCCCCCAATTCCTGGAGCGACTCGCAAGGTCATCGCAAGGGTCAAAACTCAGAAAGTCGTTGGAAAAGGGTCTGGTGTGGGAAACGATGGAAAGAGACCGCACCCTTGGTTTAATTCTCAGCTATTAGCCCTGCACGCAGAGCTTTATTGACTGGGAAATGCTTTTAGCTAAAATCTTCTCTGTATCATGCCAGATTAATTGAGACGAGCGAGTCACAGCGAGGATCTAACTGAGCACGTGCCACTGTAGGGAGGGGTCGATTTTGACCTTTGGGTGAGCGAGCGGGGGAGCGCGTTGGCTGGCCCACCCCCTGTTCTAGCAACGAAGAGGCTGCCGCTATTCTGAGTCCTCAGACTCATTTAAACCCAGCGGGCGAGCTACAGCGCTGCCGCATTCCCTACATTACAACAGTGACTACACTTCAAAAGTACTTCATTTGCTGTGAAGCTTTGAGATTTTGTGACAATTGCTCTATAAATGTAACTATCTTCTTTCCTGTTTCATATCCATGAGACATACTCAGGAGCAGACCACACTGTCCTCTTTAAAATGCTGATCACAGCAGAGAAGATCTGACAACCCTGCTCCTTCATTAGTTAAAAATCAAAGTCCTGGGGGTAAAAATTCAGTTGGTTGCGCCTCCCGTTAGCGCCTTAAGAGGGCGCTAATGGGGCGCAAAGCATCTAGCGCCCGGGCGCGGTGAAGTTTGCGCCACTCGCGAAATTAACTAGACATTTTGCGGCGGCGCTAAACACTACCGCCACGATCTCCTGCGCCGGCAGATCATGACGTCACTCGAGTGTGCAACGCCCCGGTATCGCCCCGGAGCGGATATTGAGTGGCGCCCCCTGCCTTACCGCCTGACGCTAGCAACGACAGGTTGAGGGGAGCGTTCTGCAGTCATGAAGGGAAAGGGGGAGCGCTATTTAAAGGTGACCGCTTCCTGCCT
The DNA here is from genome assembly GCA_030390025.1 of Squalus acanthias. NCBI lineage: Eukaryota > Metazoa > Chordata > Chondrichthyes > Squaliformes > Squalidae > Squalus > Squalus acanthias. The sequence continues at coordinate 44,357,475 of CM059448.1, read as the reverse complement.
TTTATTGTTGGTGCCATTTTTGAACTACGCATTCTGAGAGAGAGAGGGAGAGACTTCTGGAGAGATTCAACGTTGTGTGAAGGAGTTTTGGGTACTGAGCAGCACTTTGCAGGTTCATTTTGATTTGCCATTCCTTGTATCGATTTAGCAGAGACTGTGGGAGCTGCACTCTGAGCTCTTTGCCTGGTACTCTCCATTGTTCTTTCCAGCACATTTGATGTGCAAGTCTCTCCAGGCCGAGATTCAAGGCTGCAATGAACAGGATGTGGATGGAAAGCAAGATTAACCATCCCCTTTAAGAACTGGCCCGTGCCATTGTGTGTGTGTTCCATTGCTGACTGACATTACATGAGCTTCGCCAGCGCTCTGAGGTAGCGCCTCACTCCTTGGCCTTTGCGCCTTAAGACAGGTGTGCAGCGCCTGATTTAGCGCTCCACTCACCTCCTGGGGCGGTAAAAGTGAAGTTTCCTGTCAGTGCCGATAATTAGCGCCAGGCGCTAATATTTGCGTCCAGACGATAATTGCGCCCCAAATGGGGCGCGACCTATTTTCTACCCCCTGGTCTTTCATCTAAAATTCATTTCAAGATTCTGCTTGTCTAAAATACACTTGTCCTGCTACAGTGGGAGAGTTACAGTGCTAGAGGGATGAGCTTAGCCAGGATGATTAGTCTTGTCTTGTCTTGTCTTCTGTTAAAATGTGAATGTCTGGGATTAACTCCATCTCTCTTCGCTCCTTTTCCCCCTCCAGGACACTATGCGGTTGAACCAATACCAGCTGAAGACTGAGATCGGAAAGGTAATGCTCCATCTGGGACGTTAGCTGTTCAAGGTCAACCCCAACCCAACCGCATGAGTTGGAAACCTTGCGCTCCCTTACCGTCAGTGATGGGGCCTCCCCATCTTTCCTTAGGGGTGATTTTCATCGGCTAAAAGGGATGCCGCCCACGTTTTGTTTTATACTTGCTCTCCGGGTGTGAGCAATGGTGCCCTGAGAAGGTGGTGGGGCCAACTGCAGAGGGCATTATGAGTCAACCACATAGTGTGGGACTGGAGTTACATGTAGGCCAGAACAGGCTAGAACAGCAACTTTCCTTCCCTGAAGGACGCCAGTGAAGCAGTTGGGTTTTTCCGACAGTCTGGCAGTTTTCATGGTCATTATTTCTGGTGGCAGCCCACAACTGACCAGGTTTGTTGAATTGAATTTGACAATTTGCTGCACTGGGTTTTGAACTCACCACTGTCTGCTGGTCCAGTATCAGAGCCATTAGCCTATCATACCCACATCAGTGTTAGCACGGAAACAGTTCATGAAGAGCAGGGGAAGTGTTTGAAAATTATATGTAAAGTCTTGTCACAAATTTAATTCTGGAAAAAAAAAAGTTGTGTGGGTGGCATTCAAGATGTGGGATGCCAGCCTTTGTCAGCACCAAGCACTCCCAGGTCAGGTACAGTAAACTTGGGTGCAGAGATAACCCAGGCTATTGCCTGAGGCTTCAGCAGAAATGTATTCTCATTTCCTTGCATATCATGACCCTGAAGACCCACTGACCTTTGATGCTGGTGTTAGTTGCTGAGATTAGCCTGCAAGGTGACCCCTGGCACTGACCAGACTATGTGGTATGTAGGGTCAGGGGTCACCTCATTATAATGCCAATGGAGGGTGCCTGTGCCATTAGGGCTGCATCTCAGGAACCTGCTGGACAGTGAAGGCTGGAAATCCTGGTGTTCGGTACCCACTCTGGGGGAGGAGAGAGCCTGCCCTCCACTCAGAAGGCTGCTGAATCCCATCCCCTCCAAATCTCCCAGTCTGGTAGAACCCTTCCCAGGCCATGTCCCCTCTAATGCAAGGCACCAAGTGAGGCCCTAGCAGAAACTTAAAGGAAAGGGCGCTACCTGGTATATTCGAGTCCTGGTCTAATTCCCGGCCCTTCCAGTGTACTGGACTTGGGCAGGAGTATGGGCGAAGGCCCACGGATTCTCAGCCCCCAAGTTTAAATACCACATCAAACAATTAGGGGGAAAAATTCAGTTGGTTGCGCCTCCCGTTAGCGCCTTAAGAGGGCGCTAATGGGGCGCAAAGCATCTAGCGCCCGGGCGCGGTGAAGTTTGCGCCACTCGCGAAATTAACTAGACATTTTGCGGCGGCGCTAAACACTACCGCCACGATCTCCTGCGCCGGCAGATCATGACGTCACTCGAGTGTGCAACGCCCCGGTATCGCCCCGGAGCGGATATTGAGTGGCGCCCCCTGCCTTACCGCCTGACGCTAGCAACGACAGGTTGAGGGGAGCGTTCTGCAGTCATGAAGGGAAAGGGGGAGCGCTATTTAAAGGTGACCGCTTCCTGCCTTTTATTGTTGGTGCCATTTTTGAACTACGCATTCTGAGAGAGAGAGGGAGAGACTTCTGGAGAGATTCAACGTTGTGTGAAGGAGTTTTGGGTACTGAGCAGCACTTTGCAGGTTCATTTTGATTTGCCATTCCTTGTATCGATTTAGCAGAGACTGTGGGGGCTGCACTCTGAGCTCTTTGCCTGGTACTCTCCATTGTTCTTTCCAGCACATTTGATGTGCAAGTCTCTCCAGGCCGAGATTCAAGGCTGCAATGAGTAGGATGTGGATGGAAAGCAAGATTAACCATCCCCTTTAAGAACTGGCCCGTGCCATTGTGTGTGTGTTCCATTGCTGACTGACATTACATCAGCTTCGCCAGCGCTCTGAGTTAGCGCCTCACTCCTCGGCCTTTGCGCCTTAAGACAGGTGTGCAGCGCCTGATTTAGCGCTCCACTCACCTCCCGGGGCGTTAAAAGTGAAGTTTCCAGTCAGTGGCGATAATTAGCGGCAGGCGCTAATTTTTGCGCCCGGACGATATTTGCGCCCCAAACGGGGCGCGACTGAATTTTTCCCCCTTAATCTTTTCGTAAGTAGGGTCGATGTTTACAAGTTTCTGAGCGTCTTTCCGCTCTCCTCCTCAGGTGCATTGTTTCCTATTGTTTTTTCCAATGACTAATCTGGGCTCTGATTCGTTGACAGGGCTCCTATGGTGTTGTGAAGCTGGCGTACAATGAAGATGACGACAAGCATTATGTGAGTAAAAATAGAGATTCACTTCTTGTGCTGGCAGTGGAGGCTTGTCCTTTGGTGACAGCCAATGGTTGACGCTGCAGGCATTCTCATGAGTAGAACATTTGGACAGCGAGGGGTCGATGTTCACTGCCCTCGCCTGGCATTAACGGGGTGGTAACGGCCTCAAAATGGGGTCAGTAGCCTCACCGCCCCGTTAGCACCGGCGCTGCAGCCACGGCCATTTTGAAAGGGGCCTACCGACAGGTGTCCAAAGTGCCTGCCTGTTTCAGGCGATAGGCCCCCTTTAATATGGAAATCAGGGTCCTAAATAGGACCCCAATTGCCACTTTGCTCACTGCGACCAGTTCCATGGGTGATGGAAGAGAAGAGGCCCGTTAACAGTAAGTGTCGAATTATGATTGGGGGTCCCGGAGGAGCAGGAGTGCAGGTAAATCAGGAAAAACTGTTTCCACTGCCAGGCGAGCCAGTTAATGGAGAGCACCAACTTAAAATCATCACCAAAAGAATGAAGCAAGAGGTTGTTCGGTGAAAATTTTTCTACGCACAAAGTTGTTAAGATGTGTTTTCAGTGACCATATGAAATCTGGGCATAGTAGCCTTGCCCAGCTGGTGCGATTGGGATCTGGAAACACAAGAAAGGGCCAAAGCAAAGTGACTGCAAAGACTTTGCATCCATCACTCAGAGAGCCAAGGGGCATGCTTTAAAAGGTAATCGCTCTCTCTGGGATCGATTGCTTTTACTTCCAGCAATCCTGGGGCCTTCTTGAGGTATAGGTCCCACTGGGCCTATCTGGTGGTGTGTTAGGTGGGGAGCAGCAGGGAATTTTGTTTTAGTGAGGAGAAGGGAGGGGGGCAACATGAACCTTTTAACAGATTCCTCCTTGGCTATTGTCCTGAGAATGGTCCTGGCATTCCCGTCGAACAAAACGTGGGCCAGATTTTCCTGGTCCTACTCCTGGGTCTATTGGATCATGAATCCTGTCAGTACCTTCTTCCCACTTATAAGTCGGAACTGATAACCTACTTCTGGCAAAGGAGGAGAGGCCGAGATTGGAGCTAGTCCTTCAGCAGGGTTTCAGTAGCTTTTGTCAGCCTTTTCTATGTTATAAACGACTTGCAGATCTCCCGTGGAATTGATTGTGTTGTCAGATGATATACTGCTTTTTCAGAAAGGGGGCCTTATACCGTGTGGTGCGTCATGTATTATTCTGCTGCATAGGTGGAGTTAAGGGTAACTAGCTCGTCCCTATAAAGCCACAAGCTCTAGTTGCTCTAAACAGGCAGCAGCTCAAAGTCAATTTGAGGTACACGTGCACACAATGACACATACACACACTGACATATACACACTCACAAACACTCACTCGCGGTACCTTTAATGGCTCATTCAAAATTTTGCACATCACCCATTTGAAAAGCCGGTCCTCCAGACAGCTGTGCGGCTGTGCAGCTTAGCGGGAACGTTGCTCACACATACTCACACACGCGCGCACACACACACATACACATACTCACAAACACCCACACTCACATACACGCACTCACACACACTCACTCACTTGCACACTTACACACAAGCACACACACTTGCGCACACTTACACACACTTGCGCACACACACACACTTTCACACACACTTTCCCACACACCTTCACACACACTTACACACCCACACACACACTTTCACACTCACACACGCACTCACACATACACGCACTCACACACACTCACTCACTTGCACACTCACTCACACACACACTTACACACAAGCATACACACACACTTGCATATACACTCACTCACACACACACTTACACACAAGCACACACACATACTTACACACTCACACACACACACTTGCATATACACACACTCACACACACACTTGCACACAAGCACACACACACATTTGCACACACACTCACTCACACACACACCTACGCACACACACTTACACACACACACAGATATGGTTCAGTCAGCAGTGGGGCACTTGCCAGTCAGAGTGCATGACGTCTAGCCTCAGTGTAGAATTGAAAAAGTACCAAGCAGTCATGACTGTTTTCTTAAGACCCGCACAAGTTCCACCCCCACCAACCTCGCAGCACAGCCCTGCATCGGGAGGGCCATACAGGAACTGGGAAAGATACCACCCCCCTCTGTTCGATGCACAAGAAACAGTGACGCAGCTCGCCTGAGAGGTGGCCCGATAGGTCCTGAGCACCAGTAGCTGACGGTCCCCCTCTGTGACTCTCCAAATCCCAGCGTGTGTAAAGCTAGTGTACAACGTGCACTGTCTGTGCGCCCTCCTATAAATACTGTGTCACGCAAATGGCCAACAGCCACAACAGGGTATAAAGCAGCCGAGCATCGGGTAATTCAAAGAACTACAAAAATATATGTTTGTGTGGTAATGTATAAATGTAAGTTGTTGTTGTTTTAACCCTCAGTTGTTTACTGCTTTCCTGCTTAGTTTTGGAATGATGTTTTGATTAAAGCAAGGGAAGACAGCTCAGCTCAGTGACGGGGAGTCTGAGTGTGGACTGGAACACATTTCCAAATGACATCTGCCCTTCACGTAGGGGCGGATACAGCGTTACCCTGACGCCACTAATACACGCGATCGAAAGAGGCTGTTCCCCAGCAGAACAGGACAGGAGCTAAATCTGGCAGCCACTGTGATTACACAGCGTGCCTCTTTTGTCTGCTAATATTAGAGATTTTTAAAAAGACAATATTGGCTTTCTCTCCAAGCACACAATCAAACATAAAGGGCTCAGAATAAAGTAAATATATGGCTTGTGAAGAAAGAACATTGTTCCAAGCACTTGTTGCCTGCTAAGTGATATTTCTTTCATCCCCGTTTCTGATCAACTCGCTCTATTGTTACCTTTCTTATCTTTCTGTTTTATCAGTGGAACGTTGGGTTCTATTGAATTTTCCTTCCTCCTCAGCTATCCGATGTGTGCTGTCTCCTCCCTGCTCCGCACCTCAGGGAGGATACACTGGCCTTGGAGGGGGAGCAGCGCAGATTCACCAGAATGATACCGGGGCTGAAAGGGTTAAATTAGGAGGACAGGTTGCATAGACCTGATTTGTATTCCCTTGAGTTTAGACGGTTGAGGGGGTGATCTAATCGAGGTGATTAAAATGATAAATGGATTCAATCGGGTAGATCCAGGTGGGGGAATCATGAACGAGGCGACATAATCTTAAAATTAGAGCTACGTCATTTCCGAGAGAAATGAGGAAGAACTTTTTCACACAAGGGCTGGTGGAAATATGGAACTCTTCCCCCAAAAGGCGGTGGAAATTTTTAAGAGAGTTCGATAGATTTGATGGGTAAGGTATCAAGAGATAAGGCGGGGTAAATGGAGTTGAGGTGCAGATCTGCCACGATCTAATGGTGCACTTATTCTGATGGGGTAAAAATTTAAGCACCATTTAGTGCTCCACGGAGTGACAACAGTTCTTTGGGCCTAAACTCTTCGGCATAAGATCAGTGAGCCAAGACCTAACTGTAATGATGCCTGAGTGGGAAATCCCCAGAAGGAATGAGGGTGCTGATCAGATATGAATGCGTGATTTAAACTTGCGAATTTATACCATTTCCTTGACAGACAGAGAATCCATATGTCACGTCGGTGATGCGGTCCTGAGTGATTGTTGCTTTTAGGGTCAATTCATAATGGCACCTTTTCAAAGGAATATTTCTTGAAATAAAGCACATTAAAAAGTGGTAAAGGATACCAAATTAATTTTGTCTTGTATGAAACTGATGAGAATGGTATCCGCCTGTAGGGGTAGGGTTAATGGTTCACTATTACTGCACAGTTCCTGCTGCTTCAACCATGCCTTTGTCACCTCCAGACTTCACTATTCCAATGTTCCAAACTTCCAATGTTCTCCTGTCCGGCCTCCCATCCTGCCAAATCTACAAACTTCAACTCATCTAAAACCCTGCTGCTGCCCGAATCCTGTCCCCCACTCACCCATTACTCCTGTCCCTGCTGACCTACATTGGCTCCGAGTTCTCCAATGCTGCTGATTTAAAATTCTCATCCTTGTGTTTAACTCACCTCATGGTCTTGCCCTTCCCTATCTCTGTAATCTTATCTCTTTAAGACTCTCCTTGAAACCCATCTCTTAGACCAAGCCTTTTGATCACCCCTCCTTTGGTCACCACCATTCTTCGGTTCAGCATCCATCTGTTTTCTGATTACGCCTCTGTGTGGCACCTTGGGACATTCCTTCTACATTAAAGGCGCTATATAAATGCCAGTTGTTGTTATTGTGTCAGCTGTGGCTCAGTGGGCAGCACACTCGCCTCTGAGTCAGAAGGTTGTGGGTTCAAGACCTGCTCCAGAGACTTCACATGAAGTTAGGCTGACACTCCAGTGCAGTGCTGAGGGAGTGCTGCACTGTCGGAGGTGCCGTCTTTGGGATGAGACGTTAAACCGAGGCCCCGTCTGCTCTCTCAGGTGGATGTAAAGGATCCCACGGCACTATTTGAAGAAGAACAGGGGAGTTATCCCCGGTGTCCTGGCCAATAATTATCTCTCAACCAACATAACAAAAACAGATTATCTGGTCATTATCACATTGCTGTTTGTGGGATCTTGCTGTGCACAAATTGGCTGCCTTGTTTCCCACATTACAACAGTGACTACCCTTCAAAAAGTACTTCATTGGCTGTAAAACGCTTTGAGACGTCCGGTGGTCGTGAAAGGCGCTATAGAAATGCAAGTCTTTCTTGTTTTATGTTTATAAACCGTCTTTTAGATCAGACGTTAAACCGAGGCCCCGTCTGCTCTCTCAGGTGGATGTAAAGGATCCCACGGCACTATTTGAAGAAGAGCAGTGGAGATATCCCTGGTGTCCTGGCCAATAATTATCCATCAAACAACATCACTAAAAACCAGATTATCTGGTCATTATCACATTGCTGTTTGTGGGAGCTGCAGGGTTTCCTACATTACAACAGTGACTACACTTCAAAAAGTACTTCATTGGCTATAAAGCACTTTGAGATGTCTTGAGGTCGTGAAAGGCTCTATATAAATGCAAGTCTGTCTTTTTCTATATTTCGTTGAACTGGTACTGGGCTGCCTAAAGCACCATCTGAAGGCTAAAATAACATCAGAACTCATGTGACTGAATGCGATTTCACCCAAGTGACACATGTAGAAAAAACAGAAAGGCAGAGTATTTCCTAAATGGTGAAAGATTGGGGAATGCAGATGCTCAAAGGGATCTGGGTGTCCTTCTACATGAGTCACTGAAAGTGAATGTGCAGGTGCAGCAAGCCATTAGGAAGGCAAATGGTATGCTGGCCTTCATTACAAGAAGATTTGAGTACAGGAGTAAAGAAGTCTTACTCCAGTTATATAGGGCCTTGGTGAGACCACACCTGGAGTACTGTGTACAATTTTGGTCTCCTTACCTAAGGAAGGATATACTTGCCATAGAGGGAGTGCAACGAAAGTTCACGAGATTGATTCCTGGGATGGCGGGACTGTCGTATGAGAAGAGATTGAGTAAACTAGGCCTGTATTCTCTTGAATTCAGAAGAATGAGAGGGGATCTCATTGAAGCATACAAAATTATTACAGGGCTTGATAGGGTGGATTCTGGGAGAATGTTTCCCTTGGCTGGGGAGTCTAGAACCAGGGGCCACAGCCTCAAGATAAAGGGTAGGCCATTCAGGACTGAGATGAGAAGAAATTTCTTCCCACAGAGGGTGATGAATCTTTGGAATTCTCTACCCCAGAGGGCTGTGCAGGCTCAGTCATTGGATATATTCAAAACAGAAGTCGATAGATTTCTGACTAGTAAGGGCATCAAGGGATATGGCGATAGGGCCAGTGAATGGAGTTGAGGCAGAAGATCAGGCTCGAAGGGCCGAATGGCCTACTCCTGCTCCTATTTCTTATGTTCTTATGTTCGAGGTGTAACAGTGCATGGCAGGCCCACAGCACAGTATGTGGGAAGGTCCTGAGGTAAAGGATGCCAAGGATATAGTGCTGGGCACCTGTTGCTCTTTTGGTGTGTGAGGTAACCGCTCCCGGTGTTCCTGCACGGAGGTCTGCGGCCTATGAGGTACCCAGCGCACCCCATGGCAGGTGGTGAGTGCGGAGTAGGCTGCGAGTACAAGCTGTGTGACAGGCACATTCAGCATCTCGGCTCCATTTAAAATAAGCAGCTGCCTCCGATTACAGCTGAGTGATGAGTGCCACTCCAGGCAGGCTACAATGGGCACTGAAGGGGAGGCTGCATCGTGGGTAACAAGCGTCCCCGCCCTCCGCAGCTTCTGGGCTTTCCATCAAGGTTACGGTGGACGAATGGGGGAATCCTCATGGAAATTCAGCCCCTGAGTGCTGAGGAGGAGGAGTGTTACAAACTGTTTGTCTGATAAAGCTCCGTTCTCACTGAGTGGGGATCTCCGCTGTGTTTATGATAAACAGAACCGATCTCCCTACTCTAAGCATCAAAGGTTACTCACTAATAAAAACAGAAAATGCTGGAAATACTCAGCAGGCCAGGCAGCATCTGTGGGAGAGAAACAGAGTTAATGTTTCAGGTCGATGACCCTTCGTCAGAACTGGAAAAACCTGGAGATGGAACAGGTTTTTAAGCAAGTGTAGGGGCAGGGAGAGGGGGGAGGGGAGGAAAGAACAAAAGGGAAGGTCTGTGATAGGATGGAAGGCAGGAGAGATTAAGAGACAAAAGGGATGATGGTGCAAGGCAAAAGGAGATGGTAATGGGCCAAGTTAAGAAACAAAAGATGGCTCTAGATGAAGTGTAAATGGCACTGGCAGAATGAAAGACAGCTGCCATGTGGGAGAGAGAGAAAATAAAATAAAATAAATGAAAAAGAAAATAATAGGGGCAGAGGTTATGGTCTGAAATTGTTGAGTCCAGAAGGCTGTAAAGTGCCTAATCGAAAAATGAGGCGCTGTTCCTCGAGCTTACGTTGAGCTTCATTGGAACAGTGTAAGAGGCCGAGGACGGTGAGGTCAGAGTGGGAGTGGAGCGGAGAATTAAAGTGACAGGTGACCGGAAGCTCGGGGTCACCCTTACGGACTGAACGGAGGTGTTCCGCAAAGCGGTCACCCAATCTGCGTTTGGTCTCCCCAATGTAGAGGAGACCGCATCGTGAGCAGCGAATACAGTATACTAAATTGCAAGAAGTACAAGTAAATCGCTGTTCCACCTGGAAGGAGTGTTTGGGGCCCTAGACAGCTTTTTCCAGTTCTGACGAAGGGTCATCGACCTGAAACGTTAACTCTGTTTCTCTCTCCACAGATGCTGCCTGACCTGCTGAATATTTCCAGCATTTTCTGGTTTTATTTCAGATTTCCAGCATCCGCAGTATTTTGCTTTTGTATTAGTGTTTAATTCACTGCCACTTCTCTTCTAAGAATGCCCACCTTGAAGAAGTTCTGCTCTTTTCTCCAACAGGATTTCCGTTTGTCTCTTTTACCTTGTTCATCTTCATTGCTTTCTGTCTCCCTTCTCATGTTTGATCAGGTATCTACCAAAACTCGCTTTCACAGCCACATATCTTTCCTCAGCAACTGTCTCCGGCTCCGACTTACTCCACGTGGATTCCAACTGAAATTCCACCCTTCGTATTTTGGATCCACCCAGGACTACAGATATCTCCAAGATATTCAGCGTTCCTCGAACCACTGCTCTCGCCGTATCCTGAGATCCACATGAACACTCTCGGCCTCTCTCTTCAGCAGCACCGGCTCACTATCTCAAAAATGAGAAGTCGCACAACACCAGGTTATAGTCCAACAGATTTATTTAATTTTACAAGCTTTCGGAGCTATTCGCTCCTTCCTCAGGTAAGTTAGCAGTGAGAGAATCTCCCAGAATTCACAATTTAAACACAGACAAAATCTATTTGTTGGACTATAACCTGGTGTTGTGCGACTTCTCATTTTTGTCCACCCCAGTCCAACGCCGGCATCTCCACATCATCACTATCTCAAAGCTGTCCTGGTCCGCAGTTCCATTTCATCCTTCGCCTCATTCAGCACTTTAACAAAAAACTTTTTTTCTTCCTTTCAGGTGTCAAGGATCGCAAGCTTCAACGACTCTTGGACACCAACACCCCTCCGGAACCTTCTTCCCCTTCACTTTCCTCTGACCCCATCCCTTCTCCCAATCTCACCCCCTGCCGTGTTTTCACTATCCCCTCTGACCTTCCCCTCTCTGACCCCGAACGATCAGTCCTCAGCAAAGGCCTGAGCTTCATCCCCTTACGCCCCCATCTTAATGAATTTCAAGCTCAGCACGATGCTGTGCTCTTTTTCCGTCGCCGTCGTCTCCGTGCCCACTTCTTTGGCCAGGAGTCTTCCCCCCACACCGGACCCTTTCTCCCGCTTTCAGAATTCTCGTTCTACCTGGACCCTTCCCTCTGGCCTCTTAACCTCTCTAGATCTTTTCATTGCAAACTGCTGGCGTCAGATCGGCCATCTCAATTTCTCTGCTCCCCTCGCTCACGCCAACCTATCTCCCTCTGAACTTGCAGCACTCCGTTCTCTCAGATCCAACCCCAACATTGTCATTAAACCCGCTGACAAGGGTGGTGCTGTTGTTGTTTGGCGAACCGACCTCTACCTAGCGGAGGCTGAACACCAACTCTCCGACACCTCCTCCTACCTCCACCTGGACCATGACCCCACTACCGAACATCAAGCCACCGTTTCCAAGACTGTCACTGACCTCATCTCCTCTGGAGATCTTCCCCCCCCACGGTCGCCAACCTCATAGTTCCCCAACCCCGCACAGCCCGCTTCTACCTCCTTCCCAAGATCCACAAACAGGACTGCCCTGGTAGACCCATCGTTTCAGCCTGTTCTTGCCCCACGGAATTTATCTCTTCCTATCTCGACTCTATTTTTTCTCCCCTTGTCCAGTCTCTTCCCACCTACATCCGCGACTCTTCCGACGCCCTCCGTCACTAACAGTTTCCAGTTTCCTGGCCCCAACCGTCTCCTTTTCACTATGGACGTCCAATCCCTCTACACCTCCATCCCCCACCAGGATGGCCTGAGGACGCTCCGCTTCTTCCTTGAGCAGAGGCCCAACCAGTCCCCATCCACCACCACTCTCCTCCGCCTGGCTGAACTTGTTCTCGCATTGAACAACTTCTCCTTTGACTCCACTCACTTCCTCCAAATTAAAGGTGTTGCTATGGGTACCCACATGGGTCCCAGCTATGCCTGCCTCTTCATGGGATATGTGGAACATTCTTTGTTCCAGTCCTACTCAGGTCCCCTCCCTCACCTCTTTTTCCGGTACATTGATGACTGTATCGGTGCTGTTTCCTGCTCTCGCCCTGAACTAGAAAATGTCATTAACTTTGCTTCCAATTTCCACCCTTCCCTCACCTTCACATGGTCCATCTCCGACTCTTTCCTCCTCTTCCTCGACTTCTCTGTCTCCATCTCTGGGGATAGGCTATTGACAAACATTCACTACAAGCCCACTGACTCCCACAGCTACCTGGACTATACTTCCTCCCACCCCGCTTCCTGTAAGGACTCTATTCCATTCTCCCAGTTTCTCCGTCTCCACCGCATCTGCTCTGACGATGCCACCTTCCATACCAGTGCTTCCGACATGTCTTCCTTTTTCCTCAACCGAGGATTCCCCTCTCCTGTGGTTGACACGGCCCTTGACCGTGTCTGTTCTATTTCCCGCACTTCTGCTCTCACCCCAGCCCCTCCCTCCCGGAACCACGATAGGGTTCCCCTTGTCCTCACCTTTCACCCCACCAGCCTCCACATTCAACGGATCATCCTCCTCCATTTCCGCCACCTCCAGCGTGAACCCATCACCAAACACATCTTCCCATCACCTCCCCTTTCAGCATTCCGAAGGGACCGCTCCCTCCGTGACACCCTGGTGCACTCCTCTTTCACCCCCAACACCCCTTCCCCCTCGCCCGGCACCTTCCCGTGCAAGCGCAGGAGATGCAACACATGCCCTTTTACCTCCCCCCTTCCCACTCTCCAGGGCCCCAAACACTCCTTCCAGGTGAAACAGCGATTTACTTGTACTTCTTGCAATCTAGTATACTGTATTCGCTGCTCACGATGTGGTCTCCTCTACATTGGGGAGACCAAACGCAGATTGGGTGACCGCTTTGCGGAACGCCTCCACTCAGTCCGTAAGGGTGACCCCGAGCTTCCAGTCACCTGTCACTTTATTTCTCCGCTTCACTCCCACTCAGACCTCACCGTCCTCGGCCTCTTACATTGTTCCAATGAAGCTCAATGTAAGCTCGAGGAACAGCGCCTCATCTTTCGATTAGGCACTTTACAGCCTTCTGGACTCAACATCGAGTTCAACAATTTCAGATCATAACCTCTGCCCCTATTCTTTTTCTTTCCATTTATTTTATTTATTTATTTTTTTTCTCTCCCACATGGCAGCTGTCAATCATTCTGCCAGTGCCATTTACACTTCATCTAGAGCCATCTTTTGTTTCTGAACTTGTCCCATTACCATCTGGTTTTGCCTTGCACCATCTCTTAAAATGTCTCTTAATCTCTCCTGCCTTCCAGCCTATCACAGACCTTCCCTTTTGTTCTTTCCTCCCCTCTCCACTTTCCCGGCCCCTACACTTGCTTAAAAACCTGTTCCATCTCCAACTTTTTCCAGTTCTGACGAAGGGTCATCGACCTGAACGTTGACTCTGTTTCCTCTCCACAGATGCTGCCTGACCTGCTGAGTATTTCCAGCATTTTCTGTTTTTATTTCAGATTTCCAGCATCCGCAGTATTTTGCTTTTGTAGAAGGTTACTCACTGTTTGAACCAGACAAACGAGTTAATCGGGAAATTACTTGAGATAGTTTTTCTTTTGTGTGAATTATTTGCATATTGAAGTGCTTGAAAGCCCCAACAGCATGTCTCATTCGAAGGCTGTGCACCGATATCCATGTGTCATGCCTTTGATCACAAGTCACTGAGAGCACTGTCTTTAAAGTGATTCAAACGGGGTAAAATGTTCCGAAAAGGCCGTCCAGGCTTTAGATGAGCTGGAGCTTGTGGAGGGTGGAAGGTGGGAGGCCGGCCAGGAGAGTGGAATAGTGGAGTCTGGAGCAATGTTCTCTCTTTTTTTTTCGTGCACGGTCCCTTTAAATTTGCTGCGAGGTATCACTTCCAGCTTGTGAGTGGCCTGCGCAGGAGCTCCCGGTGGATGCACGGCGCTGCGCCCGCACACCCTCGGGGGAACATTGGTCTGGAGGTAGCCAAGGCATGGATGAGGGTTTCAGCAGCAGGAGACCGAGCAGGGATGGAGACGGGCGAGGCTATGCCGGTGGAAGTAGGCAGTCTTGGTGATGGAGAGGATATGGGACCTTGCTTCAAGTCGGAGATTCCATGATGACTTTGTAGGGCCAGAGCCTCCTTCTTCTTCTTAGGCAGTCCCTCGGAACCGAGGATGACTTGCTTCCACACTAAAAATGAGTTCTCAGGTGACTGATGAGTCCAATGTGGGACCTACAGTCTCTGTCACAGGTGGGGCAGACGGTGGTTGAAGGGGCAGGTGGGTGGGGTGCTTGGGTTGACGGGCGCTCCTTCCACTGCCTGCGCTTGGCTTCCGCTTGCTCCCGGCGAAGAGACTCGAGGTGTTCGGCGCCTTCCCGGATGCTTCTCCTCCACTTTGTGCGGTCTTGGGCCAGGGATTCCCAGGTGTCGGTGGGGATGTTGCACTTTTTCAAGAAGGCTTTGAGGGTGTCCTTGAAGCGTTTCCTCTGCCCACCTGGGGCTCTCTTGCCGTGTCGGAGCTCCGAGTAGAGCGCTTGTTTTGGGAGTCTCGTATGGGGCATGCGGACGATGTGGCCCGTCCATCGGAGCTGATCGAGCGTGGTCAAAGTTTGGATGCTGGGGATGTTGGCCTGAGCGAGAACACTGACGTTGGTGCACCTATCCTGCCAATGGATTCTCAGCAGAGACTCCACCCATCTGCACACGCCCATCAGTGAGTGGGAGGGGCCTTGGGGATTTCAGAAGGTCAGAGGTCCCGCTCACCAGCCCTCGGTTGAGACCTGGCTGAATATAAGCAGAGGTACACCTGCTCCCGTCACCAGTCCCTCCCTGAGACCCCGGCGGAAGGAGGTCCCACCTGGCAGTGCAGGTTTTACTCCCCCGGAAGAGACGTCGTAACTCCCACTATTTTATTTACTAGTTAAAAGCAGTGAACGTGGAAGCGAATAGAGCTGATCAAAAAAACTCACCGAGATAAGTTTTGGCGGGACCCTGTGAAATCGTCTCACGCCCCCCTAGGGGGCCGCGGACAACCGCTTGAGAACCCCTGGGTTAGACCACACTTGGAGCACTGTGAACACTTCTTATCTCCAGATTATGAAAAGGATATAGAGGCACCGGGGAAGGTGCAAAAAATATTTACAAGGATGATACCAGAACTGAACTCTGAACTGAGAGGTTATACCTATCAGGAAAGATTGAACAGCTGGAGCTCTTTTCTCTTTATTAAGACAGTCACCAATAAATCCAATCGGGAATTCAGGAGAAACCTCTTTGCTCAGAGAGTGGTGAGAATGTGGAACTCGCTGCCACAGGGAATTGTTGAGGCGAATAGTGCAGATGCATTTAAGGGGAATCTAGATAAACACATGAGGGAGAAAGGAATAGAAGGATATGCTGATAGGGTGAGATGAAGTAAGGTGAGAGGAGGCTCGAGTGGAGCAGGAACACCGGCCTGGACGTGTTGGGCCGAATGGCCTGACTCTGTGCTGTAAACTCTATGGAATTCCACCCCTTGGCCAAACGCTTCAGCTGCCTCTTCTAATGATGGAGAAAGGGTCCGTCAGATTCCTACCCCACCCCCCTGACACCAAAGGCCCTCGTCTCCTGGCCTTGCCCCTTGACCCCAGGAGCGTGGTTAGTGGCAGCAGTGCCCGAGCGAGCACATACGGCCCCCTGTGGATCCTCGGGCCTGGATACGTTTCAGCATTGAAGTATGGCCCATGCAACTCTGTGTGTGTGTGCATTTAATTGATGCATTGCATTAGTCTGATTGCTTGTTGTAAGCTTTGCTCTAATATTCAATAAGAGATTAGATTTGGTAATGTGAGTCTATGATGCACAGTACTGACAGTGATGTTCTCTCTCTCCAGGCCATGAAGGTACTTTCCAAAAAGAAGCTAATGAAGCAGTATGGATTTCCACGTAAGTGAGCTCTGGAATGGTTCCCAGATACCCATCAGCTTGGTTATTTAAATTAGATTCTATTCAGACAAAGGCTGCCTATTCCAGGCATTTGGTTTTTAGATTGCGGCACTTAGCACACAAGTGGGCCGGTGCCACACAATAGGATCAATGGGCCTTTCATGTTATTTACACAAAGCGATAAGACAAGATGGATTTCTGCTAATACCTGCTGCTAAGTATGATGAGCTGGTCATTTATGACGGGTCCGGGAATAATGTGAGGAGCTGCTGCTGTCAATCTGGGAACGGAGGCCAACCCCACAACATGAGCGCACACTACTGGGTCGCACTGCCAGTAACCAGTCGCACCGCCAGTAACCAGCCGCACCGCCAGTAACCAGTCTCACCGCCAGTAACCAGTCGCACCGCCAGTAACCAGTCGCACCTCCAGTAACCAGCCGCACCGCCAGTAACCAGTATCACCGCCAGTAACCAGTATCACCGCCAGTAACCGGTCTCACCGCCAGTAACCAGTATCACCGCCAGTAACCAGTCTCACCGCCAGTAACCAGTCGCACCGCCAGTAACCAGTCGCACCGCCAGTAACCAGTCGCACCGCCAGTAACCAGTCGCACCGCCAGTAACCAGTATCACCGCCAGTAACCAGTCGCACCGCCAGTAACCAGTCGCACCGCCAGTAACCAGTATCACCGCCAGTAACCAGTATCACCGCCAGTAACCAGTATCACCGCCAGTAACCAGTCGCACCGCCAGTAACCAGTCGCACCGCCAGTAACCGGTCTCACCGCCAGTAACCGGTATCACCGCCAGTAACCAGTCGCACCACCAGTAACCGGTCTCACCGCCAGTAACCAGTCTCACCGCCAGTAACCAGTCGCACCACCAGTAACCGGTCTCACCGCCAGTAACCAGTCTCACCGCCAGTAACCGGTCTCACCACCAGTAACCGGTCTCACCGCCAGTAACCAGTCTCACCGCCAGTAACCGGTCTCACCGCCAGTAACCAGTCTCACCGCCAGTAACCAGTCTCACCGCCAGTAACCAGTCGCACCGCCAGTAACCAGTCGCACCGCCAGTAACCAGTATCACCGCCAGTAACCAGTATCACCGCCAGTAACCAGTCGCACCGCCAGTAACCGGTCTCACCGCCAGTAACCGGTATCACCGCCAGTAACCAGTCGCACCACCAGTAACCAGTCTCACCGCCAGTAACCGGTCTCACCGCCAGTAACCAGTCTCACCGCCAGTAACCGGTCTCACCGCCAGTAACCAGTCTCACCGCCAGTAACCAGTCTCACCGCCAGTAACCAGCCTCACCGCCAGTAACCGGTCTCACCGCCAGTAACCAGTCGCACCGCCAGTAACCAGTCTCACCGCCAGTAACCGGTCGCACCGCCAGTCTCACCGCCAGTAACCAGTCACAACGCCAGTAACCGGTCTCACCGCCAGTAACCAGTCGCACCGCCAGTAACCGGTCGCACCGCCAGTAACCAGTCGCACCGCCAGTAACCAGTCTCACCGCCAGTAACCGGTCGCACCGCCAGTAACCAGTCTCACAGGTCGCACCGCCAGTCACAGGTCGCACCGCCAGTAACCAGTCTCTCTGCCAGTAACCAGTCTCACCGCCAGTAACCAGTCTCACCGCCAGTAACCAGTCTCACCGCCAGTAACCAGTCTCACCGCCAGTAACCGGCCGCACCACCGGTCTCACCGCCAATCACAGGTCGCACCGCCAGTAACCAGTCTCTCCGCCAGTAACCAGTCTCTCCGCCAGTAACCAGTCTCTCCGCCAGTAACCAGTCTCACCGCCAGTAACCAGTATCACCGCCAGTAACCAGTCGCACCGCCAGTAACCAGTATCACCGCCAGTAACCAGTATCACCGCCAGTAACCAGTATCACCGCCAGTAACCAGTCGCACCGCCAGTAACCAGTATCACCGCCAGTAACCAGTATCACCGCCAGTAACCAGTATCACCGCCAGTAACCAGTCGCACCGCCAGTAACCAGTATCACCGCCAGTAACCAGTATCACCGCCAGTAACCAGCATCACCGTCAGTAACCAGCCTCACCGCCAGTAACCAGTCTCACCGCCAGTAACCGGTCTCACCGCCAGTAACCAGTCGCACCGCCAGTAACCATTCGCACCGCCAGTAACCAGTCTCACCGCCAGTAACCAGTCACACCGCCAGTAACCAGCCTCACAGGTCGCACTGCCAGTCACAGGTCTCACCGCCAGTCTCACCGCCAGTAACCAGTCACAACGCCAGTAACCGGTCTCACCGCCAGTAACCAGTCGCACCGCCAGTAACCAGTCGCACCGCCAGTAACCAGTCTCACCGCCAGTAACCAGTCTCACCGCCAGTAACCGGTCGCACCGCCAGTAACCGGTCTCACCGCCAGTAACCGGTCTCACCGCCAGTAACCGGTCTCACCGCCAGTAACCGGTCTCACCGCCAGTAACCGGTCTCACCGCCAGTAACCGGTCTCACCGCCAGTAACCGGTCTCACCGCCAGTAACCGGTCTCTCCGCCAGTAACCGGTCTCACCGCCAGTAACCGGTCTCACCGCCAGTAACCGGTCTCTCCGCCAGTAACCAGTCTCACCGCCAGTAACCAGTCTCACCGCCAGTCGCACCGCCAGTAACCAGTCTCTCCGCCAGTAACCGGTCTCACAGCCAGTAACCGGCCGCACCGCCAGTAACCGGTCGCACCGCCAGTAGCCGGTCGCACCGCCAGTAGCCGGTCTCACCGCCAGTAACCGGTCGCACCGCCAGTAACCGGTCTCACCGCCAGTAACCGGTCTCACCGCCAGTAACCAGTCGCACCGCCAGTAACCAGTCTCACCGCCAGTCTCACCGCCAGTAACCGGTCTCACTGCCAGTAACCAGTCTCACCGTGTCCTGGGCTATAGGACGGGGTGTAGTGGGATTGTGTCCTGGTCTATAGGACGGGGTGCTGTGGGATTGTGTCCTGGGCTATAGGACGGGGTGTAGTGGGATTGTGTCCTGGTCTATAGGACGGGGTGTAGTGGGATTGTGTCCTGGGCTATAGGACGGGGTGCAGTGGGATTGTGCCCGGGGCTATAGGACGGGGTGTAGTGGGATTGTGTCCTGGGCTATAGGACGGGGTGTAGTGGGATTGTGTCCTGGTCTATAGGACGGGGTGCTGTGGGATTGTTTCCTGGGCTATAGGACGGAGTGTAGTGGGATTGTGCCCGGGGCTATAGGACGGGGTGTAGTGGGATTGTGCCCGGGGCTATAGGACGGGGTGTAGTGGGATTGTGTCCTGGGCTATAGGACAGGGTGTAGTGGGATTGTGTCCTGGGCTATAGGACGGGGTGTAGTGGGATTGTGTCCTGGGCTATAGGACGGGGTGTAATGGGATTGTGTCCTCGGCTATAGGACGGGGTGGAGTGGGATTGTGTCCTGGGCTATAGGACGGGGTGTAGTGGGATTGTGTCCTGGGCTATAGGACGGAGTGTAGTGGGATTGTGTCCTGGACTACAGGACGGGGTGTAGTGGGATTGTGTCTTGGGCTATAGGACGGGGTGCTGTGGGATTGTGTCCTGGGCTATAGGACGGGGTGCTGTGGGATTGTGCCCGGGGCTATAGGACGGGGTGCTGTGGGATTGTGCCCGGGGCTATAGGACGGGTTGTAGTGGGATTGTGCCCGGGGCTATAGGACGGGGTGCTGTGGGATTGTGCCCGGGGCTATAGGACGGGGTGCAGTGGGATTGTGCCCGGGGCTATAGGACGGGGTGCTGTGGGATTGTGTCCTGGGCTATAGGACGGGGTGTAGTGGGATTGTGCCCGGGGCTATAGGACGGGGTGCTGTGGGATTGTGCCCGGGGCTATAGGACGGGGTGCTGTGGGATTGTGCTCTGGGCTATAGGACGGGGTGTAGTGGGATTGTGCCCGGTGCTATAGGACGGGGTGCAGTGGGATTGTGCCCGGGGCTATAGGACGGGGTGCAGTGGGATTGTGCCCGGGGCTATAGGACGGGGTGTAGTGGGATTGTGCCCGGGGCTATAGGACGGGGTGCAGTGGGATTGTGCCCGGGGCTATAGGACGGGGTGTAGTGGGATTGTGCCCGGGGCTATAGGACGGGGTGTAGTGGGAATGTGCCCGGGGCTATAGGACGGGGTGTAGTGGGATTGTACTCTGGGCTATAGGACGGGGTGTAGTGGGATTGTGCCCGGGGCTATAGGACGGGGTGTAGTGGGATTGTACTCTGGGCTATAGGACGGGGTGTAGTGGGATTGTGCCCGGGGCTATAGGACGGGGTGCTGTGGGATTGTGCTCGGGGCTATAGGACGGGATGCTGTGGGATTGTGCCCGGGGCTATAGGATGGGGTGTAGTGGGATTGTGCCCGGGGCTATAGGACGGGGTGTAGTGGGATTGTGCCCGGGGCTATAGGCTGAACTGAGTGAATCTGATCAGACCTGTCACTCTGAACATTTCACCTCTCTCTGGGGGCGGCAGCCATTGTACACTCCGCACGATTTGCTATCGCCAGTCCTGCACTACTGCCCAAGACGAACTCTGTGGCCTCGCCTCTCTATCCGTGTTTTAGAATGGCCCCATGTACCTTTGTTCCTGGTCAGTGTGCTGAGCGCTACGGTGTGACCCGATACCTGCTCAGAGGTCAACAGACATGGCAGTGGGGGAAGAGTATGTCAGTTCTGGGTGCTATTTCCTGAATCCATATTGCTTTTATCCCTTAATCTTAAGAATATAAGAACATAAGAAATAGGAGCAGGAGTGGGCCATGTGGCCGTTCGAGCCTGCTCCGTCATTCAATAAGATCATGGCTGATCTTTGACCTCAACTCCACTTTCCCGCCCGATCTCGATATCCCTTGATTCCCTTAATATCCAAAAATCTATCGATCTCTGTCTGAATATACTAAATGACTGAACCACCACAGCCCTCTGGGGTAGAGAATTCCAAAGATTCACCACCGTCTGAGTGAAGAAATTTCTCCTCATCTCAGTCCTAAATGGCCGACCCCTTATTCTGAGACTGTGACCCCTGGTTCTAGACTCCCCAGCCAGGGGAAACATCCTCCCTGCATCTACCCTGTCAAGCCCTGCAAGAATTTTACATGTTTCAATGAGATCACCTCTCATTCTTCTAAACTCTAGAGAATATCGGCCTAGTCTACTCAATCTCTCCTCATAGGACAATCCCCATCCCAGGAATCAGTCTGGTGAACCTTCGTTGCACTCCCTCTATGGCAAGTATGTCCTTCCTTAGGTAAGGAGACCAAAACTGCACACAGTACTCCAGGTGTGGTCTCACCAAGGCCCTGTATAATTGCAGTAAGACGTCTTTACTCTTATACTCCAATCTCTTTGTAATAAAGGCCAACATACCATTTGCTTTCCTAATTGCTTGCTGTACCTGCATGTTAACCTTCAGTGATTTGTGTACCAGGTCCCACAGAATACCAGCCTTTCCCAATCTCTCACCATTTAAAAAATACTCTGCTTATCTATTTTTCCTACCAAAGTGGATAACTTCACATTTCTCCACATTATGTTCCATCTGCCATGTTCTTGCCCACTCACTTAGCCTGCCTATATCCCTTTGCAGCCTCTTTACATCCTCCTCACAACTTACTTTCCCACCTAGCTTTGTATCATCAGCAAGCATCCTTCCAGCATCAAGCCTGTCAAGCCCTGTAAGAATTTTACATGTTTCAATGAGACCACCTCTCATTCTTCTAAATTCTAGGGAATATAGGCCTAATATCCTCACTCTCTCCTCATACATTACATTCAGTCCCCTCATCAAAGCCATCGATATGGATTGTAAATAGCTGAGGCCAAAGCACTGATCATTGCTGTACCCTACTAGTTACAGCCTGCCAACCCGAAATGACCTGTTTATTCCTACTCTCTGTTTTCTGTCCATTAACCAATCCTCAATCCATGCTAATCTTTTACTCCCAATCCCATGAGCCCTAATTTTGTGTAATAACCTCTTGTGTGGCACCTAATCGAATGCTTTCTGAAAATCCAAATACACCACATCCACTGGTTCCCCCTTATCTACCCTGCTAGTTACAACTTCAAAAATCTCTATTATATTTGTCAAACACGATTTCCCGTGTTGACTCTGCCCATCCTATTATTATTTTCTAAGTGCCCTGTTACCATATCCCTAATAATAGATTCTAGCATTGTCCCTACTACTGATGTCAGGTTAACTGGTCTATAATTCCCTGTTTTCTTTCTTCCTCCTTTCTCGAATACCGGGGTTACATTTGCTATCTTGCAATCCGCAGGGACTGTTCTAGAATCTAGGGAATTCTGGAAGATCAAAACCAATGCATCCACTATTCTGTAGCCACCTCCTTGTAAAAGCCTAGGATGTAGGCCATCAGGTCCAGGGGATTTCTTGGCTTTTAGTCCCAATAATTTCTCCAGTACTATTTTTTTTTACTAATTCTAATTTCTTTAAGTTCCTAATTCTGACCCTTGGTTCCCCACTACAGGAAACTCTCTTTTAACCGGCACCCAAATAACCGGAAATCTCTCTTAACCGGCAAAATTCTTGAGTAGGTAACCGGGGTTTTCCTTCATCTCTCCTTTAAAAATAACTTAAAAACAAACCCCGAGGCGTTTGCCTTGTATCGGAGCATGTAGATTGGGAGGGGAATGTGCAGCCCGGGTAGGCAGCGGACACGACAGATGGTCAGCTGGCGGTCCCCGGGGAGACGGAGCTCCGAATGCAGGCGCATGTCAGTGTGTACGGGGCTCTCGTACGTTGGGAGATATAACTCTCCGTTATCCGAACTTTTTGATTAACCGGCACCACGCCGGTGCCGTCGGTGCCGGTTAATAAAGAGTTTCCTGTATTTCCATAATGTTTTTGTGTCTTCTTCCATGAAGACAGATACAAAGTATTTGTTTAATGTCTCTTTAATGTTTGTTTAATGGCCATGTTTACTTTTGCTAATCTCTTCCTATTTACATACCTATAGAAGCTTTTGCAGTCTGTTTTTATGTCTCTTGCTAGTTTATTCTCATATACTATTTTCCCTTTCTTTATCAATTTCTTGGTCCTCCTTTGCTGAATTCTAAAATCCTCCCAGTCCTCAGGCTTACTACTCTTTTTGGCAACATTATAAGCCTCTTCCTTTAATCTAATACTATCTTTAACTTCTCTTGTTAGCCACTATTGGACCATTTTCCCTGGGGTTTTTATTCCTTAAGGGAATGTATTTTCGTTGTGAATTATGAATTATTTCTTTAAATGTTTCCCATTGCTTATCTAATGTCCTATCTTTTAATTTGGTTTCCCAACCTACCTTAGCCAACTTGTCACTCATACCTACGTAGTTTGCTGTGTTCAGATTTAAGACCCTAGTTTCGGACTTAACTAAATCACTCTCAAACTCAATATAAAATTCTAGCATATTATGATCACTGCTCCCCAGAGGCTCCTTTACTACAAGGTTATTAATTAACCCTGTCTCAGTACACAATACCAGATTTAAAATAGCCTGTTCCCTAGTTGGTTTCTCGACATACTGATCTAGAAAACTATCTTGAATGCATTCCATCAACTCATCCTCTGCACTATTACTGCAACATAGAAACATAGAAACATAGAAGATAGGAGCAGGAGTAGGCCATTCGGCCCCTCGAGCCTGCTCCGCCATTCGATGAGATCATGGCTGATCATCCAAACTCAGTACCCTGTCCCTGCCTTCTCCCCATATCCCTTGATCCCTTTAGCTTCAAGAAATATATCTAACTCATTCTTGAATATATTTAATGAATTGGCCTCAACTGCCTTCTGTGGTAGAGAATTCCACAGGTTCACCACTCTCTGGGTGAAGAAATTCCTCCTCATCTCTGTCCTAAATGGCTTACCCCTTATCTTTAGACTGTGACCTCTTGTTCTGGACTCACCCGCCATCGGGAACATCCTTCCTGCATCCAGTCTGTCTAGCCCTGTTAGAATTTTATAAGTTTCAATGAGATCTCCTCTCATTCTTCTAAACTCCAGCGAGTATAAGCCCAATCGACCCAATCTCTCCTCGTACGTCATTCCTGCCATCCCAGGTATCAGTCTGGTGAATCTTCGCTGCACACCCTCCATGGCAAGAACATCCTTCCTCAGATAAGGCGACCAAAACTGCACACAATACCCAAGGTGTGGTCTCACCAAGGCCCTGTACAACTGCAGCAGGACATCCTTGTTCCTGTACTCAAACCCTCTCGCTACAAATTTGATTTGCTCAGTCTATATGAAAATTAAAGTCCCCCATGATTACTTTATTACCTGTGTTACATGCGCCTCTAATTTCCTGATTTATACTGTGCCCAACACTACAACTACTGTTAGGGGGCCTGTAAACTACTCCCACCAGTGTTTTTTGTATATTTGACAATGAGAAGCCAGTCCTTTCTAAATCTAAGGGAGACCCTGGAGTAATGTTTGGATTTGGCAGCACGATTAAGAATTTTTAAATGTATTTTATGTGATTCCTTTATGTTAATCCTGATTAATGGAACACTTTCATCGGGAGTTGGTTTAAATTTCAAGCTCTGTGATCTGTTTATTAACGTGGTTTATTAACGAGGTTGCAATCTGATTGCAAATGCTCATCATTCCAGCCCGAAGGCTGTCAGCTGAGTGAAGGTTAAACTTTGAACAATGCACATCAAACTGTGGAATGACAACCTGCCCAGCAATCGCATCAAAAACAAAACCGGTCGGGCCACAAGTGTGGTGTCATTGCTGAATCGCACAGTGCCACGAGAACAGTAATAGTTTGTTAGCTTTCATTTTGACATAATCTCCATTGCAGGATTTTTTAAAGTGGGTGTGATAGAGATGAAAAGGAAAATCGTGCCGCGTGTAAGATGGGCTGCCGACTCGCCAGCACCCGCTCCGCGCCCAGGATTTCACCCCAGTGTCGGAAATAAACACCCAGCATTGACACAGGGGGAGGGAGTGGCCCTTTCGAGGCTGGCAGCTGGGCCCAAAAAACTAAATGATGGGGTTAAAAATGAAATGAAGGGCTGCAGGTTTAAGCAAAATCTTTTCTGGCATGCAGCCCGTCTGGGTTTTGGAGATAATTTGAGATAATTTTGCAGCCCGGTTCAATTGGTCTGTTCCACACCCACAGCAAGTTTGTTGCTATAAATATCAACACATAAGGCGTCACATTGGGGAGTAAGGATTATAAAATTGGCTTGTGTTTCCGCTCACAGTCCTGAATTGCCCTGGAATGCTGTTAACCTCTCGAGGTACCAGCCTGATGAATCGCCTCCTTTTCTACTGTAGAATTCCATGGGTTCTGATTTTGCTGACCTTTGCCCTCGGAATGCTTGCGTGCAAAGGTCAAGAAGGGTCTCCACTCCCTTTATGTTGCCCCACGATATTTGGGGCTTCTGTGGGGGGCGTATGTGGACATGGATGTGGGTATGTGTCTGCAATAGATACAGGCCCATCCCGCATATGTAACTGAAGTGGGAGAGGACGTACCTGCCCTTCGCCTCGATTTCTTGTTGTAACGGCCATGGGGTTTCCAGACACAGTAACGTTGATTTTAACTTGGGGTGAGAGGTCAGCAGTTGGCTCGCTCCGATTCGCCAAGGTGAGTCTCGGCCCATTTTAACTTCCGGGCCTCATTACCATACTCCAGGCCCAACTCTCGCCCGAACGCGGCAAGAAGGACATGGAGGCGGACGGTCGGGTGCAGAGCGAGTGCGGAAGGAGGCCCTCGCCGGTGACCTGCAGTAGGATTGGGGAGGGGGAGGGGGAGAGAAGCACGTGCAGGAGAGGCCCACGGTTTCCTTGTGGGGCCCGGAGGAGCACTCCTGCATCAGCTGGCTCACCAGGAAACCCTTAGAAGATGAAAGTGAGAAGTCGCACAACACCAGGTTATAGTCCAACAGCTTTATTTGAAATCACAAGCTTTCGGAGCACTGCTCCTTCGTCAGGTGAAGTGAAGAGATGCATATAGGCACAGCATATATAGTCAGAGAACACTGCCAGACGATTACAGTTAATCTTTCTAACTGCCCTTTATCACACCTCGGCAGAGAGACAATCACGGCAATCAAAGATGTGGATGGTGTCCAAACAGGTCAGTCAGGAAAACATTACATCAAAGACAATGAGGTGGATTAAAATCACTTAGCTTCTGGGCCCTGCCTAGGCCTGCTGCTCCTCGGCTCCCGGTGTTCTTGGCCAGGCCGGCAAATGCACAACTGCAATAAGATGGCGACAGGGCCTGATTTACATCATCAGACCCCAATTTATGTGTTTTAATGAGGCCCTCGCCTGGAGTGAGGACTTCACACGCCTCCTGAAAACCAGGAATTCAAATACTGACCAGCGCCAAAGCGGAGGCAGGACACTGCCTCCATTTTAACTCTCACGCACCCCATTCTCACTGGGCATGGGGTGGGGACCCACTATGTCCCAGGCCCACAGCTGCACTCCAATTTCCTCCCCTGTTTTCCAGTGCTAGGCCCTGCCGGACGGGAGGCCTGAGCCACGGTACCCACAGGCTATGCTAATGACCTAGGGCTCCGAATCGGCCACAGCCCAGGGTGGGCTTTGAGTGCATTGCTCTTGTCCAGTGCTGGAGCCCGGGGGATGTGGGGGGGCGGGGGTGGTGAGAGGTCAGGAGGATTGGCCTGTATAATTCTATGAACTCTCTGTCCTTTATGCCACGATCCTCATTCACTTCAGAATTTAAATACATCATCATCTTGGATTGGAAACAAGCTGATAAGAACAGAAAATGATGGAAATGCCCAGCAGGTCAGTCAGCATCTGGAGAGGAGAGTTGGGTTAATATTTTGGGGGGAGCAGAGCGTCCATTAACAGAGTTAAGTAGAAGGGTCATACCTGAAACTTCAGCCTATCAGGAGCACAGTGAATCAGGCCTGTTGACCTTTGCACTCCTGTCAAGTCAGACCCCGTGCTGAGAGCACAGCTTTGCAAAATGAAACCCATTGTTCACATACATTAGAGGCCTTCCAAATTGGTTTCATTGTATTGCACAACCGTCAAACACCATCTATTATTTCTGGGCTGGATCTGAGGTACCCTGTGTAGAAGGATGCTCAATAAGATCATTGCTTTCATTCAAAATGATGCCTCACTCCTTGCTTTGGTTCTCAGGTCGTCCTCCTCCTAGGGGATCGAAGCCCCCATCTGGAGAACAGCCAAAAGCCCCGGCGCCCCTGGAGAGGGTCTACCAGGAGATAGCCATACTGAAGAAACTTGACCATCCCAACATTGTCAAGCTGGTAGAGGTGAGTTGGTTAGTCATCAACCTTTGAGCAACGAATCAAGGCAACGTTTTTATTTTCATACCAAGCACAGGGCATGTCTGAACTACAGCAACAACAACTTGTACTTATATAGCGCCTTTAACATAGTAAAACGTCCCAAGGCGCTGCACAGGAGTGTTATAAGACAAAAATTTTGACACCCAGCCACATAAGGAGAAATTGGGGCAGGTGACCAAAAGCTCGATCAAAGAGGTAGGTTTTAAGGAGCATCTTAAAGGAGGAAAGAGAGGTAGAGGTGGAGAGGTTTAGGGAGGGAATTCTAGAGCTTAGGGCCCAGGCAGCTGAAGGCACGGCCACCAATGGTTGAGCGATTATAATCAGGGATGCTCAAGAGGGCAGAATTAGAGGAGTGCAGATATCTCGGGGGGGATTGTGGGGCATGGATGAGATTACAGAGATAGGGAGGGGCGAGGCCATAGAGGGATTTGAAAACAAGGATGAGAATTTTGAAATCAAGGCATTGCTTAACCGGGAGCCAATGAAGGTCAGCGGGCACAGGGGTGATGGGCGAAAGGGACTTGGTGAGAGTTAGGACACGGGCAGCTGAGTTTTGGATGAGCTCAAGTTTACATAGGGTAGAATGTGGGAGGCCAGGCCAGGAGTGCACTGGAATAGTCAAGTCTAGAGGTAACAAAGGCATGGATGAGGGTTTCAGCAGCAGATGAGCTGAGGCAGGGGCGGAGTCAGGCAATGCTATGGAGGTGGAAATAGGCGGCCTTAGTTATGCTGCGGATATGTGATCAGAAGCTCATTTCAGGGTCAAATATGAAACCAAGGTTGCGAACAGTCTGGTTCAGCCTCAGACAAATTCTAGGGAAAGGGATGGAGTCGGTGGCTAGGGAACGGAGTTTGTGGCGGGGACCGAAGACAATGGCTTCGGTCTTCCCAATATTTAATTGGAGAAAATTTCTGCTCATCCAGAACTGGATGTCGGACAAGCAGTCTGACTATTTAGAGACCGTGGAGGGGTCGAGAGAAATGGTGGTGAGGTAGAGCTGGGTGTCGTCAGCGTACATGTGGAAACTGACACCGTGTTTTTGGATGATGTCGCCAAGGGGCAGCACATAGATAAGAAATAGGAGGGGGCCAAGGATAGATCCTCGGGGGACCCCAGAGGTAATGATACGGGAGCGAGAAGAGAAGCCATTGCAGGTGATTTTCTAGCTACCATTAGATAGATAAGAATGGAACCAGGTGAGTGCAGTCCCACCCAGCTGGACAATGGTGGAGAGGCGTTGGAGAAGGATGGAGTGGTCAACCGTGTCAAAGGCTGCAGACAGGTCGAGAAGGACGAAGAGGGATAGTTTACCTTTGTCACAGTCACAAAGGATGTCATTTGTGACTTTGAGAGCTGTTTCGCTACTGTGGCAGGGGCGGAAACCGAATTGGAGGGATTCTAACATGGAGTTGCGGGAAAGATGGGCACAGATTTGGGACAACTCGTTCAAGGACTTTGGAGAGGAAAGGAAGGTTGGAGATGGGGCGGTAGTTTGCAAGGACGGAGGGGTCAAGGGTTGGTTTTTTGAGGAGAGGGGCGATGACGGCAGATTTGAGGGAGAGGGGGACAGTACCTGAGGAGAGAGAATCGTTAACAATGTCAGCTAACATGGGAGCTAGAAAAGGAAGTTGGCTGGTCAGCAGTTTAGTGGGAATAGGGTCGAGGGAGCAGGAGGTGGGTCTCATGGACCAGTTGAGCGTGGAGAGGTCAAGAGGGGTGATCGGAGAGAAACTGGAGAAAGGTGAGAGTTCAGGGCTCGGGCAGGGGGGAACCTTAGAGGAAGTTTGGCCCAGTGGGCTAGGGGAAGGAAGGGAAGTGGCAGAGGCAGAGGCAGCTGAACAGATGGTCTCAATCTTCGAGACAAAGAAGTCCATGAGCTCCTCGCACTTGTTATCGGAGGTGAGGGTGGAGGAGACAGGGAGAGGGGTTTAAGAAGACGGTTAGCAATAGAGAATGGAAGCCGGGATTTATCTTTGCATTCCAGAATGATCCTGGAATAGTGAGCAATTTTGGCAGAGGAGAGCAGGGCCCGATAATGCTTTATGTGGCCCAGCCAGATCTGGCTGTGAATGGATAAACCAGTTGTCCTCCATATCGTAAACTAGTTCCTGAGTTTACATGACAATGCTAATAAATTGCCAAATTTTTAAAGTGTATTTCATGTGATTCCTTTGGTGATGGATGTTAAATCTGATTTACATGATAATGCCAATAGATGGCCAAATACACAAAATGGTTTAATTTTATGAAATAAATAGTTAAGTGCATTTGGCGAACGTCACCAACTGCCCAAACATCTGGGGGCGTGGCAGTCAGGTAATTCTGATCTCCCATCCCCCTCTCTCCTGAGTGTGGTGGTCACCCAATTCTCTTGTCACTGCGCCATCGCCAAGGACTTCTCCCCTTCCCCCGGCTGCAGTTCCCTTTAAATTGTTTCCAGTAAGTGACTCTCTGACTGAAGCTGCTTTCTATTAACCCAACCAATCGCATTATATAATCATTTCAAGCTTACGCTCCCTGTCAGATTTGCGACTGGAAGATAGACAGCACGAGACAAGCCTACCAGGACAAAGCCCCTGCCTCTCGGCTGCTGTCTTAGCTCAGCTTGTACCAAGAACTCAATTCCCCGGGCTGCCTCGGCCTGATCTAGAATGTTCTGCAGCAGGCAGTCGATATTAATCTTTGGAGTCATGAGAGGAAGTGTTAAAAAAAATTAGATAAGCTTGAGTACAAAATTGTAGTGAGAGTCAACACATTATAATTCCGACTGATGGATTTTAAAGTTATTTAATATTTCTATTGAGTCAGAGGATTCGAGCCGCACAACCGATGGCTAATGTATCTTTTACTGATCCGACCATCCTGTGAATTCAGCTTTTCACCCTCGATGAGAGGGTTTTCCAACACAATAGCCGTTCCCTTCTGAGGAACGGTGAAACAGCAGGCCACACATTCAGAGAGAGCGGTCTGTCTGATTATAATGGTCCTGTGCTGGTTCTGTAGCATGTTCGGCTGCTGATGAATTTGCTTGTCCGGGCAATCTTAGATCCACTCTTTAGCACTGAATACACTGTCGGAGGTGCCGTCTTTCGGATGAGACGTTAAACCGAGGCCCCGTCTACTCTCTCAGGTGGGTGTAAAAGATCCCACGGCACTATTTCGAAGAAGAGCAGGGGAGTTATCCCCAGTGTCCTGGGGCCAATCTTAACCAACATCCCTAAAAACAGATTATCTGGTCATTATCACATTGCTGTTTGCGGGAGCTTGCTGTGCGCAAATTAGCTGCCGCGTTTCCTACATTACAACAGTGACTCCACTTCACAAAGTACTTCATTGGCTGTAAAGCGCTTTGGGACGTCCCAAGGTTGTGAAAGGCGCTAGAGAAATGCAAGTTCTTTCCTTTTTACTTTCTTTCATGTGAATTCCCTTTCTCGTTTATATTTCAGGTTCTGGATGACCCGGCTGAAGACCATCTGCACATGGGTATGTGATTGGCACTCTTCAGCTCGAGCTGCAGTGTTTTAGATTATCATTTACTCACATCATATTAATGCTGCGTTGCACCAAATAGTGTTTTTCAATTTGTCTGATAAAAATGGTACTTGCTTCTCACACCTTGTCCTCCTGGGAAATGCGAGGTGACTGCATTCTGCTGAGCTCCCCTAGCTACAGGGTGGCAGCCCTGGGAGCGCATCGTGAGCAACACCCAACCTCTAATTAAATAAACAGCAGAGCTGAATTTGCACAGGGGCTCCCTCGGTCTCTGCCAGTCTCTCCCCTCGGTCTCTGCCAGTGTCTCCCCTCGGTCTCTGCCAGTGTCTCCCCTCGGTCTCTGCCAGTGTCTCCCCTCGGTCTCTGCCAGTGTCTCCCCTCGGTCTCTGCCAGTCTCTCCCCTCGGTCTCTGCCAGTGTCTCCCCTCGGTCTCTGCCAGTCTCTCCCCTCGGTCTCTGCCAGTGTCTCCCCTCGGTCTCTGCCAGTGTTTCCCCTCGGTCTCTGCCAGTGTCTCCCCTCGGTCTCTGCCAGTGTCTCCCCTCAGTCTCTGCCAGTGTCTCCCCTCGGTCTCTGCCAGTGTCTCCCCTCGGTCTCTGCCAGTGTTTCCCCTCGGTCTCTGCCAGTGTTTCCCCTCGGTCTCTGCCAGTGTCTCCCCTCGGTCTCTGCCAGTGTCTCCCCTCGGTCTCTGCCAGTGTCTCCCCTCGGTCTCTGCCAGTGTCTCCCCTCGGTCCCCAGGGAATTATAGACCGGTCAGCCTGACATCAGTGGTGGGTAAAATGATGGAATCAATTATTAAAGATGTCATAACAGACCATTTGGAAAGTGGCGACATGATAGGTCCAAGTCAGCATGGATTTGTGAAAGGGAAATCATGCTTGACAAATCTTCTGGAATTCTTTGAGGATGTTTCCAATAGGGTGGACGGGGGGGAAACCAGTAGATGTGGTGTATTTGGACTTTCAGAAGGCCTTCGACAAGGTCCCACACAAGAGATTGGTGTGCAAAGTTAAAGCACATGGGATTGGGGGTAATGTGTTGACGTGGATTGAGAACTGGTTGGCACACAGGAAACAAAGAGTAGGAGTAAATGGGTACTTTTCAGAATGGCAGGCAGTGACCAGCAGGGTACCGCAGGGTTCGGTGCTGGGGCCCCAGCTGTTTACATTATATATTAATGATTTGGACGAAGGGATTAATTGTAATATCTCCAAATTTGCGGATGACACTAAATTGGGAGGCAGTGTGAACAATGAGGAGGATGCTAGGAGGCTACAGAGTGACTTGGACAGGTTGGGTGAATGGGCAAATGTATGGCAGATGAAGTACAATGTGGATAAATGTGAGGTTATCCACTTTGGTGGTAAAAATAGGGAGGCAGACTATTACCTGAATGGTGGCAGATTAGGGAAAGGGGAGGTGCAACGAGACCTGGGCGTCATGGTACATCAGTCACTGAAGGTGGGAAGGCAAGTGCAGCAGGCAGTCAAGAAAGCAAATGGCATGATGGCCTTCATAGCAAGGGGATTTGAGTACAGGAGTAGGGAGGTGATGCTACAGTTGTACAGGGCCTTGGTGAGGCCACACCTGGAGTATTGTGTGCAGTTTTGGTCTCCTAACTTGAGGAAGGACATTCTTGCTATTGAGGGAGTGCAACGAAGGTTCACTAGATTGATTCCTGGGATGGCCAGACTGACATATCAAGAAAGACTGGATCAACTGAACTTGTATCCTCTGGAGTTCAGAAGAATGAGGGGGGATCTTATAGAGACGTTTAAAATCCTGACTAGTTTAGACAAATTAGATGCGGGCAGAATGTTTCCAATGTTAGGGAAAACTAAAACCAGGGGTCACAGTCTAAGGATAAAGGGGAAGCCATTTAAGACTGAGATGAGGAGGAACTTCTTCACCCAGAGAGTGGTGAATCTGTGGAATTCTCTACCACAGAAGGTTGTTGAGGCCAGTTCGCTAAATATATTCAAAAGGGAGTTAGATATAATACTCACAACTAGGGGGATCAAGGGGTATGGCGAGAAAGCAGGAATGGGGTACTGAGGTAGCATGTTCAGCCATGAACGCATTAAATGGCGGTGCAGGCTCGAAGGACCGAATGGTCTACTCCTGCACCTATTTTCTATGTTTCTATGTTTCTATGTTTCTATGTCTCTGCCAGTGTCTCCTCTCGGTCTCTGCCAGTGTCTCCCCTCGGTCTCTGCCAGTGTCTCCCCTCGGTCTCTGCCAGTGTCTCCCCTCGGTCTCTGCCAGTGTTCCCCCTCGGTCTCCCGAAATTAACTTCACCAGAAGACTGGTGGAACTCTCAACAAATTGCTGAGAGGTGCAGAGAACTCCCACGACATTTCAAGGCTAGAGCGATTGTATAGATTTTAAGCAGTGTTTTAGAATGCATGTGATTGTTGATATAAGTGATTCTGTCGAGCTGTCCGGCAAACCCTTCGTCTTGTTTCCTAACTTGGTGAGGTGACGGTGTCACTTGAGTTGTTAAACATCATGTCATGAAAGTGTCATCTCCTCATTCCTTGGACAAACATGTCACTCAGCTGCTTTGACTCAGCGCAAATTCACCAGAATGATCCTGGAGCTTAAAGGGTTAAATTATGAGGACAGGGTGCATAAACCTGGCTTGTATTCCCTTGAGTTTAGAAGATTAAGGGGTGATCTGATCGAGGTGTTTAAGACGATTAAAGGATTTGATAGGGTAGATAGAGAGAAACTATTTCCTCGAGTGGGGGGAGTCCAGAACAAGGAGGATAACCTTAAAATGAGAGCTGGGCTGTTCAGGGGTGATGTCAGGAAGCACTTCTTCACACAAAGGGTGGTGGAAATCTGGACTCCTCTCCCCCAAAAAGCTGTGGCTGCTGGGGGTCAATTGGAGCTTTCAAGACTGAGATCGCTCGATTTTTGTTGGGTAAGGGTATCAAGAGGTATGGAGCAAAGCCGGGTAAATGGGGTTGAGGTGGAGATCCTTGCCCCCACCCCCAGCAGGAAGCACAGCCCCCCAACCTTTGCCGACCCCTCGACATTTAAATAATGGTGGGGGAAGGGCAGGGATAACCATTGAATTCCCAACCTCCTGGTTGAAGTATTGACAACCCAGCTAACTGCAGGTGACGAGGCAGCGATGGAAAGCCCATTGATGTCCTTGTTAGAGGGAGCGAGCCGAGCAGTGGCCCACCCACCCCTCTAGTCAGCCTCCTGTTGGTAGTGTTGGTCCCACTCTCACCTCGGAGTCCAAAAGGTCATGGGTTCAAGTCCCACTCCAGAGATTTGAGCACATAATCCAGGCTGACACTCCAGCGCAGTGCTGTATGTGGGATAGTGCTGTGCAACAATTGGCTGCCGCATTTCCTACATCACAACAATCGCTACATTGCAAAAGTACTTCATTGGCTGTGAAGCGCTTTGGGAAGTCCTGAGGTCGTGAAAGGCGCTATAGAAATGCAAGTCCTTTTTTTTCCTACAGTACTGCCTTCTCCTGTTCTGGTGCTTCCAGCTTTTGTTTTTCTCTTTTCCCTGTCAGCTCTTCATTATCCTGGAGGGGGGGGGGGTGAAAAATTCTACTTCGGCGGCAGCGCAACATGGGTAGCCGTGGATCGTCTGCCTGTCATACCCCCCCCCCCCCCCACCCGATTTCCCTTTGCATTGGGCAGGGTGTACAGTGATCCGTTACTGCCTGCTTTGAGCCCTCGCCGACGGTGAATTCTGCCCCCTTTGCTTCAAGTGTCTTTCCCTTGGAACATCCAGAATATCGGCACAAGGGGATTAGCCAATGCCGAGCTCGTGGCTTTTCCAGGAAGCAGGAAAGAGGTGCCACGCCTTGTGTGAACGGTCTGGTTCTACCCACGTTGACAGGCAGAGGTGGCCCTGCCCGGATTTACCAGAGGAGCTGGACCTGGGAGGCGCAGTGACAGAAGCTAGGCCGTCTGCTGCAAGGGCACCTGCTGCTCGTGTGCACCACAGGGCTGGCACTGTCAGCAGTAGCAATGGCCCTCAAATTTTCCGCTTCCACCTCCTTCCAGGCAAGCTGCCACGTAGTCCTAGGGGGAGGGGGAGCTGGAGGGGTAAACAGGGCCTCCCTCTGCTCTGTGGCTTCATTCTCCACTTCCCCCTGCCATCAAATAACGGGCTGGAGTGTTGCCTGCTCCAAGCTGGGCTTCCTTCCCACATTTATATTGGACCAGCCGCTGGGCCGTGACGGCCATTTCTGTTACTATGGCGGAAGATCGGGAGAAGGCACATTTTTACCCATTTATCTGGGGTTCCCGGCGATTTTTCCACTGAAGTTCCGGTGGCCGATCGGGAGAATCCGTGAGGAAACCCAGGACAGTTCAGTCTCAGAGCGTTGTGTAAGACTGTGTAATGTACAGGTATTGGGATCCAAACCACACTGTGTCACATCATGAAGTAATGGACAAGCAAATGAGCAACAAACACATTAACAAGTAATGAACACTTAAACAAATATTGAACACGTTAACAAGTGAGAGTAATGAACCCGTGTGTATGACTTGAACCAACAACCTTCTGACTCAGGCAAGGGTGCGACCAATTGAGCCACGGCTGACACCTCATGTTAACATGTTTGCTTCTGTCTTCATTATGCTTCTGTGTTCGATACATGTTAACGTGCTCGATATTTAACAAGCATTCAATACTTGTTAACATGTTCAATACTTGTCAATGTGTTCAATAATTGTTTAAGTCTTTATTACTTGCGAAAGTGTTTGTTTCCTGTTTGTGTTCATTCATTGTTTACATGTTCGATACTTGTTTACGTGTTTGTTACTTGTGAACATGCTTGATACATGCGAACATGTATGTTATAAATACCACATTGTGTCATCACAACTCGAAAGGCTGTGAAGCCGATTTTTAGACAGTCAAACGTTTTTACAATGCCAGGAGGAAGCAGAAGCAAGATAAGAAAAGTGCTTAAACAACTTCTAAAAGAACATCTGAAGAAGTAGATGAGGTTAAATTATATAGAATAAAAGGAAAATTAAAGTTTAAATTTTAAGTTTGTTCCATTATTAATCCAGAATCTATCGCCATCTTCCTATTTGAATTTATATATTCATCTGTTCATTTTCTTTTTCTTGTGCTTTCAGTATTTGAACTCATGAGTAAAGGGTAAGTCCGGAATCATTGTTAACCCTGCCATTTTCTAGCACTTGGTGTTGTTGCTGTATCTAACTCTCCCTTCTACCCATCGTGTCTTCTCTACTATTTAGTCCCGTGATGGAGGTTCCGACTGATAAACTGTTCTCGGAGGAACAGGCACATTTCTACTTCAGAGATATCATCATGGGCATCGAATACTGTGAGTGTCAAATATCACGTTCCCATAGCAACTGCCTTACTGCATGGTGACCACTTTTGATATTAATCTCCAAGCAGTACCTTCTGATGTGGTTGCTGTTTTATCCCTACAATCATCTTGAACAGATTGTTTTGTGATTAAACTTTTGATATCATTTTTAGCCATTTGCAGTTTACAATTATCAAATAATTTGAAACTACGGTGACAGATTTGGGCCATTTGAAATATTATTTTGAAATGTTTTTCGAGGAAACTTTTTTCTGCCCTTTACTCATTTAGCATTTTGGAATTGTCACAGTTCAAAAGAAGTGAAGGCTGGTTGAAATTCACAGATTAGTGTTTTGTACATTCTATTTAATATCCAGTAGGTTCTGTGGAAGGATGGGAAAAGTGGGTTGAATGGCCTCCCACATCTGCACACATCCTTGGGATTGGGAGAATCATATTTATAACATGAGCTAGTCGATCTCCCAGTGCGTTATACACCGGGAGTCAGGACTGAGTGTAGTCCTCAGATGAAGTGGGCCTGGAGGCACTTTAATCCCAATATTAAACTCACACATTTCCATTACAAATTCCTATGACCATTTAGAATGGAAAATGCTGCAGCGTCTCCATGGGTGGTGGGGAGAGGGGTGAGGGCGGGGGGGAAGATTGTCATTACAGTGTGATGAGGTTATATTGGCAGTTTCCATTATAAATGTGGACATAAGAATTTAAAATAGGAAAAGTTTACAACAAATGTGTGTAGAAAGTAGACTTTGAATATATTACAGATGTTACATGTTGATCGAATATAAACATATTGAGCTTCAGTAACAC
Source organism: Squalus acanthias (assembly GCA_030390025.1). Lineage (NCBI taxonomy): Eukaryota > Metazoa > Chordata > Chondrichthyes > Squaliformes > Squalidae > Squalus > Squalus acanthias. The sequence goes on along the minus strand of CM059448.1, from coordinate 44,320,197 downwards.
CACACAAATCTGGACTATTAGGTCAGAGTGTTCTTCCTTAACAACAACAACAACTTTCAGTTAGATAGCACATTTAACGTATTAAAACATTCCAAGGTGCTTCACAAGAGCGTTATCAGATAAAATGTGACACCGAGCCACATAAGGAGAAATTAGGTGACCAAAAGCTTGGTCAAAGAGGTAGGTTTTAAGGGGCGACTTAAAACGAGGAGAGAGAGGCGGAGAGGTTTAGGGAGGGAATTCCAGAGCTTGGGGCCTAGACAACTGAAGACATGGCCGCCAATGGTGGAGCGATTAAAATCGGGGATGCACAACAGGCTACAATTGGAGGAGCGCAGAGATCCTAGAGGGTTGTAGGGCTGGAGGAGGTTACAGAGATAGGGAGGGGCGAGGCCATGGAGGAATTTGAACACGAGGGGGAGAATTTTAAATTTGAGGTGTTGGTGGACCGGGAGCCAATGTAGGTCGGCAAGCACTGGGATCAATAGGACTTGGCGCGAGTTGGAATACAGGCAGCATAGTTTTGGAAGAGATCAAGCTTATGTAGGGCGCAAGGTGGGAGGCCGGCCAGGAGTGCGTTGGGATAGTCGAGTCTGGAGGTAACAAAGGCATGGATGAGGGTTTCAACAGCAGAAGAGCTGAAGCGGGGCGGAGATGGGCGATGTTACGGAGGTGGAAGTAGGCGGTCTTGGTGATGACATTCAAACTCCTCCACTCATGATATCAGGATGAGTGGGTTCACTCCATTGTGTAAATGCAATTTGTGAACACTTCCTCGATAGGAGGTTATATTTCACAATGGAATGGGTGCATTCCTACAGTGTGCTGGACCAGCACTCTAGATACTGTTCTATGATCCGACATTTATTCTAACAGTCTCTGATGGCCCCTCACACTTGTCTCCTGATTTCTTGTGACTGCTTTAGATGAGCTGTGTTGTAAGTCACTTCCTGCCAGCCTGTGACATGCAAGGGGTTAATTTGATGAGTTTGCGATCCGGGTATGGAGCTTTGAACGGCTATTGGGAATTCGGGCAGGAATTGGTAAAATGTACCCCCTGATGCACCGGGAATTCCCTCGGGCCGGGGGTGTGGGTGGGGGCAGGTTCTTGCCATCGACCACGAACATGGTTCAGACCTCTCGTTAGTGCCGTTGCTCCGCCCGCCACCCACCTGGTGTGAGCTGCAACTGAAAATAGGCCCCGATTCGTTCTAGGCTCTGGAATAAGTGGGTGAGCAAAATAACTTTATTTTATCTTTCCAATTCCCGTAGTACACTACCAGAAGATCATCCACCGAGATGTCAAACCTTCAAACCTGCTCCTGGGAGATGACGGGCACATTAAGATCGCTGACTTTGGAGTCAGCAATCAGTTTGAAGGGAACGACGCCTTGCTGTCCAGTACGGCTGGGACCCCGGCATTCATGGCACCAGAGACACTCTCCGAGACCAGGAAGAGCTTTCATGGGAAGGTAGGCAGACGGTGGCCTGTGTCTCATAGCTCCATGACTAAATGGAAGAAAGTTTCTGCGTCACGAGATCCCGGCCGGGGTCTATTTTTCACTCATTCACTTTAAGTGTTTCCATTCGCCCATCACCCCAGTGCAGTCATCCCTGAGGGAGGTGCCGTCTTTTGGATGAGACGTTAAACCGAGGCCCCTTCTGCTCTCTCAGGTGGATGTAAAAGATCCCACGGCACTATTTCGAAGAAGAGCAGGGAGTTATCCTCGGTGTCGTGGCTAAAAACAGATTATCTGGTCGTTATTCCATTGCTGTTTGTGGGAGCTTGCTGTGCACAAATTAGCTGCTGCGTTTCCCACATTACAACAGTGTCTACACTTCAAAAGTACTTCATTGGCTGTGAAGTGCTTTGGGGCGTCCGGTGGTTGTGAAAGGCGCTATAGAAATGCAAGTCTTTCTCCGTCTTTAAGATGCTCTTTGACTAAGCTTTTGGTCACCTGTCCTTATATTTCTTTATGTGGCTCGGTGTCTGATAAACTCCTGTGAAGCGCCTTGGGATATTCTACTGCGTTAAAGGTGCTATATAAATGCAAGTTGTTGTCTGCGTTGTTTAGTCTAAAATTGCTGGGTTCCCTGCTTCACTCCGTCCTCCAATGGTGCAGGCCGTTGATCCCGGCCTAAATCCTGGGGCCAGGGTGGTGTTAATATTCAGGGAGGTCAGCCTCATCCTGTACAGAGGCGCATGCCCCTGCTTTACCAGTGGAAGATCGGAATACCATCTGTCTCTCCGATGGAGGTACTCAAGGCCCTTGACGGCCAAATATCAGGATAAGAAATGTCTTCCTAATCCTGCAGGGAAGTGAGAGCCTGCCTTCCTTCTGAGGTGAGAGCTCCCTCTGGGGGTGGGGACACTCTGCACCGTGGGGAGGGAGTTGGTTGTGGCTGACAAAAGCATTGCATTGGCCCCTCAGCTCGGCCCCTCAGCTCATGATCAAGGAAGCAGAAGTTGGGTCTCAAGAGTGAGGGAAATGTGGGAGAGGGTTCAGGGCTTTAGTGGTTGGGAAACTAGGGGAGGGGGAGCTGAAGCTGTGCGTTGCTTTTTTGAGTTGAGAGCTCTTTGGGGCTGTCGGGTTTTTCATCAATCAGCTTTTTCCCGTGGTTTGTCGGTTGCCGAGTGTGCGAAAGTGACGATTGATTTGGCTGAAGCATTCAGAAAGTAAAATGGGCAGATTCCCAATGTAATGGCGTCTGACAAGATTGGGCCAAGGCAGGAGGGCTGTGCCTTTGTCATTGCCTCTCCCTGACCACCTGGCTTATGATTTGATCTTCCACATGTGCTTCCATTAGTTTAGTTTTCCTGCAGGTAATATTGGTGTCTCCATGAATGAGCAGATCAGAGTTGGAAGGATGGAGTGTGTAAGCAGGGGTGTGTGGGGCTGGAGGGTGGGGGTTGCGGAGATCGGGTGGGCTGTTGCCACAGATGGATTAGTATACCAGGATGGCTACTTTGAAATCAAGGAGGACAATTGTTGTAACATTGTTAATGTTGTGTTTCAGGCTTTGGATGTCTGGGCCATTGGAGTGACCTTGTACTGCCTGGTCTTTGGCAAGGTAGGTAAATAGTTCTCGTACTGTGACAGGATCCGGGTTCTTTGTAAGTCAGGTGGGAGTGCAGCAGAGGTTAGACTCGAGCTCAGGTACGCAAGGTCCATTAAACAGCAGTAGGCCTTGGGCGTGTACTGGAAATGGATCATTTTGTTTGTGTGAATTCTCTGCTACACTTGCCTGTGTCAGGGTTATCCCTCGAACGACAGCAGGAATTGCAACCTTCAAAGCTGCCATTTTGTTGCAGGTTCTGCTCCAACTGCAAAGACGAAGGGGTAAAGTTCAACTGTCAGCAAGATGGTGGACTGGCCCGGGATGCTGTGACTCTTACAAGCCGTGCACCTTGCTTTGTTTCTTTTCTCCTTTCTCTTTTGTTCTGTTTTACTGCTTGCACCACACGCAGTGCCAGCAAGCAGCGGCTACCCCTCTATCAGCGCAGTCCTGTGGGCAACTGCCTGGAGGACAGCCGTGCCCCAGCACAAAGTGCCCTCCAGGTGTCTGTCCCACCCGGGCAGGCAACACTCCCACTCAATGCCTCCCCTGACACCCCAGCCAATGTGACTAACCATGTGGAGAATCACTGGAAACTCATGTGCTATCACTCTGTGGCCCAATCCATTGAAACACCAGTGCCAATATTGTAAGTTAATAAGCCAACATATAAAATAACCTGATAGGGTGAGACATAGTAAGGTGGGAGAAGGCTCATGTGGAGCAGTAGACCAATTTGGCCTCTTTCTGTGCTGTAAATTCTAAGGAAGTCTATGTAAGTCAAAATACATTAGTTTAACTAGAACACTTGGGGGGAAAAATTCGGTGGCGCCCTCTTCGTGCCCTGAAAAAGTTAGCGCCCCTGCGCCGTAAGTTCAGTGGTAGCGCCCCAAGCAGGAGGCTACTGGAAGTGCTCCCCCTCCCTCTTGGGGCATTCCCATTCAATATCGCGGCGCTACGTGCAGCAGCCCTCCCTCCCCTGATTAAAGGGGAGGGGCCTAGCGCAGCGCGCACCAGGGCCCTGCTGGACCACCGGGGAGCGGGGTGCCGGCAAAGCAGCCCGGCACTCCTCTCGAGTGATCGCGGCTGGCACCCTGCATAAAAAAGGGAAAGGGGGCAGGTGCTGGCAGGCGGTCAAAAAAAAATGGCCGCCCGACACCTGCCCTTTAACTAGCTTCGCCGCAGCTGCAAAAATGCCCCCTGACCTTGTCGGACCTATCGTCCGGCGGTAGGTCAGAGGGCGCAACTGAAGGTTGCGGCCGGGGCACTGCACATGGCGATGACGTCATCGCCAGAGGCGCAGCGCCGTGGGGCGCTACCGGCTACCGCCGCCGCTAACCTCCCGCTGAATTTCACGGGAGGCATTAACAGTACTGCGCCCGGGTGCTCAGGACTTTGCGCCCCCTGGGGGCACTTACGGGAGGCGCAAAGCAACCCGATTTTTCCCCCTTGATAACTGCAAGAGGACTAATTAATAATTAATACCTTTGTACCTTTGTCTGCAGTGCCCGTTTATGGATGACTACATCCTGGCACTTCACGCCAAGATTAAGAGCCGGCCTGTGGAGTTTCCAGAGAAGTAAGTAAAGATGGTTAAATGTTGAAACTATTTGATGTCACGAGAGCTTATATCCAAGCCCACATCCAAGTCATTAATATATATCAAGAAAAGCAGTGGTCCTAGAACTGACCCCTGGGGAACACCACTGTAAACCTTCCTCCAGTCCGAAAAACAACCGTTCACCACTACTCTCTGTTTCATGTCACTTAGCCAATATTGTATCCATGCTGCCACTGTCCCTTTTGTTCCATGGACTTCAACTTTGCTGGCAAGCCTATTATGTGGCACTTTATCAAACGCCTTTTGGAAATCCATGCACACCACGTCAACTGCATTGCCCTCATCAACCCTCTCAGTTACCTCATCAAAAAACTCGATCAAGTTGGTTAAACATGATTTGCCTTTAACAAATCCATGCTGGCTTTCCTTAATTAATCCACACTTGTCCAAGTGACTGTTAATTTTGTCCCTGATTATTGCTTCTAAAAGCTTCCCCACTACCGAGGTTAAACTGCCTGGCCTATAGTTGCTGGGTTTATCTTTACACCCTTTTTTGAACAATGGTGTAACATTTGCAATTCTCCAGTCCTCTGGCACCACCCCCGTTTCTAAGGAGGATTGGAAGATTATGGCCAGTACCTCCGTGATTTCTTCCCTCACTTCCCTCAGCGTCCTAGGATGCATCCCATCTGGTCCTGGTGACTTATCAACTTTAAGTGCAGCCAGCCTTTCTAGTACCTCCTCTTTATCAATTTTTATCCCATCCAGTATCTCCACTACCTCCTCCTTCACTATGTCTATGGCAGCATCTTCTTTCTTGGTGAAGACAGATGCAAAGTACTCATTTAACACCTCAGCCATACCCTCTGCCTCCATGTGTAGGTCTCCTTTTTGGTCCCTAATCAACCCCACCCCTCCTCTTACTACCTCTTCAAAGGCAGCCCATTGTTCCATTACAGTTTTGCCTGCCAGTCTTTGATTCCAATTTACCTGGGTCAGATCCGTTCTCCTCGCACTGAAATTGGCCTTCTTCCAATTAAGTATTTTTACTCTAGATTTCTCCCTGTTTTTTTCCGTAGCTAATCTAAACCTTATGATACTATGATCACTGTTCCCTAAATGTTCCCCTACTGACACTTGCTTCACTCGACCCACCTCATTCCCCAGAACCAGATCCAGCAATGCCTCCTTCCTCGTCGGGCTGGAAACATACTGATCAAGAAAGTTCTCCTGAACACAGTTCAGAAATTCTTCCCCCTCTCTGCCCTTTTTACTGTTACTATCCCAGTCTATATTAGGATAGTTGAAGTCCCCCATTATCACTACTCTATAGTTCTTGCAACTCTCAGTAATTTCTTTGCAAATTTGCTCCTCCATATTTTTCCCACTAGTTGGTGGCCTATAGAATACACCTAGTCGTGTAATGGCACCTCTATTGTTCCTTAACTCTAGCCATATAGATTCTGTCCATGACCCCCTCCAGGACATCCTCCCTCTCCAGAACTGTAACGTTCTCCTTAACCTATCTTTCCTGAACACCTTATATCCAGGAATATTTCATACCCAATCCTGCCCTTTTTTGAGCCAGGTCTCCGTTATTGCCACCACATATTCCCATGTGGCTATTTGCGCCTGCAGCTCACCAACCTTGTGCTTCGTGCGTTCACATTCATACACTGTAAACCATCCTGTGTTCCCTCTTAGTCTGACCTCACCTAATACCGCACTATTTCTTACTCTAGTGCTATCCTTTGTGCCCTTTGTTTCTCTTTTCTAATGCTACATCCTGGTGCCCATCCCCCTGCCAACTTAGTTTAAACCCTCCCCAACAGCACTAGCAAACCTCCCCGCGTGGATGTTGGTTCCAGCTCTGTTGAAGTGCAACCCGTCCCACCCCCCCTCAGAAATGGTCCCAATGCCCCAAGAATCTAAAGCCCTCCCTCCTGCACCATCTCTCCAGTCACGCATTCAGCTGCTCTACCCTCCTATTTCTATACTCACTGGCTCGTGGCACCGGGAGTAATCCAGAGATTACTACCTTTGAGATCCTGCTTTTTAATCTCTTTTGTAGCTCCCTAAAATCTGCCTGCAGGACCTCATCCCTCTTTCTAGCTATGTCATTGGTACCGATATGGACCACGACCTCTGGCTGTTCTCTCTCCCCCCTCAGAATGTTCTGCAGCCGCTCAGTGACATCCTTAACCCTGGCACCAGGGAGGCAACATACCATCCTGAAGTCACATCTGCGGCCGCAAAAACGCCTGTCTGCTCCCCTAACTATTGAATCCCTCACCACTATTGCTTTCCCGATCTTCCTCCTCACCACCCTGTACAGCTGAGCCACCCGTGGTGCTTGGCTCTGGCTGTACTCCCCAGAGGAACCATCGCCCTCTCGAGTACTCAGAACAGAATACTGGTTGGAGAGTGAGATGCACTCAGGGGACTCCTGCACTACCTGCCTGGTCCTTCTCTTCTGTCTGGCGGTCACCCATTCTCTCTCTGCCTGCACACTCCTTAGCTGTGGGGTGACCACCTCCTGAAACGTGCTATCCATGTAGCTTCAGATGCACCACAGTGACACCAGCTGCTGTTCAAGCTCCAAAACCCGGAGCTTGAGCTCCTCCAGCTGACAACACCTCCTGCACACGTGGTTGTCCAGCACACGGGAAGTGTCCTGGAGTTCCCACATGGCACAGGATGTGCATTCCGCTGGACCGAGCTGCCCTGCCATGCCTTTATTTATTCAACTATTAACTAACTTTATAGAAACTTAAGACTAAGATGTATCTAATTCAAGTTATTAATATCATAGAATATTAACATATTGCACCCAAATCGGAGCAAATAGCATATCGAGCAATATCTGTATCTGAAACAGCTGTAGTATCTCCATAATCAAACAGCACCCAATATCATTACCACCAATTAAATGGGCCACAGTGACCAGGCAGGAAGCTGAAACAAGTATTCCCTTTCTTGCATACAGTCTAAGGAGCAATACATTTAAGACGGTAATCCATTGGCTCAGCTGGTAGCACTCTTGCCTGTTTAGAAGGTTGTGGGCTCAAGTCCCACTCCAGAGTCTTGAGCACAAAATCTAGGCTGACACTCCAGTGCAGTGCTGAGGGAGTGCAGCACTGTCGGAGGTGCCGTCTTTCGGATGAGATGTCAAACCAAGGCCCGGTCTGCCCCCTCAGGTGGATGGAGGAGATTCCATGACACTATTTGAAGAAGCGCATAGGAGTTCTCGGCCAGCATTTATCCCATAACCAACATCACGAAAAAACAGATTATCTGGTCATTTATCTCATTGCTGTTTGTGGGATTTTGCTGTGCACAAATTGGCTGCCGTGTTTGACTACATTGATTGCACTTCAAAAGTACTTCATTGGCTGTGAAGCGCTTTGGGATGGCCTGAAATAGTGAAAGATGCTATAGAAATGCAAGTTCAACCTCTGGGTCCCACTGGTGTGCGTGAAATTGTTCCTTGTTCCTGAAGTTGATGGTGTGATCTGAACACATCGAGTGGTTTGCAGCCTTGTAATTCTCCTTCAGGAATCCATTATCAGCTATGTATTACTCTCCCTCATCACTGAGATGAACCTGTCACATGGCGTTACACATGGTGACCTGACCCAGTTTGGAGTACCAGAAGCAGAGCCATCATACACTTAGTAATAAAGATGGCAAAATCACCGCTCTCAAATAAACTTTTATTCCAGAAATAATTTTCAAATCGAAAAATGATCGAGTTCAACATGGGAAAATGTGAGGTCACCCACTTTAGATCTGAGAAAGACAAATCAGAGAATTTTCTTAATGATGAGAGACTAGGAGCTGTGGAAGAGCAAAGGGATTTAGGTGTCCATGTACACTGATCACTAAAAGCTAGTACACAGACAAAAAAAGTCATCAAACTCAACTATTGGAATTGGAATTCAAAGGTGAGGGAGTGATGCTTCAGTTATAGCGAGCTTTGCTCAGACCCCATCTGGAGCACTGCGTTCAGTTTTAGGTATTGAACCTCAGGAAGGCTATATTGGCATTGGAGGGGGCGCAGCGCAGATTCATCAGAATGATACCAGGGCTTAAAGGGTTAAATTTTGAGGACAGGTTGCATAGACTTGGCTTAAATTCTCTTGAGTTTAGAAGGTTGAGGGGTGATGTAATCAAGGTATCTAAAATTATTAAGAAATTCAATAGAGTAGATACAGGGGGACTATTTCCTCTTGTGGGGGGAGTCCAGAACAAGCAGGGCACAATCTTAAAATTAGAGCTCAGCCATTCAGGAGTGAAATCAGGAAGCACTTTTTCACACAAAGGGTAGTGGAAATCTGGAATCTCTTCCCCAAAATGCTGTGGCTGCTGGGGTTCATTGAAATTTTAAAGACTGAAATAGATTTTTGTTGGGTAAGGGTATCGAGGGATGTGGAGCTAAGGCGGTAAATGGAGATGAGGTACAGATCAGTCATGATCTAGTTGAGTGGTGGAATGGCCTACTCCTCCCCTATGTTCCTATAAATGCTTCTTTCGCTGCCCGTTGTTAACCGATATTCTAAATCCATCTTTCCCAGACAACAAATCAGTGAGGAACTGAAGAACTTGCTTCTCCAGATGTTGGATAAAAATCCGAACACTAGGATTACAATTCCCCAGATAAAGGTATGAAATGACCACACAATTTTAAAATGATAAGACCCTGTATTGTTTCAGTTGGAGTCACTGATGAACGGGTCTTGTGTAAAAGAGTTATTCATTAACAATATTTCATTTAGGTGGGATGCATGGGTGATAATTAAAAGCTCCCATTTATCAGATCATTTATGTGAAGCAAAGCCCATCTGTATTTAGTTATTTCAGTGGAAACAAGCAAAGCCCACGCCTGATGGCAAGAAGTGATCACGGTCAGATCATAGAATCATAGAATGGTTACAGCACGGTAGAAGGCCATTCGGCCCGTCGAGTCCGTGCCGGCTCTCTGCAAGAGCACTTCAGCTAGTCCCGTTCCCCCTGCCCTTTCCCCGTAGCCCTGCAATTTTTTTTTCCTTCAGGTACTCAACCAATTCCCTTTTGAAAGCCGTGATTGAATCTGCTTCCACCACCCTTTCAGGCAGTGCATTCCAGATCCTAACCACTCGCTGCGTAAAAAAGTTTTCCCTTAATAATTAATAAGATTATTAATAACTACAACCGCCCACTGCCAATCCTGTCAAAGCTCCTGGAGACAATAAATAATGAAAAGTTCTCCCAGTGTTTCACCACAACAGCCTAACAGCTAGTCATCAAATGGCTTCAGAGCAAATCAGTTGATTTTTGATGCTCTCAGGGGGTAATGTCCACCTTCACTACCTGGACAGGTTCAATATCGGGCGGGGATCTGCTCTACCAGATTAGCCCACAGGCATTGAAGTTACCCCTTCAAGTCTCATGACTGTGTTGGTCCCTAATGCCACCAGGAGTGGCAGTACAGACTAACTGAGGAGCTGCCCTCTTGTGTGACGTATACGGGAAGCTGCTGAATTACTGAGCAATCAGTTCAGAGGATACAAGCATCGGTCATGACAAAAGAAGATCATCTGTGCATTGCTCCTTCAGGGAACATGGAGGACCAATTTCTGTCTGCTTCTCCTTGTCAATGGCCTGGTAGATGTTATCAAAAGTGATGTTATTCCCTTTGAAAACACAGCGTCAGTTTCCACATGTACGCTGACGACACCCAGCTCTACCTCACTACCTCTTCTCTCGACCCCTCCACGGTGTCTAAATTGTCAGACTGCTTGTCCGACATACAGTTCTGGATGAGCAACAATTTTCTCCAATTAAATATTGGGAAGACCGAAGCCATTGTTTTCAGTCCCCGCCACAAACTCCGTTCCCTAGCCACTGACTCCATCCCTCTCCCTAACATCTGTCTGAGGCTGAACCACACTGTTCGCAACCTTGGTGTCATATTTGACCCTGAAATGAGCTTCCGACCACATATCTGCAGCATAACTAAGACCGCCTACTTCCACCTCCGTAACATCGCCCGTCTCCGTCCTTGCCTCAGCTCATCCGCTGCTGAAACCCTCATCCATGCCTTTGTTACCTCTAGACTTGACTATTCCAACACACTCCTGGCTGGCCTCCCACATTCTACCCTACGTAAACTTGAGGCCATCCAAAACTCGGCTGCCCGTGTCCTAACTCGCACCAAGTCCCGTTCACCCATCACCCCTGTGCTCACTGACCGATATTGGCTCCCGGTTAAGCAACGCCTCGATTTCAAAATTCTCATCCTTGTTTTCAAATCCCTCCATGGCCTCGCCCCTCCCTATCTCTGTAATCTCCTTCAGCCCCACAACCCCCCGAGATATCTGCATTCCTCTAATTCTGCCCTCTTGAGCATCTCTGATTATAATCACTCGACCATTGGTGGCCGTGCCTTCAGCTGCCTAGGCCCTAAGCTCTGGAATTCCCTGCCTAAACCTCTCCACCTCTCCACCTCTCTTTCCTCCTTTAAGACGCTCCTTAAAACCTACCTTTTTGACCAAGCTTTTGGTCACCTGCCCTAATATCTCCTTATGTGGCTCGGTGTCTAATTTTTGGTCTTAAAATACTCCTGTGCAGCGCCTTAGGACATTTTACTACGTTAAAGGTGCTATATAAATACAAGTTGTTGTTGTTGTTATTATTGTTGCTGATGACACCACCTTCCCAATGAGAAAAGAAAGTCACAACTAAAGAGATTCACACAACTACAGACAAAATAAAACAACAGGCAGAAAATGGTGCATCCTCTTCAGGATAGAGAAGGCCAAGTCAATATATTTTATCTCAATATAAACCATGCAAAATGCATTATCTAGTTATTTATCTTATTATTTGTGGGACCTTGCTGTGCATGAACTGGCTGCCATGTTTTCCTACATAAGCAAAATCTCATTGAAACTTATAAAATTCTAACAGGACTAGACAGACTAGATGCAGGAAGGATGTTCCTGATGGCGGGGGAGTCCAGAGCCAGGGGTCACAGTCTAAGGATAAGGGGTAAGCCATTTAGGACTGAGATGAGGAGGAATTTCTTCACCCAGAGAGTGGTGAACCTGTGGAATTCTCTACCACAGAAAGCCATTGAGGCCAATTCATTAAATATATTCAAGAAGGAGTTAGATATATTTCTTAAGGCTAAAGGGATCAAGGGATATGGGGAGAAAGCAGGGACAGGGTACTGAATTTGGATGGTCAGCCATGATCGCATTGAATGGCGGAACAGGCTCGAGGGGCCGAATGGCCTACTCCTGCTCCTATCTTCTATGTTTCTATGTTTCTATCTTTCTGACCATGTGTTCGGTCATCTCTTCTAACTGCTACACTCCAGTCTGTGCTCCTGCCTGTGAATCACTTTGGCCCGTTTATTACCTTCAAGGCACGATATAAATGCAAGATGTTGCTGTTTAGCTTTGATAGTCCCGGCCACCTTGTTATTTTACAGAAACCAAATGGCTTGTTGCGGGGTGTGGGGGGAGGGATTTTGACTGAGAGCAAGATTCGGGTGGGCGGGGCTGGGACATACAGCAAACGTGACTGACCGGTGCTGTGTGAGGCCAGGGCAATTTTAACTCCCGGGTCTTACCTGCATTCCACCCGGTCAGCTGACTTTTGGGTGGCAGGAGGCCGCCCGCTGGCACCAAAGCAAGCCTCGCGCCAAGAGGCTAAGCCGCAAGAATGGGGAGGGTCTTGCGGGATGGAAAGGGGGGGGGAGGTGGGGAGCCCAGGACAGGGAGACCTGAACATTCCTCTCGAGGCCAGCAGGAGCCCTCCTGGTCCCACAAAGAAAGTAAAAAGAAAAATGACCTGTTTGGGCCTCGTCTGGTCCTGAGTGCTGTTCCTGCCCTCTTCACTGGGCGGGAAAGCTGCAGTGGTTTCCCCACTCAGGCCAGAGTTAAAATTGCAGTCGGGTCTTGATGACATCATTGGATCTGCGCATTTAAAGAACGACCCCGCTGGCTTCAGGCGGGTGCCTCTGCCGTATGTTCAGAAGAGCTGGTTAAAATGGAAGATGGCAGGTTCTCGGCGGGACATCGGAGGGTAAGTAAACTAGCCAATTTTAACTGAACCGCTCACCCCACCACCCCCACCCCACCCCTGGCCCAGATCCCGCCAGGCAGATAGGGTTAATATTGCCCCTTAGTGTTTGGTTGAATGCATGACCATTTCTTGTAATCTTCATCAAAATAGCTCTATTTGAAACACTTACGAAACTTCGTTACATTGGCCGATATTCCCACCTTGTTCAGATTTAATGACATTGAAGAAGGCAGGTCTTTCATTCCCAGAAATGGGTCTTTGAACAACTAACTACAAAGAACGTTAGGTGCTAATCTGTGGTTGTTGTGCAGCTGCATCAGTGGGTGACGAAGAACGGGACTGATCCTCTTCCGCTGGAGGAGGAGCATTGCAGCATGGTGGAAGTCACCGAGGAGGAGGTGATGAACTCAGTCAAGTTAATCTCCAGCCTCTCGACTGTGGTAAGAAAACCTTTCATCTTTAATACAAAGACATGGAAAGATTAATGCGCCCTATAGGAGCAAGATGTCAATGTTTCTTCACCTTATCCTTACAGTTACACTTACTAACAGAGAGGTTTCTAATTTCCATGGGTCTGAGGTTTGGCATCTGCTTGTTTAAGGGGCACAGATCTATTGAACGTATCCGTCCAATGGAAAATAAATGGGGCTGGCGTGTTGCAGTACGGCATCACTGCCACTAGTGGCCGATAAAGCCTCTCCTGGTAGATTCTCCTCCACCATCCCATTCTAGATGGGGCGGGATAGCAGTGGAGAATGAGGCACATCCCGCCTGTTAGGCCTACTGCCGCCTCGCCGCACTGACCTGGGTTTCCCTCCCGCCACCACCATTGGGACCACCGCTGGTGACTCCTCCCCTGCCCTCTGCGTGCCAGTGTTGGCTGGGGGGGCGGGGGGGGGAGTGGGGTCCAGGTCCTTGGCATCTGCCTCAGTTACCTGCGCTTTCCAGCGTCCCCATGTAGAAGGTGGTGGTGGGCCCCTGGAAGCAGCGGGAACGGCCCTTAGGTTCCCCAGCGCAGGGCAAGGCCTTGTACCGGACTCCTCTCCTTCCAATCCGGCTCCCACTTACATTCTGGCCTCAGCCTCAGTCTCGGCTGATCTCCCTGATCTTCAGGAATCCTCTGTCCCTTTAAATGCCCGGCCGCCTCACCTGGTTGCCACCGTCGGGATTTTGCGACCGTGCACTGGCGAGCTCCCTCTTGGCAGTGGGAAACCTGCCAGAGGCCCACCGTACATGTTCAGTAACCCCCGACCCAGAGAAATGGGCCGGAGTTGGGGTGGAGTCGGAGGAGTGGACACAACTCCCGCCCTACTGAAACTCCACCCTGATGGATTGCAGATGGTTTGCAAAATATATCCCAGGACAGATCGGTCCTGAGCTTCGAACCCTGACTTTAACCTAATGGGACGGGTTCGGCTCGGACGCTTGTTTGAAACTCCGCCCAATTTTACACCCCATTGACGTCAATGAAGCGTAAACTCGGGCGGGGTGTAAAACAGGTGTCCGACCCGACCCGACCCGACCCGCCCAGTTCCTGCGCGGTCTGCTGGGTTAAAGTTGGGGTGTGAATGTCAGTAAAACCATTTCCAATCCACGATTAGCAGTGTGAACAATACGAGAATGGGAACAATATTTAAATCAAAGAACAGGATTAAGTCACATTTTGGGCATTCCATTAAGTTTGCTCCTTCTGTTTTGATTTTGTAAGGTTTTGCCCCATCCCTCATTTGGAATAGAAACCCCCAGTGCTGTGCCCTGGATGAGAAGGCAGGTGGACTGTGTGTTTCTAGACCTCTGGCAGTGTCAGTGTCCACCAGGAGATGTCTGAGGTTTTCTCTCTCTTTCTGTTCATCTCCACCCTGTGTCCTTGTCGGACCAGTGAGCTGAGCTTAGTGACCCCATCCTTGCAGTAACTACGGCTACAAGCCCACGGTCCGTCACTAGGGATGGGCAATAAATGCCAGCCTTGCCAGCGACTCCGACATCCCAAGAATGAATTAAAAAACTCCATATTGCGGCACTAGAATGTAAAGTTCCACACAACACCCTTCCCATTTACCGGCTTTAAGGTCAACAACCCCCAGGCACCAAAATTCCTCACCTCTCCCGGCAAACCCCATGCTGGGAGTTGGCTGGAACGGCCTCAAACTCAGATAGGCCAGACCCCAGCTTCCACTGGAGCATCCTTGGGGCCTAATAAGTGGCAGAACCCCCGTCAGTCCCTAACCACGGTGCCTGCGCCATAGGGCATGGAGCCCAGGACGGAGACGCCCTACGCTGGGAGAGCCAGGGTCCCCGGCCGCTCAGGACCCAATGCAAAGTTAGAGGTCATGAGGCCGAGTGAAAAGTCTGTTGCACTCCTGAAGGGCTCAAATGGGCCTCACAGGGAATGTCCAGACCACCATCAGAGTCTGGACCCCTGAAGATCCCTGGGTACTATTTTGTCATGTCTTTAAATTCAGTCCTTTATGAATGGGATTATTGGGCCCTCCACAAAGGCTTTTCTTGGATGGGGAGGGTGGTGGGCACCCAGAACCTTCACAGAATGGGAAAAATGTGCTAGATTTCCCGGCTTCTGATGCTAGGCAGGTGCCTGAGATGTTCCTCTAGTGGCACAGGTTCATACACTGGTTGGAGGGCGTCGGCAAGCACCATGTCCGCTTCAGTGCTGGGAGATCCGGGGGAACAATCTAACTTTGAGATGCAGTTCTCAATGAAGGTGTCGAGCTCTGAAGTGGTTACATGGCACTGGGCTCTTTCGGCACATGGAGCTTTAACTGAGTTCCAGGGTCGGGGTTCTGAGCGGTCCTGCCACTGGAAGCCAGTTGTGAAATAGCAGTGTCTGATTCACCCTGCCAAACTTCAACCTTGCTAGAACAGCATCTGAAGTGTCATCTCTCCGTTGTAGATCCTGGTGAAGGCCATGTTGAGGAAACGTTCCTTTGGAAACCCCTTTGAGTTTCAGAGCAGGAAGGAGGGGAGGTCCATGTCGGCACCAGGAAACCTTCTCATGTGAGTGTTTCGGCCTTGAGCCTGTGTACGGGTGTAAATGCTGCGTCTGAAATGAAGTCCGAACCCTTTTGCTGCTGTTGCCGTCCTCAGCACTCGCACTGCAGGTGCCCGCTGAAGGAATTCTGGAGGAGGTCCGAAATCTAATGAAAGATTAAGCTACATAAGGCACTGGCAGCAGCACTGACCTCGTGCGTCTGACTGTATCACGTTGAGCTGTGTGGTATTTACTTTGTCTCCTGTGCTATGTTGTATCTGTTACCTCCTCTTGGGAACATTAGGCACAGGAGGAGGCCATTCAGCCCCTCGAGTGCGGCTGTTCTGCTATTCACTTAGATCGTGGCTGACCTGTATCGCAACTCCAATTACCCGCCTTTGATCCACATCACTTGATACCCTTACACAACAAAATATTATCGAGCTCCGTCTTGAAAGTTTCAACTGATCCCCAGAATCCACGGCCTTTTGGGGGAAGGAGATCCGGATATCCACGATCCTTTGTGTGAAAAAGTGCTTCTTGATTTCACTCCTGAATGGCCTGGCTCGAAGATGATGATGTCCACTTGTTCTGGATTTCCCCACTCGACGAAATAGCTTCTCCGTATCTACCTTATCAACTTAGGTACCTGTACCTTGATTCGATCCCCTCTCAACCTTCTAAACTCAAGGGAATACAAACGAGGTTTCTGCAATTTGTCCTCATAATTGAACCCTTTATCATTCTGGTGAATCTGTGCTGCACCCCCTTCCAAGGACAATAAATCCTTCCCGAGGTTCTGAGACAGGAGCTCACTGTAAACAAACACACAGTTTAAGTGGAAAAACTGTTTTACGCAACGAGTGGTTAGGATTTGGAATGCGCTGCTTGATAGGGTGGTGGATACAGATTCAATAGGAGCCTTCAAAAGGGAATTGGATAAATACTTGAAGGAAAATACAAGTTCCTTCTTTCTCTCTCAGTACTAATTGCCTTAATGATCCTCACATATCTTCAGTACTATACTGGTGACAGGACACTTCCTTCAAACAGCAAGTTGGCAGCGTTGGATCAGTAGGCAGGACATGTGGCTGCTGCTCCACAGTGCCCTCTGACCCACGAACAGCACAGACATTCATCGTAACAAAAACAAGACATTTCGAGGCGATAGGGAACCTGCCCTGTGAACCCGTGTTAAACCCAGCAGAAATGGTCATTGAACAGCTCTGGCGAAGCAATATGTCAGCTGTCGCCTTAGATAGTGTTGTTCATCTCAGAACAGCTATAAATTCCTCTGAGCAATGCATCTTTTATAGATCGAGTGTGATCCAAGCAGTTCACGTATCCTTGGGAGCATAGTAACACAGGAACAGGAGGAGGTGATTTATTCCTTCAAGCCTGTTCTGCCATTCGGTTAGATCATGACCAATGTTCCCTCTAATTTTTTTTCTTTGTGTGCAGTTCCTTTAAGTTTGCTGCGCGGCTGCACATGCGCGGTATCTTTCCCAGCAGCACCAGCTGGTGAGCGGCCTGCGCGGGACCTCCCGGTCGATGCGCGCCACGCACCTTAGGGGGAACGTTGATCGTGGCTGATCTGTACCTCAACTCCATTCCTAACGAAAATCTATCAAACTCATTTTTGCAATTTTCGATTATCCCACAGCCTTTTGGGGGGGAGAGTTCCAGATTTCCACCAGTCTTTGTGTGAAAAAGTGATTTCACTCCTAAATGGCCGAGCTCTAATTTTAAGGTTATGCCCCCTTGTTCTGGATCTCCCCACTCGAGAAAGTCGTTTCTCTAGGCTGGACTTTGACTTTGCGGAATGGTTTAAAACGGGTGATAGCGAGTCGGCAGTCCATTTTACATCTTTCCCGATTATCCGCTTCAGTAATAACAACAGAAAGTGCTGGAAACACTCAGCAGGTCAGGCAGCATCGAAGAGAGGAGAAACAGAGAAACTCTCTTTCTCTCTCCCCGATGCTGCCTGACCTGCTGAGTGTTTCCGGCACTTTCTGTTGTTATTTCAGATTTCCAGCATCCGCAGTATTTTGCTATACTCTGCGGTGACTTCAGTTCATGATGGGATTTGAACTCTTGGGAGGAGAAATTCGGTATCGCCCTGTTTGGGGCGCAATTATCGGCCGGGCGCAAAGTTTAGCGCCTGGCGCTAATTATCGCCTCCAGCTGCAAACTTGGCTTCTATCGCCCCTGGAGGTGATTGGAGTGCTAAATCAGGCGCTACACACTTCTCAAGGCGCTAACGCCGAGAAGCGAGGCGCTACCTCAGAGCGCTGGCGAAGCTCATGTGATGTCAGTCAGCAATGGAACACAGACACAATGGCGCCGGCCAGTTCTTAAAGGGAGGGTTGATCTTGCTCTCCATCCACATCCTGCTCATTGCAGCCTTGAATCTCGGCCTGGAGAGACCTGTACATCAAATCTGCTGGAAAGAACAATGGAGAGTCCCAGGGAAAGAGCTCAGAGTGCAGCCCCCACAGTCTCTTCTAAATCGATGCAAGGAAGGTCAAATCAAAAAGAACCTGCAAAGTGCTGCTCAGTACCCAAAACTCCTTCACACAGCGTTGAATCTCTCCAGAAGTCTCTCCCTCTCTCTCTCTCAGAATGCGTGGTGCAAAAATGTCGCCAACAAAAAAAGGCAGGAAGCGGTCACCTTTAAATAGCGCTCCCCCAGTCCCATCCTGACTGCAAAACGCTCCCCTCAACATGTCGTTGCTAGAGGCAGGCGGAAAGGCAGGGGGCGCCACTCAATATTCGGTCCGGGGCGCTACCGGGGTGTTGCGCACTCGACTGACGTCACGATCTGCGGGCGCAGGAGATCGTGGCGGTAGTGTTTAGCGCCGCCGCAAAATGTCTGATCAATTTTGCGAGCGGTGCAAACATCGCCGCACTCGGGCGCTAGTTGCTTTGTGCCCCATTAGCGCCCTCTTAAGGCACTAACGGGAGGCGCAAAGCAACCGAAATTTTCCCCCCCTTGTTCTCTGGATTATTAATCCAGGCCTCCTGCACCACCGTACCTCTCCGATGAGATAGACCGACCAGCTGAAAGGTAATGTTCCCTTTAAGCTGCACGCCCGCGCAGCGCTCTGCAGGTCCCACGCAGCCGGTGAGCCGGCCTTTAAATAGAAAAAACGCTCATGTGCAGAATTGTGAGTGGTTAAAGGGGCCGCGCGGGACAAAACAAAATTCGAGGGAACACTTGCTGAAGGGTGCACGGGCCCGGGCCAGGGAAGATCAGGTGATTTTTTTTTCTTTAAATATCTGTCCTCTTTCTAATTGGGCCAAAGGAGACAGCAGATAATTTTTCAGGTGGCAGGGTGGGGAGAGGGGGAGGAACGAGGCACTTCCCACCTCGGATGGCAGCAGGGACTGAGTTTCTGGCCTATGTGAATGGGCTGGTGCTTGAGGTGTGCCTGTAATGGTGCAGGGGGCTGCTGGGCCTGTGCTAGTGAGGTGCTCCCTCCTCACCCCACCCCACTGGTGGGGGGAATCCAGAACAAGGGGGCATAATCTTCAAATTAGAGCCAGGCCAATTAGGAGTGGGCATCAAGGGATATGGATCAAAGGCGGTTAAATGGAGTTGAGGTACAGAACAGCTGCGATCTGATTGAATGGCGGAACAGGCTCAAGGGGCTGAAAGGCCTCCTCCTGTTCCTATGCTCCTTCACAAATCCCAAGGTTGGTCAGCTTCAGAGAAACTTCTGGATATTTCACAATGGTGTCCATCCAGACCACCTTCCTCCTGTCTTTCTGCTGTCAACTTCAAACCTCCCTCTCACTCTGTCCCTATCCGCTCAATGGAGTGACTAAACCGCACTTCTATCTGAGTGGATCGCACCATGCCCCAAACCTCACTTACTACCTTCACACTCTACCAACTCTTCCAAAAGCAAGATGCTGCAGATGCTGGAAATCTGAAATAAAAACAGACAATGGTGGAAATACTCAGCAGGTCAGGCAGCATCTGTGGAGAGAGAAACAGGCAGGGAAAGGGGGGAGGGGAGGAAAGAACAAAAGGGAAGGTCTGTGATAGGGTAGAGGGCAGGAGAGATTAAGGGGGAAAAATTTTGTTGATTAGCAAAGCAACTAGCGCCCGGGCGCGGCGATGTTTGCGCCGCTCGCGAAATTGACCAGACATTTTGCGGCGGCGCTAAACACTACCGCCACGATCTCCTCCGCCCGCAGATCGTAACATCAGTCAAGCGTGCAACACCCCGGTAGCGCCCCAGACCGGATATTGAGTCGCGCCCCCTGCCTTAGCGCCTGCCGCTAGGAACGACAGGTAGAGGGGAACGTTTTCAAGTCGGGAAGGGGCTGGGGGAGCGCTATTTAAAGGCGGGCGCTTCCTGCCTTTTCTTGTCGGCAAAATTTTTGGTTTTAACGCTGTCCTGAGGAGTTTTGGCCCTCAGCACCACTTTTGAGGTTCCTAAGCGCCGAGCTCTTTCCCTGAGCCGATCCATTAGTGCTTCCAACACAATTGCTTTTGAGGTCTCTCCAGGCCGAGATTCAAGGCTGCAATGAGCAGGGTGTGGCTGGCCAGCAAGATAGCCCCTCCCCTTTAAGAACTGGATGGCGCCAGTCTGTCTGGCTTCCATGGTAACAGACATCGCCTGAGCTTCGGTAGCGTTCTGAGGTAGCGCCTCGCTCCCTGACGTTTGCACCTTAAGAGAGGTGTGTAGCGCCTGATTTAGCGCTTAAATCACCTCCAGGGGCGATAGAGGCGAATTTTGCAGTCGGAGGCGATAATTAGCGCCGGGCGCTATACTTTGCGCCCGGCCGATATTAGCGCCCCAAAATGGGCGATATTGAATTTCTCCCCCTATGTGACAAAAGGAGATGGTAATGAGACAAGTAAAGAAACAAAAGATGGGTCTAGAGGAGGTGTAAATGGGAAAAGATTCATCAACAGCTGCCATCTGAAAGTGGGGCAGAGGTTATGATCTAAAATTGTTGAACTCAATGCAGCTCTTCTATTACTGCTTCAATCCATCGTTCCTCCATTTCCACCCTTTCGCTGCCTCTTGGCAGCCGTGTTATTGGATTGGCTTCAAGCGCTGGCTGATCTTGGCGTGTTGAGGTCCAGTAAAGTGAATAGGCCACTTTCATAAAGACTGAGAATTCTGGGAGCAGTCATGCTGCCATGCCACTCACTTTCTTGAAGAGGAGAGGTGGAAGGAGCAAGCTCAGACTGAGTAAATTAAGGAGGGTTTGAACATACACGAGGAAGGAAAAGTGTCTTGGAATATAACTTTGTTACACTGTACAAAAGAACAAGAAAGTGTTGCCAAAACTTTCTGGAAAAAACATTTTGTGACATTTTAATCAACAAAGAAGCATCTCTCCCGGTCACAAGTGAACGAGCACCTTTGAAGAAGGTTTGCTTTACACTTTAGAGGCTGTGTTCAGTTCAGATCAAGAGGATTCCGACATCAGTGGATCCTGTCTATGTAAACAGCATGACTTTGGGTTTGTTTCTTCTTTGATGTCCAGCTACATTTGGGTGGATACATGACATTGGGGCCAGCTGTCGGGATTGCAAGTTCTCTCAGTCTATTGGTTAGCAAGTGAAGGAAGACTCACAGCCCACTAGGTATCAGAAACAATTATCATGGATCACCAGGGTGCAATCTCCCATACTTACAGTTTAATTCATTCTCTATTACTCCAGGGCTTTGAAGGGACTGGAGTCGCAATGTCTGTCACAGACTTGTGTGCTGGCGTACAGCTCCACTTTATCTCAGAAGTGGATGAATGGTTGGAGACAGACTTCTAAGAGAGGGGCCCACCTGGGTACCTATGAAGTCTATTTTGATTGACCATTCTGTAGCCAGAAGCTCCCTAACACTGTGTTTAAGGACAGCATGCTTTTACTAAGTTCCTCAGTTCTCACTACTATGTGGGAGGAAGTTTACGAAGGAGTCCATGAATTGTCTCTTCCACATAAAAGTGCTTCGCCAAGCATACGATCTGTTTAAAATACTGCCGAGAATCTCAAAAGGTCGCTTCACTTTATTGTTTTGAAATAGACACCGAGAGTTATACGATGTGTTATAATCTAGCTAAATTCTGCCCAATTTAATCTTGTCTGATAATCTTACTCCTTAATAAACTCGATATGCAAATTTTAGCCTGAGATATTTGGTCCGTCAGAGTGTTATTCGCTCATCAGTCAGGGTGATCAGGAAGGTTGAGAGAGATGCCACATCATTTCCAATCTCTTACCTTCATGGTGAAAAGGGTTCATTATTTGTCCTGTGTCTGGCTATCTTCGATTACTTTACATATACGATCATCTTTCAGTTCACAGTTGGTGAGGGTTTGTCTTTAGAAGCAGATTTCTGCTTTGGGCACAAGTATCTGAAGAGAGTTTTATTAATCAACGGTGGCTTTAAAAGCAGATTTATCTAAAGTTGTAAACTTATTAGCAACTTTTCATAAGTTTCCGGTCTAGGTATAGAATTTAGAGCAATGAATAATTAAGCAGGAGATTTGTAATGGGCTGTCTTTCTGTAGAAAAATGTGTACAGAAAACCTCTTCCTCAACACACTGTAATCTTCCTCAATCACAGAGAAGAAAATATTATTTTATCCTTCGCATCGTTTTTCTTTTTTCCTCTGTTGCTTTAAGAAACAATGCAGTCTCAGTGTGAAGCGGGGTAACACAATGGGCTTGATTTTGCCATTGGGGGCGGGTTGGGGCGTGTCAGGTGGTTTTCGTGTCAGGACCCCGACTCCAATGTGAAGTGGGAAAAAAGTGTGATTTTGCCCTAATTGGGCACTTGATTTCCGGCGTGTGGGAACCCCTGGCCCAATGAGTCTTTTCATACAGAACGTCGCCTCCGATGACGTCATCAATGCTGCTGGATTTAAGGCCTGCAAGCAGCCTTGCTTCTTCTGGAGACTTTAAACTTTATGCCCATTGTTGTGATCGCTTCATTCAGCAACTATGTCCACCAGTAGGCCAAAGTGTGCTCCAAGGTTCGATGGTCTCTCTCCAAGCTCTGGTGGAGGGAGCAAGATCTAATAAGGAGGTGCTCTTCCCTTCCTCAGGGAGGAAAAAGCCTCCCCAGCAGACTAAAGCTGTGTGGATGCAAGTGGCCCAGGAGGTCAACTCAATCTCTATGTGCCGCAGAACCTGGCTGCAGTGCACGAAGAGGTTTCATGACCTTCCCCGCACAGGAAAAGTGAGTATGACTTTCCCATCACCCTCAATCTGATCCCCATCGCCTCCCCTCACCAGCACTCTGCCTTGCCAACCTTTTCCTCCACATCCCACTTGACACTGACATCCCTGCACCCTTACCCATTCCCTTTCTCTCTATGGTCACATTCACTTAACTATTCGACCATGCAGCCCTCACACTCCCGATCACTGAGATGCAATGACAACAACTTGCAACACACAGGGAGGGCCCTTTGTCTCCTTCTAAGCATCTATGCTATGGATTCTCTACACTCACTCCTTCATTCTCACTGAAACTCCACTTGTGTCCCTCATTGCAGGAAAAGAGAGCCCACAATAAGAGGGAGAGGGCGCTGACAGGAGGAGGGCCACCCTCAGTAGCCCAGCTCACCACCTCGGAGGAGGTGGCCCTGGAAATCGCCGGTGTCGAGGAAGATTCGCAAGTGGGGGACGGACAGACGGGCGCATCACAGCAAGCTGGTGACAGAATAGTTTGGCATCTCTCTCATTGACATTGCATGAGTCATTGATAATGATTCTGATGCTCTAACAGATTAACTTATGATCATCTGCACAATTCAATGTGCATGTAACCTTTACCTCACATCTCTAACTCTTTCCTTTACTCCCCCACAGGACTGTCCCCACAGTCCAGGAGGAACAGCCTGAGCTTCAAGACTCCTCAGAGGAAGCTGCAACCTCTGAGGGCGCAGCGTCAGCAGAATTCAGCGCACCCAGCACCAGCGCAGACACTCACACCTCGGTGGGACCTTCGCGAGATAGAGTAGTGTTGCCTCCTGGTGTATCACAGCTCACAAGTGAGCATCAGCAGATGGTGGAGACAGGGACAGCAGTGGAGAGTCCTCGTTGGAGGGCGCAGGACTCTCCCAGCTCGGCTCTGCTGCATGTCGACCCTGTGCCTATGGGTCCATCCAGAAGGAGAGCGGTGCTGGAACTCCAGGAACAGGTGCAGGAGTCTCTGGCAGGTTTTGTCTCCAGGGTCGCTGCGAGTGTGGAGCGAATGGAGGAGTCCATCGTGAACATGAGCAGAGCCTTTGTGGAGGTATTGATGCATGAACGCATCACCACGGAAAGGATGGCAACCTCCGTGGAAAGGATGGCTACGGTAGAGGAGAGGATGGCTACGGCCATGGAGGAGCTAAGTCGCCAGAGTGTTGAAAACATGGTCATTGTTCAGAATAGACTGGCATCTCTTGAGGAGCGATGGTCAGCTATTGAGCATAGAAATCAGACCTTCATGGAAGTCCTCTGGAGTAGGACTTCCAGTGCAGAAACGGGTCCTCATGGTCCCCCTGAAGTGCAGCAAGGTGCTGTCAAGCCACTTGCTAGCTCTGAAGTGGGGCTGACCCATGAGAGATGTTGGTGGCAGACAACAAGGAAGTGGGGCTCCTCTCCAAGCGCTCACACGACCATGCCACTGCAGAGCCCTCGGTTAGAGCCCCACCAGAGTCCTCACCCAACTGAGATAGGCGACTCATCCCCTGCACAGCCGCAGGAGCAGCAGACTGTTGCCGAGCCCTCACAGGTTCGCAACCCCAGAGGACGGCCGCCAAAGGTGTCAAGACAGGAGCAGCAAGAAAGTGAGCAAGGGGCCTCCACATCTGCTGAAGCCACAGGGGAAGCACCACGTAGGAGCACGCGTAAGAGGAAGATATTGCACAAATAGTCATAAGGGTAGTTACTTGGGTGTTATGTTGTGTTTATTTTTGAAATGCCAGCAGTTGCATGTTGTGATAAAAAATTCTGATCGCAAACTGTTGAAGTTGTGGCCTGTGTCATTTCGCAAATGAGACTTCCACATTGAGGGCTTAGAGCGACTTGCAATTGTCAGTATGGTGGTCAGAGTGATAGGAATCCGCAGGTTCTTGTCCATTGTCGACGCACTGGTAAGAAGCTGCGAGGCAAAAGTGTTTGATTGTGCAGGCTAAGCAAATCTGGTCAAGTGCGTCCCTTGCATCCCGGGCAGCAATGTGGTCGCGCACTGGCGCCTTCTGGCCTGTGCAGCTTCAGGTGGGTGAGCAGCAGCTTGGCGCTCCTGTTGTTGCTCCTGCTGTTGGTGCTGCTGTTGTTCATGGGTCTGCTGTTGCTGCGGCTGGTCTTCATCCGAATTTGATGTCCAGGAGGAAAGGAAATAAGTGGTTTCCATGCTTCTGGTATATGCCGCAGTTGAGGAAGCGCTCAGTCAAGGTGGGGAGAGGGGTTTCCCAGGAGGTCACACTGGAGATGGGTCTCAGGCTCCAAACTTCCACAACAATGAGTAGGCCTGCTAAAAGTTCCCCCAGACCTGAGACAACAAAATTTTGCCACCTGCAAATGATCATTGGTGAAAACTCCTTTTTAATGGTGGAGCTGCAGCTGTTAGTAAGCAATCCACTTGTGAGGTCGCCAGGATTAACTGGCGTGTTCCAGAGGAGACGTGCAGGATGTGGGAAGTGTTAAAATCAGAAAGGCCTCTCAAAATGGGATTATAGAGGCAATTAAGTGGTTGTTAAGGGCCTTAAGGGCCTATCCCACCTCTTGGAGGCGGGCTGGAGGCGGGATCGGAGCCGCCCGCCATTTTTGCGATTTTAACACCTCACACGCCTCCAATCCCGCCTCCTTGGCAAAATCGAGCCCAATTTGTCTTTATCAAATGAGCAGGAATGTTGGGTCTGGGATCTTTCTACACACCGAGTGAGGTCATTGACTTTTCTGCTGCCAATGATGAGATATCTCATCCCGTGTATTGACCCCGAACACTTTAAGCCAGGCTGTCACCTTTGGGAAATGACTAGAACTGGCGGGACCATGACGTTCCTCCTTTATAAGGTACTTTCTGGAACCGGCAGTCTTTGTGCGGCCATTTTGTCTGGTTTTGATATAAATGGTCGGCGACGGCTAAGCAAAGGGATCTGACTGGCTTAAGGCTGGCAAACTAAACCGAGCACCACCTCCAATGCGCTAACACACCAAGACCGATCTGTCAGGGGGATAGTTGCCTTTCCTTAATCAGATAGGGGAAGGTTTAAGAAGTCACAAGGGTAATTTCACGCCATTCTCCTTGGAGTGCAGCTGCGCACCGTGATGACTGAGCTCATCCTACGGGACTTCAGACAGCCAGTGGCAGCACAGGAAGGCTCGTCAAGGCTGATCCCCTGTCCCCTGTGTCTGCCTGCTTCAGCACTCATTGTCCAGCGAGACTGGAGCCGAGAGCGACGAGGACAGGAGGCTGGGCTGCACCAAATCTTTCCCCGATAATAGAATGAGCCCACTATCGGAACGGAGCTTCCTCTTTAACCCATTCCAATAAACATGTTCACCGTTAACTTCTAAGTCGATGTGAGACATTCGTTTTTATGTATTAATAGGAATTTCTTTTCTGTCTCTCAATTTTCTTTTCATTCTGCTGTTTGTCACAGGGACAAGAGTTTGTTTCAGTATTCTTCAAAAAGGCACCCTTCATTAAGGTAACTTCATTGTGTCTGTGCCTGTCTGTGTGACTGTGTGCATGTGCTTTCTCTCATTGCCCTTCAGAACTATTTCAATGCTTGCTCTCTGCCTCTGTCTTTCGTCTTTCGTCCCCATTCTATTAGAGTTGTGTTGGGGTTTCGCACATTAGAGGTCGTCCATTCCGTGTTGGATTTGGATAGTGTCCTGGCGCGCGCTGCTGATAATTCACAGGAGTGGGAGAGAGCAGATTTGTCTCTGGTGCCTGAGTGTGTGTGTGAGTGTGAGTCAATAGGCTGGCCTCACCACCTCGTTCAAGGTGAACAGATTCAAGTTGTCAGGATTACAAGCGGAATCGCCAAATCTGACCCCGTCAACTAGCTCACTCTGGCAAAGGGGAAGCCAGGCCGATGCAAGTTAGGAATTAGGGACCCGAAATTCATGAGGTAGGGGAGCATGCAACTTGGCTGGTCAACCATTGGGGCAGGAATTTGGTTGGGAATCTGATCCACCAGGATTCCGTCCGTTTAGAGCTGTATCTGAAATCCCAACGTGGGCATTGGGGGGGCACCTCTTCTGTCCGTACCCCCCACCCCATGTCCCGGCAGCAGTGTTAGGGAGGTGTCTGGAGGCTACCTGAAGAATTCCAGCCAGCACATCAATCTTAAATCCAGCGATCCTACACTTACTCAGATTGGGCATAGCTCCGTGGCTTCAAAGGCCCCAAATATTTGACAGGGCTAAGGTAATCAATCCCAGAAGATATTGATTATCTGTGAATGGTGGCACTGGTTTTGCCCAGTTGAAGCATCAGGGCATTGCTTTGATTTTCCTCTGGGCACTGGGTTCAGGTACCTCTGTTGAGCCTCTCGAGGTGGGGCCACCCACCCCCCATTATTAAAACAAAACTGTCCCTGGGATTTGAGACAGGGCCAAAGGCCTGAACAGTCCGTGGCCAAGGGTCTTGGCCTACCAGGGGTGGAGCTGGAACTCAGCAATTGCGGGGCCGAGGAGTAGGAGTAAGAAGGGAATGAATTGGGACATGTTCACCCAACGACTTATGGAATAAATTACCGGGCAGAGCTATGAGAAGGACAGTGTACGGCAGCATCTGTGGAGAGAGAAACAGAGTTAACATTTCAGGTCGATGATCCTTCGTCAGAACTGGAAAAAGTTGGAGAAGTTCTGACGAAGGGTTCGACCCGAAACGTTGACTCTGTTTCCCTCTCCCCGATGCTGCCTGGCCTGCTGAGTATTTCCAGCATTTTCTGTTGTTGTTTCAGATTTCCAGCATCCGCAGTATTTTGCTATTGTAGAAGGACAGTGTGAGGGGGCTCAAGGATATGCTTTTGGTTGAGAGAAGGGAGTGAGAAGGTGTGTAGGTGTTTGATCCTTTAGGCTGGGGCCTAATAGTCTTTCCCTAATCTAAAAGTTCTTCAATCAGTTGGGACCAGTCTCAGTTTGCTGCTATATTACCACAAACATCTGTAATCCCGATTTTACTGCAGCAGCAAAGATTTTTAGAAGTTAAAAAGACATGAGTTTGGCGTTTTGCCGCCTGTTTGGAGGCTCTTTGCTGCTCAGTAATTCAAGTCATTCCAAGTTGCTGAAAATCTGATCTATTCTAGCCTTACTTTTGTTTTGAAGTGGCTGGGTTTTACCTCTAGATGGTTATGGGAGGGGGGGGGGCGCCAAATTTCTACCCTGCTGGTATTTCATAGAATGGTTGCAGCACAGAAGGAGGCCATTCAGCCCGTCGAGCCCGTGCCAGCTCTCTGCAAGAGCACTTCAGCTAGTCCCACTCCCCCGACCTTTCCCCTGCAATTTTTTTCCTTCAGGTACTTATCCAACTCCCTTTTGAAAGCCACGATTGAATCTGCCTCCACCATCCTTTCAGGCAGTGCATTCCAGATCCGAACCACTCACTGAGTAAAAAAGTTTTTCCTCATGTCGCCTTTGGTTCTTCTGCCAGTCACCTTAAATCTGTGTCCTCTGGTTCTCGACCCTTCCACCAATGGGAACAGTTTCTCTCTATCTACTCTGTCCAGACCCCTCAAAATTTTGAACAACTCTAATCAAATCTGCTCTCAACCTTCTCTGCTCTAAGATGAACAACCCCAGCTTCTCCAGTCTATCCACGTAACTGAAGTCCCTCATTCCTGGAACCATTCTCGTAAATCTTTTCTGCACTCTCTCTGAGGCCTTCACATCCTTCCTAAAGTGCGGTGCCCAGAATTGGACACAATACTCCAGTTGAGGCCGAACCAGTGTTTTACAAAGGTTCATCATAACTTCCTTGTTTTTGTACTCTATGCCTCTATTTATGAAGTCCCGTATCCTGTATGCTTTTTTAACTGCTTTCTCAACCTGCCCTGCCACCTTCAACGATTTGTGCACATATACCCCCAGGTCTCTCTGTTCATGCACCCCCTTTAGGATTGTACCCTTTAGTTTATATTGCCTCTCCTCATTCTTCCTACCAAAATGTATCACTTCGCACTTTTCTGCATTAAATTTCATCTGCCACGTGTCCGCCCATTTCACCAGCCTGTCTATGTCCTCTTGAAGTCTATCACTATCCTCCTCACTGTTCACTATACTTCCAAGTTTTGTGCCAACTGCAAATGTTGAAATTGTGCCCTGTACACCCACATCCAGGTCATTAATATATATCAAGAAAAGCAGTGGTCCTAGTACCGACCCCTGGGGAACACCACTGTATACCTTCCTCCAGTCCGAAAAGCAACTGTTCACCACTACTCTCTGTTTCCTGTCACTTAGTCAATTTTGTTTCCATGCTGCCACTGTCCCTTTTATTCCATGGGCTTCAATTTTGCTGGCAAGCCTATTATGTGGCACTTTATCAAACGCCTTTTCAAAGTCCATGTACATCACATCAACCGCATTGCCCTCATCAATCCTCTCTGTTACCGCATCCAAAAACTCGATCAAGTTAGTTAAACACGATTTGCCTTTAACAAATCCATGCTGGCTTTCTTTAATTAACCCACACTTGTCCAAGTGACTGTTAATTTTGTCCCGGATTATTATTTCTAAAAGCTTCCCCACTACAGAGGTTAAATTGACTGGCCTGTAGTTGCTGGGTTTATCCTTACACCCTTTTTTGAATAATGGGGTAACATTTGCAATTCTCCAGGCCTCTGGCACCACCCCCGTATCTAAGGAAAGAAAGACTTGCATTTCTATAGCGCCTTTCAAGACCACCGGAAGTCTCAAAGCCCCTCTCTGTTACCTCGGTTCATATACTTTTTAGACCTCACAATTACCTGGAGGATTCAAGATTAAATTTCTCCATTAATAAAACAAGAGAATGCGTTTTTTTTTACTCCGTGATTCATGGTCTGCTAACTGAATCGAGATCGCACATTACAAACGAGGAATTTCACGTCCATCTCTTGCTGAACCCTGTGTGATGTTACAAACTGTATCATTCGACTTTTAAACCAACTGGACTGTGATAATTCTTTCAAACTTAACAACAGTAACTTGCATTTATATAGCGCCATTAATGTCGTAAAATGTCCCAAGGCGCTTCACAGGAGTGTTTTCAAACAAAAATTGACACCGAGCCACATAAAGAAATATTAGGACCAGTAACCAGAAGCTTAGCAAAGAGTTAGGTTTTAAGGAGTGTCTTAAAGTAGAAGAGAGAGGTAGAGAGGTTTAGAGATGGAATTCTAGAGCTTAGGGCCTAGGCAACAGAAGGCACGGCCACTAATGGTGGGGCAAAGGAAGTGGGGCTTGTACAAGAGGCCAGAGTTGGAGGAACGCCGAGATCTCGGGGGGTTGTGGGGCTGGGGGAGATTACAGAGATAGGGAGGGGGTGCGGCCATGGAGGGATTTGAAAACAAGGATGAGAATTTTAAAATCGAGGCATTACTGGACCGGGAGCCAATGTAGGTCAGCGAGCACAGGGGGTGATGGGTGA
Source organism: Squalus acanthias (assembly GCA_030390025.1). Taxonomy (NCBI): domain Eukaryota; kingdom Metazoa; phylum Chordata; class Chondrichthyes; order Squaliformes; family Squalidae; genus Squalus; species Squalus acanthias. The sequence continues at coordinate 44,289,926 of CM059448.1, read as the reverse complement.
ACGGGACTTGGTGCGAGTTAGGACTCGGACAGCCGAGTTTTGGATGGGCTCAAGTTTATGGAGGGTGGAAGTTTAGTTTTTGTTTTTCTGTTTGTTGTTCGCTGCTTGCCCTTAACCAGCCAGTTTTGAAATAGCGCTCCGTACTATTATATGACACACTTTAGCAGATCAGTGTGGTACTGTACAGCTCAGTCACAGTGTTCTAGAGGAGAAAATTAGCATGGAATTATCTGAAATAACAAAATGGGCATCGGGGAAGGAGAGGATGATAATTATGGGGCATCCTGATTACCATAATTAAATAGGGGGTGAGTAAATGGAGCTAACACAGGACTACCCCTTGACACCATCTGTTGGAAGAGAGGCCAGGAAAAAACCTTTATTTAATTGGAAAATTGAGAGATAAACAAACAGTGATCATAATAATCCAATTAGATGTGACACTGTGAGTACCAGGTTACTAAATAAAGACACTGGATTTCAGGAAAGGAATTTTTGAAGCTGTAGGCCTCAAAGTGGAGAGAAAAATTTGAGAAAATGGATTGGAGGGTCAAGCACCAAACATAAATAAAATGCCTTTAACGTGTCCGTGTGGGTACGGAGGGAATGCTGCACAGTCAGAGGTGCCATTGTTTAAAACAAGGCCCTACCTGCCCTCTCAGGTGGATGTAAAAGATCCCATGGCACTATTTCGAAGAAGAGCAGGGGAGTTCTCCCCAGTGTCCTGGCCAATATTTATCCCTCAACCAACATCACTGAAACAGATTATCTGGTCATTATCAGATTTCCTTTTGTGGGATCTTGCTGTGTGCATTACAGCAGTGACTACACTTCAAAAGTAATTCATTGGCTGTAAAGCGCTTCAGGACATCTTGAGGATGTGAAAGGCACTATAGAAATGCAAATTTATCTGTCTTGCTAAATAGGGTACGAGTATGTAGTGTATAAATACAATGATCTACACAAAGCAGAGAACCTCAGAGATGGTAAAAAGAAATCACGGAAAGGTTTTCTCATATTTAAGGAAGTGTTTGGGAAATCTAGAACAATTAAAAAACTACAGCAATCCACGGTGACAGGAGGAAATCATAAAAAGACGTCGTAAGAGAGAATAGGGTAAAAAAGAGAATCGTTAAACTGCAGTCAGGAAAGTATGAATGTTAATATTGGTGCTGGGACACTACCATTTATTTGTGAAGTGTACACTATGCTATACAGCTGCTGGACCTGCTAAAACCTCGAGTTAGATGGACACTGACTACCCCATCACTGATGCGACTTGCCCCGTTCTCACATTCTGGCCTCTCCATATTGGCTGGTATGTAACTTGCTCGAGTGACATCCTCCAGGGACATGAGGTGGCACTGCAACATGCAGATGTGAGGGGGATGCTACCTGTTATCCAATGTCCGCTACACATTCCAGCCATCCCATTTTGTTTTTCTTCATATTATTTCTTGGGATGTGGACGGCGCCGGCAAGGCCAGCATTTATTGCCCATCCCTAATTGAACCTTGAGAAGGTGGTGGTGGTGAGCTGCCTTCTTGAACCGCTGCAGTCCATGTGGTGAAGGTACTCCCACAGTGCTGTTAGGGAGGGAGTTCCAGGATTTTGGCCCAGAGATGATGAAGGAATGGTGTGTTCAAGTTGGGATGGTGTGTGACTTGGTTTGAGGGTAATTGAAAGCACCAATTTTTCTAGCCACACTTATACCTTCCACACACTGAGAAGGTTTCATTCACACTTTAAGAACAATGTAAGCCACTATTACATGTGTTGATCACTCTCCGTGTGTGAAGAAGAACTTCCTGATATCGGTCCTTTTTAGTTTAAACCTGTGGTCCCCTTGTTCTAATCTCACAGTTTAATTTACCTTTTCCGTACCATTTACAACCTTGTATCCCTCTATAAGATAAACTCTCAGATGCCTCCTTTCAAGGCTGAAGAGCCAAAGCCCTTCCCATGTCGTTCCTCATAACACAGACGCCTAACACTAGGGGCCAGCACTTGGATCTTCTCTGCACTGCCTCCAAGGTTTGAACATTTCCCTTGAGTACTCAAGGTCTGGTTTGCCCGGAGCCCTGTAGTTTGACTGTGACTTTCTCTGACTTGTGTTCTACTGTGCTGGCCGTGTAATTCAATATTCAATTAGCTTTGCTGATTGCTGCTCTTCATTGGTTGGACATGTTGAGTCTTGAGGCTCCAGGGTCTCTTTCAGCTTCATATCTATTTCAGCAGCATTCATGCAGCACTGTATCTCCCATTGTTCCTTCCTATGTGTATTAATTTACATATCTCGGTATTAAATTTCATCTGATGCTGTTCTGCCCACTTTCACATCTTGTACGACTCGTTCTGCAATGTCTGGGCTGCCTCCTCCCATTCCACTGCCCCTCCTAGTTTGGTATTGTCGGCAAATATGACCACTTTGCATCGGGTTTCTGAGTCCAAGTCATTAATGTAAATTGGAATCAGTCATCACCCCAACACCAATCCCTGGGGCCAGCACTGTTTCGAGTTCACGTCGAGCCATACCTAGTAAAACGGAGCTCGCACATGCATGTACACATGTGCAGACAGACATAATAGCCCTGATATATACGGGGAGGGTGCGGTGACTCAGAACCCGGGGCAAGGCCGGGGATGCGGAGCTCCCGCCAATCTCACCGGCAGGGCCTCAATTTGCATCTTGTAGCTCTGCCTCCCACAGAAGCCAACTGAGATATTTTATTCGATATTCTTTAATGTGTGAGACACAGAAAGTCAGAAGGAAGCTGCACAGGTTTCTGATAACAGGGTTCAGAAGCTCTGGGCTTCAAGCAAACCCAGCCCCGCAGCGCGAGATCAGCTCATTTAAATATTTTAAGCAAGTTCCCAGCAAATAGCCCATGGCAGACTGGCACAGCACCAAGGTCATGGGGGTCAAGATATCAGGTGCCAACAACTGGGTGACATTCCACTAAATTGGAGGAGGGAGGGAGAGGTAAAGAGACATCCACTGCTGAGCTAGTTGATCTCCTCAAGCTTATTCCAGCGCACCGTGGTTCAAGGTGTCCAGGGAGAGATGAAACCCTGGTGCTGTGATGGATTTAAATACCATTCTAGGACCAAGATCTGCATCAAGCCCAAACCTGTGCAATGAAAGTCTCTTCCCCTTGCCTCTTTCAAGGGCCCTATCTGAAGTAGGCTTGGCACAGTCTTGTCCCAGTTCCCAGACACAATTCCACAGCCCAAAATCTGACCTTGATTTGCAATATATAGTTAGTCTTCCTAAAGGAGCCAACAAGATTGTTTAGTTTTAGAAATATAAGGATTAATTTTGCATTGTGGGACTCCCAGCACAGAGCCTTCTCTGCAAGTCAAATCATTCTCCTTATCCTGCATGTTTTTCTCAGCAGGCACCCATACCATGTTCACAGTAATTTAACTGCTGGTTTCCCTTCCCTAACCAATACTCAAGCAGTTCCAGATGGGATGGGCAGTGGGTTAGACACTAGTCTTCCCCTTCTGGGATCTGAGTTAGACTGTCAGCTGTGGCTCAGTGGGTAGCACTCTCGCCTCGGAGTCCAGAAGGTTGTGGGTTCAAGTCCCACTCCAAAGACTTGAGCACAAAATTCTAGGCTGACACTCTAGTGCCGTACTGAGGGAGTGCTGCACTGTCGGAGGTGCCGTCTTTCAGATGTGATGTTAAACTGAGGCCCTGTCTGTTCTCTCAGGTGGACATACAAGATCCCATGGCACTATTTTGAAGAAGAGCAGGGGAGTTCTCCCCGGTGTCCTGACCAATATTTATCCCTCAATCACCAAAAACAGATTACCTGGTCATTATCACGTTGCTGTTTGTGGGAGCTTGCTGTGCGCAAATTGGCTGCCACGTTTCCTACATTACAACAGTGACTCCACTTCAAACCACTACACTTGGCTGTAAAGTGCTTTGGGACGTCCGGTGGTCGTGAAAGGTGCTATATAAATGCAAGTCTTTTTTTTTTCTTTCCGAGTTCAATGCAGACCATCCTGATGTAGCAATAGCCTCTTCTGTCCGCTGGCTGGAAGGCCTTTAAATGAAATGAGTTGGGCAGTCTAAGCTCAGCTCCTAGTGGACCTGGCCCCACCTGCCTGCTTATTTGCCACTTACAGGCAATTTCACTCAGACTGGGGGTGTTTAGACTGACTCCCCACTCCTCACCAGGAGAACCAGGCTAGATGGAATGGGGCGGAGGGAAATCAGATCTCCATTCCCATTGGACGCGAGTATCCCGCTGGATGTCAACCCAGTATTCAGAGACCGGATCTCTGGCCTTCGCTCACTGGGGCATTCTGGAGTGGGGCTCAAACCCTGCACCTTCTGACTCAGAGGCATACCACGGAATCCTCCTTCAAATTGGCGAGCGGAATTTTAAAAAAAGCAAACACTAATGCAGGGAGTATGTTTCCCCTGGCTGGGGAGTCTAGAACCAGGGGTCACAGTCTCAGGATAAGGGGTCAGCCATTTAGGACTGAGATGAGGAGAAATTTCTTCACTCAGAGGGTGGTGAATCTTTGGAATTCTCTACCCCAGAGGGCTGTGGAGGCTCAGTCGTTGAGTATATTCAAGACCGAGATCAATAGATTTTTGGATATTAAGGGAATCAATGAATATGGGGATAGTGCAGGAAAGTGGAGATGAGGTAGAAGATCAGCCATGATCTTATTGAATGACAGAGCAGGCTCGAAGGGCCGAATGGCCTACTCCTGCTCCTATTTCTTATGTCCTTATGTTCTAATACATATGAATTTTCCCAATTGCAGGAAGGAAAGCATCGGGGATGGAGGAAAGGACATGGAACTGCCAGATGTTTGTGAAGATGAGGCGATTTCCTGAGTGCTCTGGGCATGTGCATGCTGTATTCAGTCTGTCGCACACTGGTGTTTGGCCTGTCTTTGCTCGAGTTTTAAAAAAAAAATCACTTCTGCGTGCAAGTCTCATTCCCACATGGCTGCCATGCACCAAAGCTTCTGAGAACACGAAGGGAGATTCTGACCGTCTGCACAGAGAGAGGCGGAGAAATGATTCCTGCTTTAGAAATTGTCTTGCCAGGCAAAGCGATGCCTGATGGGTTTGCAAATGGAATGTGTGGCTGCAGAGCGTCAACCTGTTCACCCTCCAAGCCATCCATCATCACCCACCCGTCGTGTCAACTGCTGCTGGGCTTTGACCGCCAGTGACCACGTTTAGTGCATCAGCGTCGAGCAACTTCAGTTCAGTGCGACTAAACCACCACTTTCGCTGCAGTGAGGCACAGCCTGGTGAAGGGAGATTTTCCATTGCATTCCCGTAGTTTATTTACCGACACTTTGCATCAACTGAGTGTCATGAAGCTTGTGGTTCTGTGTTGGAGAAATGCAGACATTTCCATTCATTGCCCCGCAGAGTAATGCGCTATGGGCAGGGGACTGCTGTGGCTGGACTGTGTGTGTGTGTGTGTCGCGGAGCTGTGCTACTTAATATTCCAAAGATTTGTGTCTCTGAAATCATTTTTTTTTAATATTAGCGATTCGTCAAGCAGGCATCGGGTGAACGGGGCATAAATAAGTTAACGTTTTTTTAATGATTTAGATGGTTCAGTGATTAATTCGCATCCTTCCCCACTCTCCAACTTTAACATCACTTATTATAAGCTACAGAACTGAAAAGGTTAAGAATCCCGGGCCGGAAAATCTGCGGGATTGCCATCCCAACAGTTACACCAGGATCAATGCCACGGGACCGCTGACCCAGTCAGAGTTTATGGGTTCAAAAAGGGAGGAACCTGCAGCAGTGTGGGGGCAACACGGTGGCATAGTGGTTAGCACTGTTGCCTCACAGCGCCAGGGACCCGGGTTCGAATCCGGCCTCGGGTGACTGTCTGTGTGGAGTTTGCACATTCTCCCCGTGTCTGCATGGGTTTCCTCCGGGTGCTCCAGTTTCCTCCCACAGTCCAAAGATGTGCGGGTTAGGTTGATTTGGCTATGATAAATTGACCCTTAGTGTTAGGGGGATTAAATACGTGGGGTTACGGGGATAGGGTGGGATATGTGTCGGTGCAGGCTCGATGGGCCGAAATGGCCTCTATCTGCACTGTGGGGATTCTGTGATTCTGTGACCTTTCTGCAGCCAAGCCCCCCTGGCAACGCCAGAGTTAGATGTCCAGTCCTGGAGGAGCCGCAGGAAGAGGCACCTGGGTGCCCGGACCCAACCCCCTGTGTCAGGAGGCCGGTCCCACATCTCATCTCATTCGCCCGCCCCGTCCCCAATCTCCATCTCAATGGGTCTTCTGAGGGGCCGAGCTCCTGCTCACCCCTTATACAATGCCAGCGGTCTCGGAGGCTGGGAACGCTGGGCACTGCCACATCACACCAGCCTCTGAGTCAGCGGAGGCTCGACCGCCTCATGTGGGGGACCCGCCTGGGACTCAGGCCCAGACTGTGGCACTTGGACCCCGACAGAATTCAGAGGTAGAAGAAGAAAGTGTTGGCCCCCTTACAAAAGGTTGGTTACACTATCTGGGGCGGTGGGAGAGGCGGGCATCCCTCGCAGAAATGGCCAGGCTTTCCGGCGTGTTGGCACTGGGGGTGCTCCTATTGGTGTTGGCACTGGGGGTGCTCCTATTGGTGTTGGCACTGGGGGTGCTCCTATTGGTGTTGGCACTGGGAGTGCTCCTATTGGTGTTGCTGCCCTCACAAGGTGTGTAAATGGATTGACCTGGTGTGACCCCGTGAATCCAATTGGGTCAGCTCCGGAGGTCACCCGGAGTGAGCGGATCCCGGCCTGTACACCAGGATATGACTTCCCTCCCCCGCAGAGTTTGCACCCCGTGCTTTCTGACGGTAACGCACAAATTAATGTTAGGCTGCATTGAACAGAATGAGGGATCTCACTCTATTCGTGTTGCCATGACAACCCCCCCACAGCTCATCCTCCCTTCCTGTCTTCTTATCGTGTGTGTAATGTAGATACAGATAAATCATTAAAACAAGCTCCAAAAGATGGACCACTGATAACATCTGGTTTGCTGGCCCACTCGGTTACTGGTCATAAAATTTGGCCTAATGAGAAAAAGAATCTGCTCCAATCTTTAAATCCTGCATATAGTTACACAGTTTACACTCACAGTTTACCATCACACAGCTAATGGTCCCACAGCTAACAGTCCCACAGCTAACAGTCACACAGCAAACAGTCACACAGCAAACAGTCACACAGCAAACAGTCCCACAGCTAACAGTCACACAGCAAACAGTCCCACAGCTAACAGTCACACAGCAAACAGTCCCACAGCTAACAGTCACACAGCAAACAGTCCCACAGCTAACAGTCCCACAGCTAACAGTCCCACAGCAAACAGTCCCACAGCTAACAGTCACACAGCAAACAGTCTCACAGCTAACAGTCCCACAGCAACAGTCCCACAGCTAACGGTCACACAGCAACAGTCCCACAGCAACAGTCACACAGCTAACGGTCACACAGCAACAGTCCCACAGCAACAGTCACACAGCTAACGGTCACACAGCAACAGTCACACAGCAAACAGTCCCACAGCAACAGTCACACAGCTAACAGTCCCACAGCTAACGGTCACACAGCAACAGTCCCACAGCTAACAGTCCCAAAGCAACAGTCCCACAGCAACAGTCCCACAGCAACAGTCCCACAGCAACAGTCCCACAGCTAACGGTCACACAGCAACAGTCACACAGCTAACAGTCACACAGCAACAGTCACACAGCTAACGGTCCCACAGCAACAGTCACACAGCAACAGTCCCACAGCAACAGTCACACAGCTAACGGTCCCACAGTTAACAGTCCCACAGCAACAGTCCCACAGCTAACGGTCCCACAGCTAACGGTCACACAGCAACAGTCACACAGCAACAGTCCCACAGCAACAGTCACACAGCTAATGGTCCCACAGTTAACAGTCCCACAGCAACAGTCACACAGCTAACGGTCCCACAGCTAACGGTCACACAGCAACAGTCACACAGCAACAGTCCCACAGCAACAGTCACACAGCTAACAGTCACACAGCTAACGGTCACACAGCAACAGTCACACAGCAACAGTCCCACAGCAACAGTCACACAGCTAACGGTCACACAGCAACAGTCACACAGCAACAGTCCCACAGCTAACGGTCACACAGCAACAGTCCCACAGCTAACAGTCACACAGCAACAGTCACACAGCAATGGTCCCACAGCAACAGTCCCACAGCTAACCGTCCCACAGCAACTGTCACACAGCAACAGTCCCACAGCAACAGTCACACAGCTAACAGTCACACAGCTAACAGTCCCACAGCAACAGTCACACAGCTAACCGTCCCACAGCAACAGTCACACAGCAACAGTCCCACAGCAACAGTCCCACAGCTAACCGTCCCACAGTAACAGTCACACAGCAACAGTCCCACAGCAACAGTCCCACAGCTAACAGTCACACAGCTAACAGTCCCACAGCAACAGTCACACAGCTAACGGTCCCACAGCAACAGTCACACAGCTAACGGTCCCACAGCAACAGTCCCACAGCTAACAGTCCCACAGCAACAGTCACACAGCAACAGTCCCACAGCAACAGTCCCACAGCAACAGTCACACAGCTAACGGTCGCACAGCAACAGTCCCACAGCTAACAGTCCCACAGCTAACGGTCCCACAGCAACAGTCCCACAGCAACAGTCCCACAGCAACAGGCCCACAACAACTGTCCCACAGCAACAGTCACACAGCTAACAGTCCCACAGCAACAGTCACACAGCTAACGGTCACACAGCAACAGTCACACAGCAACAGTCCCACAACAACAGTCCCACAGCAACAGTCACACAGCTAACAGTCCCACAGCACCAGTCCCACAGCTAACGGTCACACAGCAACAGTCACACAGCAACAGTCCTACAGCTAACGGTCACACAGCAACAGTCACACAGCTAACAGTCACACAGCTAACGGTCACACAGCAACAGTCACACAGCTAACAGTCACTCAGCTAACGGTCCCACAGCAACAGTCCCACAGCAACAGTCCCACAGCTAACGGTCACACAGCTAACGGTCACACAGCTAACGGTCCCACAGCTAACGGTCCCACAGCAACAGTCCCACAGCAACAGTCACACAGCTAACGGTCCCACAGCAACAGTCCCACAGCAACAGTCACACAGCTAACAGTCCCACAGCTAACGGTCCCACAGCAACAGTCTCACAGTAACAGTCCCACAGCAACAGTCCCACAGCAACAGTCACACAGCTAATGGTCACACAGCAACAGTCACACAGCAACAGTCCCACAGCAACAGTCACACAGCTAACGGTCACACAGCAACAGTCACACAGCAACAGTCCCACAGCTAACGGTCACACAGCAACAGTCCCACAGCTAACAGTCACACAGCAACAGTCACACAGCTAACGGTCCCACAGCAACAGTCACACAGCAACAGTCCCACAGCAACAGTCACACAGCTAACGGTCCCACAGTTAACAGTCCCACAGCAACAGTCCCACAGCTAACGGTCCCACAGCTAACGGTCACACAGCAACAGTCACACAGCAACAGTCCCACAGCAACAGTCACACAGCTAATGGTCCCACAGTTAACAGTCCCACAGCAACAGTCACACAGCTAACGGTCCCACAGCTAACGGTCACACAGCAACAGTCACACAGCAACAGTCCCACAGCAACAGTCACACAGCTAACGGTCACACAGCAACAGTCACACAGCAACAGTCCCACAGCAACAGTCACACAGCTAACGGTCACACAGCAACAGTCACACAGCAACAGTCCCACAGCAACAGTCACACAGCTAACGGTCACACAGCAACAGTCACACAGCTAACGGTCACACAGCAACAGTCACACAGCAACAGTCCCACAGCTAACGGTCACACAGCAACAGTCCCACAGCTAACAGTCACACAGCAACAGTCACACAGCAATGGTCCCACAACAACAGTCCCACAGCTAACCGTCCCACAGCAACAGTCACACAGCAACAGTCCCACAGCAACAGTCACACAGCTAACAGTCACACAGCTAACAGTCCCACAGCAACAGTCACACAGCTAACCGTCCCACAGCAACAGTCACACAGCAACAGTCCCACAGCAACAGTCCCACAGCTAACAGTCACACAGCTAATGGTCCCACAGCAACAGTCACACAGCTAACCGTCCCACAGTAACAGTCACACAGCAACAGTCCCACAGCAACAGTCCCACAGCTAACAGTCACACAGCTAACAGTCCCACAGCAACAGTCACACAGCTAACAGTCCCACAGCAACAGTCCCACAGCAACAGTCACACAGCTAACAGTCACACAGCTAACAGTCCCACAGCAACAGTCACACAGCTAACAGTCCCACAGCTAACAGTCCCACAGCAACAGTCCCACAGCTAACCGTCCCACAGTAACAGTCACACAGCAACAGTCCCACAGCAACAGTCCCACAGCTAACAGTCACACAGCTAACAGTCCCACAGCAACAGTCACACAGCTAACGGTCCCACAGCAACAGTCACACAGCTAACGGTCCCACAGCAACAGTCCCACAGCTAACCGTCCCACAGTAACAGTCACACAGCAACAGTCCCACAGCAACAGTCCCACAGCTAACAGTCACACAGCTAACAGTCCCACAGCAACAGTCACACAGCTAACAGTCACACAGCTAACGGTCGCACAGCAACAGTCCCACAGCTAACAGTCCCACAGCTAACGGTCCCACAGCAACAGGCCCACAACAACTGTCCCACAGCAACAGTCACACAGCTAACGGTCCCACAGCAACAGTCCCACAGCTAACAGTCCCACAACAACAGTCCCACAGCAACAGTCACACAGCTAACGGTCACACAGCAACAGTCACACAGCAACAGTCCCACAACAACAGTCCCACAGCAACAGTCACACAGCTAACAGTCCCACAGCACCAGTCCCACAGCAACAGTCACACAGCTAACAGTCACACAGCTAACGGTCACACAGCAACAGTCACACAGCTAACAGTCACTCAGCTAACGGTCCCACAGCAACAGTCCCACAGCAACAGTCACACAGCTAACAGTCACACAGCTAACGGTCACACAGCAACAGTCACACAGCTAACAGTCACTCAGCTAACGGTCCCACAACAACAGTCCCACAGCAACAGTCCCACAGCTAACGGTCACACAGCTAACGGTCACACAGCTAACGGTCCCACAGCTAACGGTCCCACAGCAACAGTCCCACAGCAACAGTCACACAGCTAACGGTCCCACAGCAACAGTCTCACAGCAACAGTCCCACAGCAACAGTCCCACAGCAACAGTCCCACAGCAACAGTCACACAGCTAACAGTCCCACAGCTAATGGTCACACAGCAACAGTCCCATAGCAACAGTCCCACAGCTAACGGTCACACAGCTAACAGTCACACAGCTAACGGTCCCACAGCAACAGTCCCACAGCAACAGTCCCACAGCAACAGTCATACAGCAACAGTCCCACAGCAACAGTCCCATAGCAACAGTCCCATAGCAACAGTCCCACAGCTAACGGTCACACAGCTAACAGTCACACAGCTAACAGTCCCACAGCTAACGGTCCCACAGCAACAGTCCCACAGCAACAGTCCCACAGCAACAGTCATACAGCAACAGTCCCACAGCAACAGTCCCACAGCAACAGTCCCACAGCTAACGGTCCCACAGCTAATGGTCACACAGCAACAGTCACACAGCTAACAGTCACACAGCTAACGGTCCCACAGCAACAGTCACACAGCTAACAGTCACACAGCTAATGGTCACACAGCAACAGTCCCACAGCTAACGGTCACACAGCAACAGTCACACAGCAACAGTCACACAGCAACAGTCCCACAGCTAACAGTCCCACAGCAACAGTCACACAGCAACAGCCACACAGCAACAGTCCCACAGCAACAGTCCCACAGCTAACGGTCCCACAGCAACAGTCCCACAGCAACAGTCACACAGCTAACAGTCACACAGCTAACGGTCACACAGCAACAGTCACACAGCTAACGGTCCCGCAGCAACAGTCACACAGCTAACGGTCACACAGCAACAGTCACACAGCAACAGTCCCACAGCAACAGTCACACAGCTAACGGTCCCACAGCAACAGTCACACAGCAACAGTCACACAGCTAACCGTCACACAGCAGCAGTCACACAGCTAACAGTCACACAGCAACAGTCACACAGCTAACAGTCACACAGCTAACGGTCACACAGCAACAGTCACACAGCTAACGGTCCCGCAGCAACAGTCACACAGCTAACCGTCACACAGCAGCAGTCACACAGCTAACGGTCCCACAGCAACAGCCACACAGCAACAGTCCCACAGCAACAGTCCCACAGCTAACGGTCCCACAGCTAACAGTCACACAGCAGCAGTCACACAGCTAACAGTCACACAGCTAACGGTCACACAGCAACAGTCCCACAGCTAACGGTCACACAGCAACAGTCCCACAGCAACAGTCCCACAGCAACAGTCACACAGCTAACGGTCCCACAGCTAACAGTCCCACAGCAACAGTCACACAGCAACAGCCACACAGCAACAGTCCCACAGCAACAGTCACACAGCTAACGGTCCCACAGCTAACAGTCCCACAGCAACAGTCACACAGCTAACAGTCACACAGCTAACCGTCACACAGCTGCAGTCACACAGCTAACAGTCACACAGCAACAGTCACACAGCTAACAGTCACACAGCTAACGGTCCCACAGCAACAGTCACACAGCTAACAGTCACACAGCTAACGGTCCCACAGCAACAGTCACACAGCAACAGTCACAGAGCTAACGGTCACACAGCAACAGTCACACAGCTAACAGTCACACAGCTAACAGTCACACAGCAACAGTCACACAGCTAACAGTCACACAGCTAACGGTCACACAGCTAACGGTCCCACAGCAACAGTCACACAGCTAACAGTCACACAGCTAACGGTCACACAGCAACAGTCCCACAGCAACAGTCACACAGCTAACAGTCACACAGCTAACGGTCCCACAGCAACAGTCCCACAGCAACAGTCACACAGCTAACAGTCCCACAGCTAACGGTCCCACAGCAACAGTCACACAGCTAACGGTCACACAGCAAACAGTCTCACAGCTAACAGTCCCACAGCAACAGTCACACAGCTAACAGTCACACAGCTAACTGTCACACAGCAGCAGTCACACAGCTAACAGTCACACAGCAACAGTCACACAGCTAACAGTCACACAGCTAACGGTCCCACAGCAACAGTCACACAGCAACAGTCACAGAGCTAACGGTCACACAGCAACAGTCACACAGCTAACAGTCACACAGCTAACGGTCCCACAGCAACAGTCACACAGCTAACAGTCACACAGCTAACAGTCACACAGCAACAGTCACACAGCTAACAGTCACACAGCTAACGGTCACACAGCTAACGGTCCCACAGCAACAGTCACACAGCTAACAGTCACACAGCTAACGGTCACACAGCAACAGTCCCACAGCAACAGTCACACAGCTAACAGTCACACAGCTAACGGTCCCACAGCAACAGTCCCACAGCAACAGTCACACAGCTAACAGTCCCACAGCTAACGGTCCCACAGCAACAGTCACACAGCTAACGGTCCCACAGCAACAGTCACACAGCTAACAGTCCCACAGCTAACGGTCCCACAGCAACAGTCCCACAGCAACAGTCCCACAGCTTACGGTCCCACAGCAACAGTCCCACAGCTAACGGTCACACAGCAACAGTCACACAGCTAACGGTCCCACAGCTAACGGTCCCACAGCAACAGTCCCACAGCAACAGTCACACAGCAACAGTCACACAGCTAACAGTCACACAGCTAACAGTCACACAGCAACAGTCACACAGCAACAGTCCCACAGCTAACAGTCCCACAGCAACAGTCACACAGCTCTGCCCTGCCCTGCCCTACCCTGCTCTGCCCTGCCCTGCTCTGCCCTGCCCTGCCCTGCTCTGCCCTGCCCTGCCCTGCTCTGCTCTGCCCTGCCCTACCCTGCCCTGCCCTGCCCTGCTCTGCCCTGCCCTACCCTGCTATGCCCTGCCCTGCTCTGCCCTGCCCTGCTCTGCCCTGCCCGGCTCTGCCCTGCTCTGCCCTGCCCTGCTCTGCCCTGCCCTGCTCTGCCCTGCCCTGCTCTGCCCTGCTCTGCCCTGCCCTACCCTGCTATGCCCTGCCCTGCTCTGCCCTGCCCTGCCCTGCTCTGCCCTGCCCTACCCTGCCCTACCCTGCTCTGCCCTGCCCTGCTCTGCCCTGCCCGGCTCTGCCCTGCTCTGCCCTGCCCTGCTCTGCCCTGCCCTACCCTCCCCTGCCCTGCCCTGCTCTGCCCTGCCCTGCTTCAGGGGAATCACAGATGTGTTTTCTGAAGGTGATTACAGTATTTTGAGAGATACTGAGCTGTAGGATCACATTAACCATCTCACTTACACATGATCGAGGTCCTCTGCTACCCCTGGCCCCACAAAGGAAAGGAAAGGACTGTACATAGGAGCCGGAGACGGCCATTCAGCCCCTCGAGCCTGTTCTGCCATTCTATTAGATCATGGCTGATCTGTATCTCAACTCCATTTGCCCGCCTTTGCTCCATATCTGTTGATACCCTTACCCAACAAAAATCTATCGATCTCAGTCTTGGAAGCCTCAATTGACCCCCAGCATTCACAGTCTTTTGGGGGAGAGAGTTCCAGATTTCCATGACCCTTTGTGCAAAAAATGCTTTCTGATTTCACTCCTGAATGGTCAAGCTCCAATTTTAAGATTATATCCCTCGTTCTAAATCCCCCAACAATATATCTTTCCTGAGGTTTGGTGCCCAAAACTAAGCACAGTGCTCCAGATGAGGTCTGACCAAGGCTTTGAACACCTGAAGTATGACTTTCTCACTTTTGTATTCCAGCCCCTTCGAGACAGAGGCCAACATGCCATTAGCCTTTTTGATTACTTTGAGTGATCTGTGCACATGGACACCCAAATCTCTTGGCTCCTCCACGTTCCTCGTCTCTCACCATTTAGAAAATATTCCAATTTGCCTTTCTTGGATTCAAAGTGGATGGCCTCCCACTTCCCCACATTGGTACAGTAGTGTAGTGGTAATGTCACCGGGCTAGTAATCCAGAGGCCTGGACTAATGATCCAGTAGACGCGAGTTCAAATCTCCACCACAGCAGCTGGGGAATTTAAGTTCAGTTAATTAGATAAATCTGGAATAAAAAGCTAGTGTCAGTAATGGTGACCATGAAACTATCAGATTGTTGTAAAAGCCCATCTGGTTCACTAATGGCCTGTATTTTCCGATCGCAGGCCTCCCGCGGGCGGAGGGCTGCGATCTGGAAAAATCTGTGCCCTCACCTGAGGGCTCCCGGGAGGCGCAGAGTTCCGCTGCCTGGGCCTCTCCAAACTGCCGGTGCGCAGGGCCCACGTATCCCAGAGGCGCAGGCGGATCGCAGCGTCCTGGGATCACGTGGGCCATGGGGAGCCACTCAGAGAAGGGAATCTCCCTTCATACATTTGACAGGAAGACCTGTCAAATATATGAATGGAGATCACCCCCAAAACATAGTAAAACTTCAAATAAATAAAAAAAAAATCACATTTTTAAAATGGCTTGAAAGTACAATAAATTAACTATTTTAAACAAAACTTTAAATTTTTCAAAAAAATAATTAAAGTTTTTTACGGGGCTAAAAATAAACTTACCTTTTTTTAAAGTATTTTTAAATGATAAATCAGTGGAATTTTTTTTAAAAACTTTTTTCAACTCTTATCCTGGTAAAAGCAGACCTTACGCTTTTACCAGGCGCAAGAATTGTAAGGGTTTTCTGCTGGCGGAGGGGCTCCAAAAAGCGGAACTCTCCACCCGCAGAGGCCCTTCTCCAGGGCAGCCGGAGGATCTGTCAAGAGCTTTCTTGACAGATCGGAAATGCCGGTTTCCAGCGCATGCCTGATACCGGTATTTCCGATGTCCCTACGGGTGAGTACACAGCACGTACACACCCATAGGGATCAGAATATCCGGCCCAATGTCTTTTAGGGAAGGAAATCTGCCGTCCTTACCTGGTCTGGCCTATATGTAACTGCAGACCCACAGCAATGTGGTTGACTCTTAACTGCCCTCTGAAATGGCCTAACAAGACACTCAGGTGTACCAAACCATGATGAAAAACAATAATACCTTCACCACAGGCTCACCACCACCTTCTCAAGGGCAATTAGGGGTGGGCAATAAATGCTGGTCTTGCCAGTGATGCCCACATCCCATAAACAAATACAAAAAACTGCATTGACCATCGTTTTGCCCACTCACTTAGTCTGTCTGTGTCCCTTTGTAACTTCCTGCTCCCATCCACATGACTTACTGTGCCTCCTAACTCAGTGTCATCTGCAAACTTGAATATGCAACTTTCTATTCCATCATCCAAGTAATTTATTGATCTGTGCTGAAAGAAAGACTTGCATTTCTATAGCGCCTTTCATGACCACCGGACGTCCCAAAGCGCTTTACAGCCAATGAAGTACTTCTGAAGTGGAGTCACTGTTGTATTGTGGGAAGTGAGGCAGCCAATTTGCGCACAGCAAGCTCCCACAAACAGCAATGTGATAATGACCAGATAATCTGTTTTTGTTATGTTGGTTGAGGGATAAATACTGGCCAGGACACCGGGGAGAACTCCCCCTGCTCTTCTTTGGAATAGTGCCGTAGGATCTTTTACGCCCACCTGAGAGAGCAGACGGGGCCTCAGTTTAACGTCTCATCCAAAAGACGGCACCTCCGACAGTGCAGCACTCCCTCAGCACTGCACTGGAGTGTCAGCCGAGCTTTATGTGACTCAGAAGGCGAGTGTGTCACACTGAGCCACAGCTGACACTGATCAGTGAATAAGGGCAACAAACATCCATGGTTATAATTAATAGCCAGGGGTCTGTTTAACACTCATTAGGATCCATCAATTGACCCGCAGCACTTTGCCAATGCATTGCTGACTGATTTAAACAAGGTCAGATGTTGAGGCTGGTTAGTTATTGTATGTCGTCAAATTTTGACTCAAAATACCTGAGACAGAAGGCAAGCTGCATGTGAAACTCAGACTTGGCTTTCCTCACTCGGTGATGATGAATGTTTTTCCAATGTGTTGGCTTCCACTGAAATAAACGGACTCTCGAGGGACCGCCATGTCACTAACGTCAGGAAGCAATCAGCTGAAATGTCACATCTCCAGCGTCCATGGAATCAATGATGTTTTATCAATTTTTAAAACCAATTTATTTACAGTGTTTTTTTCCCCTCTGCAGACAATGATTGAAGGAGTGCTTTCAGTAGAAAATATTCCCCCGGACTAGCCCCCCCCCCCCCCTTTAATTGAAGTGTGGGCCTCCCTTTTATTTCACACACTGACACAGTGGGGTTGGATCCGAGTGTAATTGCTGTCGCCCTGAGTGACACACAGTCCAGGCGAGGAGGCACATGGTGATTGTGTGACTGCAGCTCCACGGCTCATGGGCAAGAGTCGCAAGTGTTGGTCGTGTCGGTTAAAAGCACAAGTGAGAGTCACAAGACGCAATTCTGAATGTGCTATCTTTCGGGTCAGCTGGCAGAGCAGAAGGGGGGTAAAGGGGGGCGCAATGGGCAGCTCACAGGGCAACCTGGCATTGGGACCATGAAGAAATGCATCGCCACTGCTGCACACGTGGGCCCACTGAGAGGTAGAAATGCCCACAGGCTATCTCCTCACCATGGGTAGTCCATGTCATTGCAAGCTCATGCAGTCCTTATATAGATCAAACAGCCATCGGAGTAAATATCCAGCAACACAGTGAGGATGTTCTCCTGGTATAACCGGGCACAGTGTGGATTTCCATCACTTGTCTCTCTGCACAATAACACGAACGCCATTCCGTGTGTTTGCCCATCACTGTGCTGCGGGGGCTGAAACCAGAGCAGGTTGAACCAAAGTTAAATAATTGATCGACGTCCCTTTTGAAATGCGGCGCTGACAGCTGATGCCGGCCGTCTAGAGCACTCGGTAACCGTGCTGGTTTGGCAAGAGGGCTGAAATAAAATGCTTGCTCTCCTGATCAGCGGGGTTGAATTGCTGAAAATGGTTACCCACGGCTCTTTATCTTGAAGTCCTCAGAACATCAACATGTCATTCATTCAGTGTGCTTCTGCACTGCTAATCTTCACTGCATCGGCCTGAAATGTTGTTGTCAGTGTTTGCTGTGTCTAATGGGTGTTACAATGAATGTAAACCATAGTAAGTATATCTTACGCATGATGCAACTGTACTTAGTCTGGGGAAGAGATGCAAACGTTACATTGTAAATATGTAATAATATAAAGAGGATATTTTTTGCATGCTTTTATATTCTAGAAATAAGGTAAAACGACTTCAATAACTTACTCATAATGAGCAATGAGCAATTATGGACTAAACTGATTGGTAAGCTGCATGAAAAGCAAATTTTTTGTAAATTTAAGATCCAATAAAACATGTTATACGACAGACTCTGCTTAAGATCTATTTTTACTTGTATAAAGAGAAAGAAAAAGATTTAATTACAAACAGAATTCGATCTTCACAAACCTTTCTGTTGTAAGTAGCAGAGTAATTAATGCTCTCAGTTTGACGAGACTGCAATATGATGAGCCCGTTTTCTTTTATCAGTTTCTGTTCCCATGACCGTCACTCTCTCCCACTGCCCTGCAGCAATACAAGTCTACAAATCATAGAATCATACAGCACAGAAAGGGGCCATTCGGCCTGTTGTGTCTGTGCCGGCTCTTTGAGAGAGCTGTCCAATTTAGTCTCGGACCCCAGCTTTCTCCCCATAACCTTGAAAATTAATTCTCTTCAAATACATGTCCAACTGCCTTTTGAAAGCTCCTATAGAATCTGATTCCGCCATCGTTTCAGGTAGTGCGTTCCAGATATATAACCCTCTGTGCGAACAAATGTCTCTTCATTTCCCCTCTAGTTCTTTTGCCAATTATTTAATATCTGTGATCTCTGGTAACTGACCCACATGCCAGAGGAAACAGTTTCTCCCTACTTGCTCTATCAAAACCCCTCAAATTATGAACACCTCTATTAGGTCTCCCCTTAACCTTCTCTGCTCTAAGGAGAACAATCCCAGCTTCTCCAATCTCCACATAACTGAAGTTGCTCATTCCTGGTATCATCCCAGCAAACCTCCTCTGTACCCTGTCCAAGGCCTTGACATCCTTCTGAAAGTGAGGAGCCCAGAACTGTGCGCAATACTCCAGCTGAGCTAACCAGTGTTTTGTAAAGGCTTAGCACGACTTCCTTGTTTTTGTATTCATTGCCCCTGTTTACAGAGCCAAGTATCCCGTACGCTTTCTGATCTGTCTCACCAACTTGTCCTTCCACCTTCAAAGATTTACGAAGTTGCACTCCCAGGTCCCTCTGCTGTTCCACCCCGCTCAAAATAGTACTATTTAATTAAATAAATCTGGAATAAAAAGCTAGTCATGGTGACCATGAAGCTATCGGATTTTCATAAAAACCCATCTGGTTCACTAATGGCGTTTCGGGAAGGAAACCTGCTGTCCTTACCCGGTGTGGCCTATTTGTGACTCCAGACCCACAGCAATGTGGTTGACCTTTAACTGCCCTCTGAAATGGCCTAGCAAGCAACTGAGTTGTACCAACCGCTACAAGAATTACTTTAAGAATAAAATCGGATGGACCACTCGGCATCGACCTAGGCTTCGGATTCGGACACAACAATGGCACACCCAGCCCAGTCAATCCTGAAAAGTCCTCCTACCAACCCCATAAATACTGTGGCTACAAAAGCAGGTCAGAGGCTAGGGATTCTGTGGCGAGTGTCTCACCTCCTGACTCCCCAAAACCTTTCCACCATCGACAAGGCACAAGTAAGGAGTGTGATGGAATACTCTCCACTTGCCTGGATGAGTGCAGCTCCAACAACACTCAAGAAGCTCGACACAATCCAGGACAAAGCAGCCCGCTTGATTGGCACCCCCTCTACCACCTTAAACATTCACTCCCTCCACCACTGGCGCACCGTGGCTGCAGTGTGTACCATCTACAAGATGCACTGCAGCAACTCGCCAAGGCTTCTTCGACAGCACCTCCCAAACCCGCGACCTCTTCCACCTAGAAGGACAAGGGCAGCAGGCGCATGGGAACACCACCACCTCCAAGTTCCCCTCCAAGTCACACACCATCCTGACTTAGAAGTATATCGCTGATCCTTCATCGTCGCTGGGTCAAAATCCTGGAACTCCCTACCTAACAGCGCTGTGGGAGCACCTTCACCACACGGACTGCAGCGGTTCAAGAAGGTGGCTCACCACCACCTTCTCAAGGGCAATTAGGGATGGGCAATAAATGTGGGTCTTGCTAGCGACACCCACATCCCGTGAATGAATTAAAAAAAAAATTATAGATTATACTGGCTCTCCATGTTGTTCCTCCCAAAGTGCATCACTTCACACTTACCCACATTAAATTGCATCTACCATGTGTCTGCCCATTTCACCAGTCTATCTATGTCCTTTTGAAGTCTGCTACTATCCTGATCACTATTTACTACTTTGCCAAATTTTTTATCATCTGCAAACTTCGAAATTGTACTCCCTATACTGAAGTCCAGGTCATTTATATATAAGAAAAGTGTCTTTTTCCGAGTGGCAGGCAGTGACTAGTGGGGTACCGCAGGGATCGGTCCTTGGACCCCAGCTATTCACAATATATATTAATGATCTAGACAAGGGAACTAGATGTAATATCTCCAAGTTTGCAGACGACACAAAGCTGGGTGGGCGTGTGTGCTGTGAGGAGGATGCTGAGAAACTCCAGTATGATTTGGACAGGTTGGGTGACTGGGCAGAAGCATGGCAGATGCAATATAACGTGGATAAATGCGAGGTTATCCACTTTGGTGTCAAAAACAGGAAGGCAGATTATTATCTGAATGGCAATAAATTGGGAGAAGGGGAAGTGCAACGAGACCTGGGTGTCCTTGTGCACCAGTCGCTGAAGGTAAGCATGCAGGTGCAGCAGGCGGTTAAGAAGGCAAATGGTATGTTGGCCTTCGTAGCGAGAGGGTTTGAGTACAGGAACAAGGATGTCTTGCTGCAGTTGTACAGGGCCTTGGTGAGACCACACCTTGAGTACTGTGTGCAGTTTTGGTCTGAGGAAGGATGTTCTTGCCATGGAAGGAGTTCAGCGAAGATTCACCAGACTGATACCTGGGATGGCAGGAATGACGTACGAGGAGAGATTGGGTCGATTGGGCTTATACTCGCTGGAGTTTAGAAGAATGAGAGGGGATCTCATTGAAACTTATAAAATTCTGAAAGGACTGGACAGACTAGATGCAGGAATGATGTTCCCGATGGTCGGGGAGTCCAGAAGCAGAGGTCACAGTCTAAGGATAAGGGGTAAGCCATTTAGGACAGAAATGAGGAGTTTCTTCACCCAGAGAGTGGTGAACCTGTGGAATTCTTTACCATAGAAGGCAGTAGAGGCCAATTCATTAAATATATTCAAGAAGGAGTTGGATATATTTCTTAAGGCTAAAGGGATCAAGGGATATGGGGAGAAAGCAGGGACAGGGTTCTGAATTTGGATGATCAGCCATGATCGCATTGAATGGCGGAGCAGGCTAGAGGGGCCGAATGGACTACTCCTGCTCCTATCTTCTATGTTTCTATATTTCTATGCAAAACTGCTCTCTAATACTGACCCCTGGGGGGCCCACTGCATACTTCTCTCCAGTTAGAAAAACATCTGTTCACCACTACTCTCTGCCTCCTATCCTTTAGCCAATTACCTAACCAAGTTACTACCGTCGCTTTAATACCATGTGCTTCTATTTTCCAAATCAGTCTGTTGTGTGGTTTGTCAAATGCCTTTTGAAAATCCATTTTTATAACATTTACTGCAGTACCTTCATCAACCTTCTTTGTTACTTCATCAAAGAACTCAATGCGGTTAGTCAAACATCATTTGCCTTTAACAAATCCGTGCTGGCTATCCCTTATTAACCCATGCTTGTCCAAGTGAGAATTACTTTTGTCCTTGACATTGGTCTCCAGTAGTTTTTCCACCACTGACATTAGACTGATTGGCCTGTATTTACCAGGTTTATCCTTCTCTCCATTTTTGAACAAGGCTGTAACATTTGTAATCCTCCAGTCCTCTGGCACCACTCCCATATCCAAGGAGGATTGAAAGATTGTGGTCAGAGCTTCTGCTGTCTCCACCCTAGCTTCCCTCAGCAACCTAGGATGCATCCCACCTGGACCGGGTGACTTGTTCACTTTGAACGATGGCAACCTATTTCACACCTTCTTTCCATCTATTTTTATCCTATCCAATACCTCTACTCCCCCTCCTCTACTGCAACATTACCCAATGGTGTCAGCCATGGATCAATTGATAGCACTCTTGCCTCTGAATCAGCAGGTTGTGGGTTCAAGTCTCACTCCAGAGACTTGAGCAAAACACAAAAATCTAGGCTTACACTCCAGTGCCATCATTCAGATGAGATATTAAACCAAGGCCCCGTCTGCTCTCTCAGGTGGATGTAAAAGATTCCACGGTGCTATTTTGAAGAAGAGCAGGGGAGTTATCCCTGGTGTACTGGCCAATATTTATCCCTCAATCAACAAAAAGGTAATTGAAGTCCCCTTCTAGTACAGCTCTATTATTTTTACATTTCTCTGAAATTTGCCTACAGATTTGATCCTCTGTCTCCTTCTCACCATTTGGGGGTCTATAGCAAACACCCAGCAATGTAACAGCTCCTTTTCTGTTCCTTAACTCTAACCAAATAGATCCAGTCTTTGCACCCTCTAGTATATCGTCCCTCTGCAGAACTGCAATATTACCCTGATCAATACTGCAACCTCCACCCCACTACCCCACCTGTCTTTTTTCCTTCTCGATCCCTCCTGAGTACATTGTGGCGCCCCGGAGCGGAAATTGAGTGGCGCCCCCTGCCTTACCGCCTGGCGCATCCAACGACCAGAAGACTGGAACGCTATCAATCGCTGTGGGGCTGGTGGGGGCGCTATTTAAAGGGGGCCTCTTCCTGTCTTTTTCTGTGGTCGACATTTATGCACCACTCGTTCTGAGAGAGAGAGAGAGATTCGGAGAGAGAGAGAGAGAGACTTCTACATTGACTCAACGCTTTGTGAGGTAGTTTGGCCTAGTTCATCCTAACTTTGTTGCTACTTTAGTTGCTGTACCTCATTACTTTTCTGGCAAAGAGAATATGGGGGCTGCAATGATTGGGGGCGTCGTCCTGCTCCAGCTGAATCGGAGGATAGTGAGACGCAGACAGAGAGTGGCAATGATGGCCAGACGGAGGAGGGCCATCAGGCGCATGTACAGGAGAGCTTACCCTCCCAGGGTATATCGTGAACAGCTCTCCTACATCCATATGTCCGAGGAGCTGTGTTTGCGAAGGCTGCGATTCAGCAAGGAGGTGGTCACTGAGCTCTGCCACCTGCTGCAGCCAGATCTGCAGCCTCAGCTGAGGTCCAGGACGTCTCTGTTGGTGGCAGTGAAGGTCACAGTGGCTTTGAACTTCTACGCCACTGGCTCATTCCAAGCTGCTGTTGGGGACCTCGCCAATATCTCCCAGTTTGCGGTGCATCGCTGCATCCGGCAGGTCACCAATGCCCTCTTCAGAAGGAGACGAGACTTCATCTCTTTCCCTATGACCCCAGACAAGCAGCGTGACCGTGCTCTGGGCTTTGCGAGGGTAGCGGGCTTCCCCATGGTGCAGGGCGCCATTGACTGCACGCATGTGGCTTTGCGTGCTCCGCGAGAGAATGCAGAGGTATTCAGGAACAGAAAGGGGTTCCATTCCTTGAATGTGCAGTTGGTCTGTGACCACAGACAGGTGATACTCGCTGTCAATGCCCACTATCCGGGCAGCTGCCACGATGCTTTCATCCTGCGCCAGACTACTGTGGCAGAACTTTTCGAGGCACCGCATCAGCCAGTTGGTTGGCTTCTGGGGGACAAGGGGTACGCATTGAGCACCTGGCTGATGACACCGCTCCGTACGCCAAACACCCCTGCTGAGCTGCGGTACAATGAAAGCCATCAAGCAACCAGGAACATTATTGAGCGCACAATCGGCGTGCTGAAACAACGGTTCCGCTGTCTGGACCATTCCGGAGGAGCCCTGCAGTACTCGCCTGAGCAAGTTTCGAACTTCGTAGTCGTGTGCTGCATGTTGCACAACATGGCAATCCTCAGGACCCAGCCAATGCCACCAGGCCTTGTAGCACCACCAGAGGAGGAGGAGGAAGAGGAGGAAGAGGACGAGGACGATGATCATCAGCAGCACCAAGGCAGGAGGGCGGCCCACAATGGTCAAACTGCAAGGGCCGTCCGTCAACGACTAATAGCAAGCCGCTTCTAGGGCCCCTGCCATTGCTACAAACACTAATCAACCCAGCACGCAACCCCTAAGCCGGCCAAGGCACCAATAATTCCAACCACCAGCCATGTATATTTTGAATACAGAAACTTATTTATTTTACAAACTCTGTGTGTGTCAATTCCTCATGACAAACTCATAGAAATAAACACAAAAAAACAGTCAATAACATAACTGGTTCTCACAACCTGGAGATAATGTCCAAAACACTAAACAAAAGTTGGACCATGAACCTCGGCCTTTAATAAAAAAATGACCAGCATTTTGGCACACCTCCTACTTTTTGCCCTTCGAGGGTGATCTCCTTCCCTTGCGCACTTCCCCCCTTCTAACCCTACTGCTCCTCCGTAATGGGACCTCAGTGGCTGCAGCAAGGCTGGTGGAAGGCTGCTGCTCGTCAGACCCTGACACTGCAGATGCCCCTGAAGGACGGCCTCGACCACTTCTGGGCCTGGAGGGCCCGGCTGCAGACTGCACCAACTCTGCATGGGCGGCAGCAGTCTGTCCTACAGGCGGTGGCAAGTGCAGTGGAGAAGTGACAGTGTTGGCAGCAGGAATGCTGTCATCGTGAGAGAGGACAGCAACTCCCTGCTCGCCCGACACACTGGCACTCCCACGGGGCAGCACTTCAGCATCCGGAGCAATTTGCCGGAGAACAGATTGCTGGCCTGCTGCGGCGCGGTGACAGCCCCGGGGACATGTGCACGAACCATCGAGGATGGCAGCAGTCAGTGCTCGCGTGGCCTCAATCTGAGTCTGCATGAGAGCAGTCTCAGATGGGTTCCTGGCAGCCAGTGACTGAATTGCAGCACTAAGCTTTAGTGTGGCATCCGCCTGTGCTACAGCGAAGTGCTCCACACTCCTTGCCAGTGACTCAATGCATTCGGGCACCCTTCCCACTGCACCCATGAGCTCAGTGTGCATGCCCACCGCCTGGCTGTTCATTTCTGCAATCAGCCGCTCCTCCTCTGCGTCCATTGCAGTAGGAGTGTCTGGCATACTCTCCCTCTGGGGAGAAGGCTCCCGTTCTTCCCTCCCCCCCCCATGGCGTTGCTGCAGCCCGCTGGGTCCTGGAGCTTCACCATCATCAGCCCCTTCCCCCCTGCTCCCCTCCGGGGAAGGCGTGTTCCCAGTGTGGGCATGGGCTTCCTCGGGAGAGGGTGGCACTGATGCTCCGGCTTCCTCTTCCTCCTCAGCTGCAGCATCACTCCCAGTGGCAGCTTCAGGGCCCGTCTCCTCAGCTGGTGAATCACCATCTGAAAGCAGGGAGGTACAAGAGTGGCTTTAGCGTGAGGACAGGGTGGCAGTAAGGGAGGAATAAGTGCAGCGAGTTAGCAAGTTGGATTGAAAGTGTCAAAGGCTGGTATTGTGAGGGACAAGTGGAAGGACAGAGGACAAAAAGGTGATGACCTTACCATTGCTGTCCACAACGGGGTCGGCGTCTCCAGTGGCGACGGGACCGATCACCCGGCTTGCCACAATCCTCTGGACGCGCTCCTCCAGATCGCTGAGGGGTTGCAGCTGAAGCCGCCCTCCACCCGTCCGTTGCTGCTGTCTCCGATTATGAGCCAGCTTAGCCTGCAAGAAAAAGGACAGCATCTGAGTAAATATACAGCCATGGTCTTGCCTGATGTGCCTCCCATAGGTGAATAGCCCTTACAATATACAGCCATGGTCTTGCCTGATGTGCCTCCCATAGGTGAATAGCCCTTACAATATACAGCCATGGTCTTGCCTGATGTGCCTCCCATAGGTGAATAGCCCTTACTGTATGCAAAGTGTGGAATGTGTGTGTGTGTTTGATGAAAGGGCCATAGGTGTTGGATGAGTGTTGTGCATTGGGGTTTTAAGACCCTCTGGCCATAGAGTGAGGTTGAGATGGAGGGATGGAGAGGTATTGAGAAAAAGCCACTCACCCTGACGACCCGAGTGAGGTCGTTGAACTTTTTGCGGCATTGAACATGGGTCCTGGGCACCATGCTCCTGGAGGAGACGCTCTGAGCCACCTCCCTCCACACTCTTCTGAACTCGCGTGGCAAAGGCCTCCTGCCACTCTCCGGGAACAGCATGCATCGTCTGCGCTCCACTGCGCCAACCAGAGCATCCAAGGCCCGCTCGGTGAAGCGATGAGCGCGTTCTCTCACCCTCTCCATGCTTGGCAGCAAAATGGATTACAGGTCTCTCCAGGCTGAGATTCAAGGCTGCAATGAGCAGGGTGTGGCTGGGGAGCAAGTGGCCCCCCCCGCTTTAAGAAGTGTCCGGCGCCATTGTGTCTGTGTTCCCTCGCTAACTGGCAGCAGCTGCGCTGCGCTCGTGCGCTGAGTTAGCGCCTCACTCCTTGGCCTTTGCGCCTTAAGAGAGGTGTGCAGCGCCTAATTTAGCGCTCCACTCACCTCCCGGGGCGGTAAAAGTGAAGTTTCCTGTCAGTGCCGATAATTAGCGCCAGGCGCTAATATTTGCGTCCGGACGATATTTGCGCCCCAAATGGGGCGCGACCTAATTTCTACCCCTATGACTACCCTGTCAATCCCCCTCAGAATCTTACGTGTTTTAATGAGATCACCTCTCATTCTTCTAAACTCCAGAGAGTATAGGCCCAGACTACACAATCTCTCCTCATAGGACAACCCACTCATCCCAGGAATCAATCTAGTGAACCTTCGTTGCACCGTCTCTAAGGCAAGTATATCCTTTCTCATATAAAGAGACCAATCTGTGCACAGTACTCCAGGTGTGGTCTCTCCAAAGCCCTGTACAATTGTATACAATAACTGCAGCTGTTGAAGGGACACACACATCAATCAGGTAAGTTTGAATGGAGGGGTTTGGCTTTGTTTTTTTTGATTTTATTGAAGTGGTGGCTTGCTGCAATATATGTGAAAAGTTTTTTAAGTGTTTTGGGAGTGCTGCTGGACACTTGCAAGGGCTCGGATGGTAAATGAACACCTTTGAAAAGGCAGAACATACTGCGAATAATCAGCAGGTCACGCTACATCCGTGGAGAGAAAAACAGAGTTCACGTCTCAGGTCAACATGCTGCCTGACCACCTGAGTATTTGCAGCATCTTATGCTGTCATTTCACATTTACAGCATCCGCTTGCAGAGGGAAGAGAAAGATGCAGAAGAGGAGGAATCAGATGCAAGGATGCATCCCAGACAGCCCCTTTGTGGCCGAGATATCCGGTATGGAATCATCCACCTGCAGTCCCACTGGCTGGGCAGGCTGCCTCTTCTTGTTGACTTATTTGATTGCCTGTCAGAGATTCTGGCTCAGTAAACACTTTAGGATGGCTTTTTGTTCTTTTCACAGTGAAGAGAAGTACAAGGATTACTTTATACCTCATTGTCTTGGCTGTGCTCTTAGTGTGTCTTTGATGTAGGGAAAGATTTGAATACATTTTTTCTGTGTTTATATTGTGAATTCTGGGAGATTCTCTCACAGCTACCCTACCTGAAGAAGGGGCGACAGCTCCGAAAGCTTGTAATTTTAAATAAATCTGTTGGACTATAACCTGGTGTTGTGCGACTTCTCATTTTTGTCCACCCCAGTCCAACGCCGGCATCTCCATATTTGATTGCCGTGATTGATGTTCCATGGAGTTGGCCACTCTATCCATGCAAGAAGACATCGTCGCAATGCCCTGCAACATCTTTGCAATCGTGGTCAGTGTGCTTGGAATGGCTGTTGGTACATCACACATTCTCTGCTGCTCCTCAATGATTCTCCTTTTCATTGATGGCCCCCGGGGTACAGCATCTGTGTCCAGCTGAGCAGAGCTTGGAGAGGGCTGTGCCCTCCGACACGAACTCTCCACTGCTGTCCCTGCCACCATTGTCTGCTCTTGCTCACTTGTGAAGTGTGAGTCACCAGGAGAAAACCCAACTATCTGTCTAACTAATCCCACCAAAGTGCAAGTATCTGAGCTGGTGCATGGTAAGCATGAGTCCTGTAATGTTGCACCCTCAGAAGGAACCCGCTCCTTTCCGTCTTTCGGATGAGACGTTAAACCGAGGCCCCGTCTGCTCTCTCAGGTGGATGTAAAAGATCCCATGGAACTATTCGAAGAAGAGCAGGGGGAGTTCTCCCCGGTGTCCTGAGCCAATATTTATCCCTCAACCAACATCACTAAAACAGATTATCTGGTCATTATCACATTGCTGTTTGTGGGAGCTTGCTGTGCACAAATTGGCTGCCTTGTTTCCTACATTACAACAGTGACTACACTTCAAAAGTACTTCATTGGCTGTAAAGAGCTTTGGGACGTCGGTGGTCGTGAAAGACGCTATAGAAATGCAAGTCTTTCTTTCTTTGAGGAGTCGTCATCCACGAGGTCCAGTGGCTGCTGCTGTACACGTTCAGGCCCTGGCAGAGAGAACAGATATGAATTAGTCCTGGCAAGGCAAGTATGTTGCAACTTATCAGTATGAAGATGATCATATTTCACTCGCTGTTGAAAGCAAGTCATGTGGGTCGCTGAAATTTAATGCGTCACCAGGTAGCTGGGAGGTCCCCGTCTCTGACGGCCAGGGACACCAAAATGCCACTGATCTCCAGCACTTCCTCCTCTGCAGCTGTTAGCTATGAGATCTGTGGAGGCCCAGCTCCGGTTCTCTCCCTCTCCCTGGTGTTCTGTGCTCTCTTCTCCTGCAACGGGGGAAAGAGCAGACCTATGAGTGAGTGTAATGGCATGTGTTCACCCGACTATCGGGGAGAGGCCTGAAATTACATCAGGATGAGAGTGAGTGGCAGTGGTGGGTGGATAGATGAAGCGACAATGCTGCTGCTGCTAACCTCCTGGGCCACCTCCAGCCACGCCGGCTCGGTCTCTGCCGCAGGCTTCTTCCTCCCATTGCTGGGGAATAAAACCTATCTCTGACTCCTCACCGCCCCCAGCAGTGCATCAAGGGAGGCAGCATTAAAGGGGGGCGCATCCTTTGAGCATCCTGAATCCATTCTCAGCTCCAACTTCCATCATCAGATTGGCCTTTTAAATACTGGAGTGGAGATCGCATCACGTGTGCCCTCCTCACGCCTGCTGCCAGGCAATCAACGCCAAATCCAGAAGTAAAATGATAATGAGATGGCTGCGTTAAAATTCCACTGACAGATACACTGAACTTATTTCCGGGTTTCCCGCTCGATATCAGACTCCCACTGCCCCCCCCGCCGCCCCTCCCCGCTCCCAACCCGCCTCCGAGTTAATGTCAGGGCCGAGATTTCAGGCCAGTGAAATTGCCTGCAGACAGCAAGCTGTAGGACTCGGGAAGGATGGCACAGTGCAGCCGATCCTGGATCACAGGGCCGATTGCACGTTTAATCAATTGTAATGATAAGACAGGACTGTCAGGAGCTGCAGTTAACGGTGTTGAAAGAGAGCTAGCTGGGTCGACAGCTGTCTGAGCTCAGCATTTCTGAAATGAAACTCATCAGTTACAGGCTTCACGTGCACCGCACAATTCCAGGTTTGACATTATCTGCAAATCTCATTCAGGCCTTGGACGTGTATGAGCCTTTCACTTTCTGACAATGCCTGTCAAATCGTCTCTATTTCACTTTCAAAGCCATAATAAAGTCAAGCAAATGTCTTTCAATCTTGTCTTTCCCTTGAGGCTTCAGATTCAGTTCATTTGAGGTGCTTTGTCAATCCGATAAGGAAAGTCAAGTGTGCATCAATATCCCCGAGACTTGTATCCTCGCTTTTTATTTAGACATTTATTAATTGGTGCAGGCAAGTTAAAAATCTTCTGCAGGAATTTGTCCTCATTAAGCCGCTGAACATTTGTGAAGAACGTAAAGGATTAGATATTCCAATTGGTGGGAATTCCAAATCGGAGGCAGGATGGACTTTGAAGCCACCTGTCAGTGGGCACTGACCCAGAAGGAACTTTTGGGAACGGGCTCATGGGCACGTTGCTTTTAATTTGTTCTGGGATGTAGGCAGTTGTTGGAAAGGCTGGCATTTATTGCCCATCCCTAGTTGCCCCTTGAGAAGGTGGTGGTGAGCCCTCTCCGTGAGCCACTTCAGCCCTTGTGGTGATGGTGCTCCCACAATGCTGTTAGGTAGGGTGTTCCAGGATATCGACCCAGTGATGATGAAGGGATGGTATATATCCAACTTAGGAGGGTGTGTAGTGTTGGTGGCAATCTGCCCACAGTAGTTGTGCCACTGCTGCATTGCCTACTTAGGGGGAGGGATGGGAACTAGCTGCAGTGCCTTATGCTGAGATCGCTAGATTTTTGTATGAGGCGCGAGTTGGCTAGGATGGATTGGGGAACGTTACTTAAAGGGTTGACAGTGGATAGGCAATGGCAAACATTTAAAGATCACATGGATGAACTACAGAATTTGTTCATCCCTGTTTGGCATAAAAATAAAACAAAAAAGGTGACTCAACCGTGGCTAACAAGGGAAATTAGGGATAGCATAAGATCCAAGGAGAGGACATATAAATTGGCCAGAAAAAGCAGCAAACCTGAGGATTGGGAGCAGTTTAGGATTCAGCAAAAGAGGACAAAGGGTTTAATTAAGAGGGGGAAACTGGAATATGAGAGTAAGCTTGCAGGGAACATAAAAACTGACTGTAAAGCTTCTATAGATATGTGAAGAGAAAAAGATTGGTGAAGTCAAGCATAGGTCCCTTGCAGTCAGAATCAGGGGAATTTACAATGGGGAACAAAGAAATGGCAGGCCAATTAAATACATACTTTGGTTCTGTCTTCACAAAGGAGGACACAAATAACCTCCCAGAGATGTCGGGGAACATAGGGTCTAATGAGAGGGAGGAATTGAATGAAATCAGTATTTGTAGGGAAATGGTGTTAGGGAAATTGATGGGATTGAAGGCCGATAAATCCCCAGGGCTTGATAATCTACATCCTAGGGTACTTAAGGAAGTGGCCCTAGAAATAGTAGATGCATTGCTGGTCATCTTCCAAAATTGTATAGACTCTGGAACAGTTCCCATGGATTAGAGGGTAGCTAATATAACCCCACTATTTAAAAAAGGTGGTAGAGAGAAAACGGGGAATTATAGACCGGTAAGCCTGACATCGGTAGTGGGGAAAATGCTAGAGTCCATTATAAAAGATGTAATAGCAGAGCACTTGGAAAACAGTGACAGGATCGGACAAAGTCAACATGGATTTACAAAAGGTAAATCATGCTTGACTAATCTACTGGAATTTTTTGTGGATGTAACTGGTAGAATAGATAAGGGAGAACCAGTGGATGTGGTGTATTTGGACATTCAGAATGCTTTCGATAAGGTCCCGCATATGAGATTAGCATGCAAAGTTAAAGCACATGGGATTGACTTGGATAGAGAACTGGTTGGCAGACAGGAAGCAAAGAGTTGGAATAAACGGGTCTTTTTCCGAGTGGCAGGCAGTGACTAGTGGGGTACCGCAGGGATCGGTGCTAGGACCCCAGCTATTCACAATATATATCAATGATCTAGACGAGGGAACTAGATGTAATATCTCCAAGTTTGCAGATGACACAAAGCTGGGTGGACGTGTGTGCTGTGAGGAGGATGCAGAGAAACTCCAGTATGATTTGGACAGGTTGGGTGATTGGGCAGAAGCATAGCAGATGCAATATAATGTGGATAAATGCGAGGTTATCCACTTTGGTGGCAAAAACAGGAAGACAGATTATTATCTGAACGGCAATAGATTGGGAAAAGGGGAAGTGCAACGAGACCTGGGTGTCCTTGTGCACCAGTCGCTGAAGGTAAGCATGCAGGTGCAGCAGGTGGTTAAGAAGGCAAATGGTATGTTGGCCTTCATAGCGAGAGGATTCGAGTACAGGAGCAAGGATGTCTTGCTGCAGTTGTACAGAGCCTTGGTGAGACCACACCTTGAGTATTGTGTGCAATTTTGGTTGCCTTATCTGAGGAAGGATGTTCTTGCCATGGAGGGAGTGCAGCGAAGATTCACCAGACTGATACCTGGGATGGCAGGAATGACGTATGAAGAGAGATTGGGTCGATTAGGCTTATATTCACTAGAGTTTAGAAGAATGAGAGGGGATCTCATTGAAACTTGTAAAATTCTAACAGGACTAGACAGACTAGATGCAGGAAGGATGTTCCCGATGGCGGGGGAGTCCAGAAGCAGAGGTCACAGTCTAAGGATAAGGGGTAAGCCATTTAGGACTGAGATGAGGAGGAATTTCTTCACCCAGAGAGTGGTGAACCTGTGGAATTCTCTACCACAGAAGGCAGTTGAGGCCAATTCATTAAATATATTTAAGAAGGAGTTAGATATATTTCTTAAGGCTAAAGGGATCAAGGGATATGGGGAGAAAGCAGGGACAGGGTTCTGAATTTGGATGATCAGCCATGATCGCATTAAATGGCGGAGCAGGCTCGAGGGGCCGAATGGCCTACTCCTGCTCCTATCTTCTATGATTCTATGTTGGTAAGGGATCAAGGGATAGGGAGTAAACGTGGGTAAATGGAGTTAAAGTGCAGAGCGCCTGTTTGGCAAAAAGACTGAAAGCAGTTTGGGCTTCCCATTGGGTGGGTGTCATGGGCACTGCGCCAATACCTGCTTGTCTGGCACCCAATCCCACCCAATGTCTCACCTGAAGGACGGCACATCCAACTCCTTCAGTACTGCACGGGAGTGTCAGCCATAATATGTGCACAAGTCTCTGGAGTGGGGCTTGAACCCACGACCTTCTGACTCGGGCGGGATGCTACCACTGAGCCACGCCTGTCACAGTACAATAGAAATTGTATGTCTGGTCACATTCTCTGAAAAAGCCTAATCGGATCACTTATATTAAATTCTAGTAGCCTTGCGAAAGTTTGAATAATTTTTCCACAGTGAACGCTGCAGATGCAATTAAGATAATGTCCCAATTCTACTTCACTTTAATCAATTTCTTCTGGGTAACCTGGTTAAGAGGCACATTCAAAAAAGAATGGTTCTCATCAAATTGGTCATGAGCAATATTTCAAGCTCATGGATAGGTCAAGATCAGGACAAGAGAATAGCAATGAGCTGGACCTACTTAAAGCTGAATGGTTCATGGAGCTTATCGCAAACCTTAATGATCACTTGCTGCGAGGGATTTTAAAAGGCAATTTATTGAATGTCGAATAAACATATTTCTGCTGTCCTTCCTCTCCTCTGAGAACTCAGATAAGGTGGAACTAGAAAGATGAGCCACACTATTTTGTCTAGTTCTTGGGATATGGACAAGACAATGTTTATTGCCCATCCCCTCGGTGCCCTGAGGGCATTCAGAAAAAGAAAGAAAACTCCCCTTGCTCTTCTTGGAAATGATGCCATGTGATCTTTTATGTCCACCTTGAGAGGGCAGATGGGGGCCTCGGTTTAATGTCTCATTCGAAAGATGGCACCTCCGACAGTGCAGCACTCCCTCTGCACTCCACTCGAGTGTCAGTCTTGATTTTGTGCTCAAATCTCTGGAATGGGACTTGAACCCACAAGAGTCAACCATATAGTGCAAGTCGGGGTCTTCCCTGAAGGACATTAGTGATCCAGTTGGGTTTTTAATAACAATATGGCTGCTTTCACAGTCATATTCTTCCACAAATTACCGGATTTATTGAATTCAACTTACCATCGTGGGATTTAAACTCACAGCCTCTAGGTTTCTAGTCTAATATCATAACCATTGGGTTACCATATCCATAATCTCACAGCATGTTTCCTTTGAGAACCTCTCTACAGGTCCAACAATAACCATACCTTAGCACACAATGTTCGATTACAGTGGAACCCATTTATAGTGAACCCCAATAGAATGAAACTTTGTGTACATGGGAAAAAGTATTGACGCTCCAATTCACTTGGTATGTGACTAAATGGCATCAAACACTGGTATCACAAAGTTACTACCCACTTAAAGTGACTGCATTTATGAAACATGATCGGCGTAAATTTCCACATGGATTTTCCTACTCATCCACTCTAACTTCGGCAGAAGAACCGCAGAAACCAGAGAAAAGTGGTGTGAACAGTGTTTCCGCTATTTTATCGGGTTTAACATAAGAAATAAGAGCAGGAGTCGGCCATTTGGCCCCTCGAGCCTGCTCCGCCATTCAATGAGATCATGGCTGATCATCGACCTCAATTCCACTTTCCCGCCCTATCTCCATAACCCTTGATTCCCCTGTTACTCAAAAATCTGTCTATCTCAGCCTTGAATATATTCCATGACCCAGCCTCCACAGCTCTCTGGGGTAGAGAATTCCAAAGATTCACGACCCTCTGAGAGAAGAAATTCCTCCTCATCTCCGTCTTAAATGGGCGACCCCTTAT
This sequence comes from Squalus acanthias, assembly GCA_030390025.1. NCBI lineage: Eukaryota > Metazoa > Chordata > Chondrichthyes > Squaliformes > Squalidae > Squalus > Squalus acanthias. Next base: position 44,255,103 of record CM059448.1, on the reverse strand, counting down.
TCTGAAACTATGCCCCCTCGTTCTAGATTCCTCCATGAGGGGAAACATCCTCCCTGCATCTACCCTGTCCAAACCCCTCAGAATCTTATGTTTCAATAAGATCACCTCTCATTCTTCTAAACTCCAACGAGTTTAGGCCCAACATGCTCGACCTTTCCTCATAAGACAACCCTTCCATCCCAGGAATCAACCTAGTGAACCTTCTCTGAACTGCCTCCAATGCAAGTATATCTCTCCTTAAATAAGGGGACCAAAACTGCACGTAGTACTCCAGGTGTGGTCTCACCAACGCCCTGTACAGTTGTAGCAAGACTTCCTGCGGTTCTTTTGCCAAAGTTACGGTGGATAAGCAGGAACACCCTTGCGGAATTCAGCCTCCCCCCCAGCCCAGAACCTCCTGCCATTGATAATAAAGGGAAGGAGGAATTCCAGCACACTGGCGGATTTTCTTAATTCGACATTTAAAAGCATTCATTCCAATTCAGCAACAGGAAACATGCCGATTTTATTTTCATAAAGGTACAGTCCAGTTCAACCTGAAGGAGCAAAGAATGCAGCCTACCTTTTGGACTACAGGGTATTTGATTGACTCAGATCACAAAATGTCCCAGCAGATCCTTGAGCTGAAATGGAACCGGCACCGAATCTCACCCATCGAAAACTGGCCCCTGGTTAAAATCAGGGCCTGTGTCGCGTCAGTAATCTGCTCTTGTACTGTGGTGTGACCCGTAGGAATAACAATTAATTTACGCACTGTACTTTCACACGATAATATCACTCTCTTTAATATTGGCAGAATATTAAACGTAGATCAGAGTGTTGCAAACCAAAGCCAGTACAAATATTATTTACAATTGAAAGGAGATATGAAACATAAAAGAATTCTACAAATAGAGCTGATTCAACACAACATAGAAATACAGTGGAATTCATTGTGAGATCATTTCTGTTCATCGTTCTGTTCTGTTCTCCTTCAGTCTCAGTCGGACTTGATTACATAAGAGCATAAGAATTAGAGCAGGAGTAGGCCATTTGGCCCCTCGAGCCTGCTCCGCCATTCAATAAGATCATGGCTGATCTTCTACCTCATCTCCACTTTCCTGCCCGATCTCCATATCCCTTGATTCCCTTAGATTCTAAAAATCTATCGATCTCAGCCTTGAATACACTCAACGCCGGAGCATCCACAGCCCTCTGGGGCAGAGAATTCCAAAGATTCACAACCCTCTGAGTGAAGAAGTTTCTTCTCATCTCAGTCCTAAATGGCCGACCCCTTATCCTGAGACTATGTCCCCTAGTTCTCGACTCACCAGCCAGGGGAAACATCCTCCCAGCATCTACCCTGTCAAGGATTTGATATGTTTCAATGAGATTGAAATCAAGATGCAAAGAACAAGCCTTCAATTCTCAGAATGAAGTGCTGAAGGGAAAAGTTCCCCGGTTTCTGAATATTCTTTCTTTTGATGTCAGGGTTTGCGATGAGATTTTATCAGATTTAATGGAGGATATTGCTTTTGGGAGACTTGTGGATGGGTGCTGCTTATGTGGACTTTCAGTATGATTAATTCTCTTTAACAGAAGCTTGTGGTTTCCCTAAAATAGAAAGAAAAATGACAGAGCAGCCTATTGGAACAGGCTGGGTTTTGAGTTTTGATTACCTGCACCACATCAAGAGCCAAGGAAACATTCAGCCCTTCACTTTATTTTTTTTATACAGTTTACTGATACTCGAATTCTGCTGTCGACGTTCTGCACAGTGTGCTGCCATAGTGTTGAGAGATTCAGCTTGTAATATTGAAGCTGTGAGATGCAGTGGGAGTCATCATCACCGTCATCTAGAGGTTAATCTGTGAAGTGCATTGCCCGCCTCTTGTGGAATCTGCTCAATTTTCATTCCAGATCCACTCTGTCAATTTAGCCCCTAGGGGAAGGTGAAAAATGGCTCTCATTGGTTTCTCCCTTACCCCTTCATTCTGGGTAATATAAGGAATGTCCGAGGACATGTACAGGACTCCATCTGGTCAGGATCATGGGCAGTTATTAGTTTTACTTCAAAGCATTTTTGTGAAGAAATACATTTTCTTAAACAAGAGCAAACAGAAATCTTCACTAGAACTGTAACTATGGACTGTTTCAATATACAGGAAATTGCAAATGTCAAATACGAAACAAAGATAAACTGTGTCCCATTTTCTTATAAAATAATCCCACTTTACGCTTAAACAGATATGACAACAACAATGAAGGTCCCAACTGGGATAAGAGAGCCAATGGATTACAGGGCAAGTTTTGATTGGTTAAGAACAGTTTTAAATCTCCCTATAATGTGCAGTTACTCTTTACCAATTCATTGTCCTGCCTCTGATATTACTCGCACCCTGTTTTAAGTTCTTGGAAAACCTGCCACTGTAAACAAAGCACAAAAGCCATTTGAAAATTAACATCAGGTCCAAGAACAGATGAGGAATATAAGGAGCTGTGTTAGGTGCAGGTATAAAAAAGCTGTCAGATCCTCAACCCCACCTCCCGGCACAAACACATAGACACTCACACACACTCACAGATTCACACACACTCACACACACTCACACACTCACAAATTCGCACACTCACACACTCACACATTCGCACACTCACACACTCACAGATTCACACTCACAGATTCACACACTCACACTCACAGATTCACACACTCACTGATTCGCACACTCACACACTCACACACTCACAGATTCACACACTCACACACTCACACACTCACAGATTCACACTCACAGATTCACACACTCACACACTCACAGATTCACACATTCACACACTCACACACTCACAGATTCACACTCACATATTCACACACTCACACACTCAGATTCACACACTCACAGATTCACACTCACAGATTCACATATTCACACACTCACACACTCACAGATTCACACTCACACACACTCACAGATTCACACACTCACACTCACAGATTCACACACTCACTGATTCGCACACTCACACACTCACACACTCACAGATTCACACACTCACACACTCACACACTCACAGATTCACACTCACAGATTCACACACTCACACACTCACAGATTCACATATTCACACACTCACACACTCACAGATTCACACTCACATATTCACACACTCACACACTCAGATTCACACACTCACAGATTCACACTCACAGATTCACATATTCACACACTCACACACTCACAGATTCACACACTCACACACTCACAGATTCACACTCACACACACTCACAGATTCACACACTCACACACTCACAGATTCACACTCACAGATTCACACACTCACAGATTCACAGACTCACACTCACAGACTCACACACTCACATTCACACTCACACACTCACACCTGTGGAACTGGAACGAGCAGGAAATTAAAGCATCAGAAGCAGGATATATTTATATTTACTGTGAGCAGGAAGCTGAGCCATAGAAACATAGAAGATAGGAGCAGGAGTAGGCCATTTGGCTCCTCGAGCCTGCTCCACCATTTAATGAGATCATGGCTGATCATCCAAATTCAGTACCCTGTCCCTTGGGCACTTGTAACTTGGGCATGGCTCCAAGGAGTATAAAGGTAAACAGTATTTTTTTTAATTCGTTTATGGGATGTCGACGTCGCTGGCAAGGCCAGCATTTATTACCCATCCCTAATTGCCCTTGAGAAGGTGGTGGTGAGCCGCCTTCTTGAACCGCTGCAGTCCGTGTGGTGAAGGTACTCCCACAATAGTGGTTTGGTACAACTGAGTTGCTTGCTAGGCCATTTCAGAGTCCACCACATTGCTGTGGGTCTGGAGTCACATATAGGCCAGACCAGGTAAGGACAGTAGATTTCCTTCCCTAAAGGACACTAGTGAAATAGATGGGTTTTTGTGACAATCCAGTAGTTCCATGGTCATAATTACTGATACTTTTATTCCAGATTTTTATTTAATTAACAGAATTTAAATTCCCCAGCTGCCGTGATTTGAACTTGTGTCGTCCAGATTACTAGTCCAGGGCCAGCTGGATTACTAGTCTAGTAACATAACCACTATGCTACCGTACCCGTGAGCTGATGTATAGCGTGGTCTGCACAGAGTGGTCTTAAACAGAGTGCTTCTAAACAGAGTGTTAAAGTTGGGAATTTGGAGAGAGGGGGAATTGAGAACAGAGGGGAAGGATCTCTTGCTTTTTGCCTCCAATACTTGCAGTGGTTTCTGTTACAGGTAAATATTTAAATTAATCTACTTATAACTTAAACTAGATCAAGCAATTAGTTAAAAAATGAAACTATAAACGAAGTTAATTAAATAGATAAACTCTAATTAATTAAATAAATAAAACACGATTATTAGGGATGGCAGTGCAGGTGGTGTGCTGCTACTGCAGCATGTGGGAGTTTGTGGAGAGCATCGCGATCCCAGATGACCACGTCTACAGTAAGTGTCTGCATCTCGAGGAACTTCAGCTCAGTGTTGTTGAGCTGGAGTCCGAGGGCAGCCATTGCAGAGCATTAGGGAGGGGGAGAGTTACCTGGACATTTTGATCCAGGAGGCAGTCACATCCCTTAGGTTAGGTAGTGGTACAGGTCTGGTTAGTGGTCAGGGTCAGGAGGGTGTGACTGCAACTCAGGCAGGTAAGGAGACCCCAGGTGCAGTGCTGAAGGAGCCTCGGCCTTTACCCTTGTCCAACAGGTATGAGGTTTTTGCGGTCTGTTTGGATGAGGGCAGAGTCTGCAGGGCGGATAAGCAAACAGACCACAGCACTGTGGTACAGGAGGCCATTCAAGTGGGGGGAGTGAAAAGGAATGTTGTAGTGGTGGGGGACAGTATAGTCAGGGGGATAGATACTGTTCCCTGCAGTCGCAACCGGGAGTTCCGAAGGCTGTGTTGCCTGCCCAGTGCCAGGGTTAAGGATCGCTCCTTGCAGCTGGAGAAGAATTTGGAGTGCGAGGGGGAGAATCCAGTTGTCGTGGTCCACGTAGGAACCAATGACATAGGTAGAACTAGGAATGAGGTTCTGCTGAGAGAGTTTGAGGAGCTCGGGTCCAAATTAAAATGCAGAACCTGAAAGGTAATAATCTCTGGATCGTTACCTGAGCCACACGCAAACTGGCACAAGGACAAGCAGAGAGTTAAATGCATGGCTCAAAGAGTGGTGTGGGAGGAAGGGGCTTCCATTCATGCCACCAGTACTGGGGAAAGAGGGAGCTGTTCCGTTGGGACGGGCTCTACTTCAACCGGGCTGGGACCAGTGACCTGGTGAATTCAATAATTAAGGCTGTAGATAGGGCTTTAAACTAAAAAGGGGTGGGGGAGGGGTCAGGTGAGGGGAAATTTAGAAATCCAAAGAGAAAAGTCAAGGCAATGGAGCAGTGTAGCAATTTGGGTAAAGATAAGCAGAGTGTGACAGGAAGGGACAGAGAGTTTAACGGTGGCAGTGCATCAGTAAATAAGGTGAACGCAGAGAATAATGGTAAAAAGTTAAAATTAAAGGCTCTTTATCTGAATGCACGAAGCATCCGTAACAAGATAGATGAATTAGTGGCACAAATAGAGAGAAATGGGTTTGATCGAATAGCCATTGCAGAGATGTGGTTGCAAGGTGACCAAGGTTGGGAACTAAATGTTCCAGGGTACTTAACGTTTTGAAAAGACAGGCAGAATGGAAAAGGAGGGGGAGTAGCCCTGATAATAAAGGATGATGTAAGGACAGTAGTGAGAAAGGATCTTGGCTCGGAAGATCAGGAAGTAGAATCAGTATAGGTGGAGATAAGAAATAACAATGGTCAGAAAACACAAAAAGCATACCAAAGATAGTGGGGAACCAATGGATTAATGAGAGTAATGAACTTAAAGTAATTAATATCAGTAGAGAAAAAGTACTTGAGAAACAAATGGGTCTAAAAACCAACAAATCCCCTGGACCTGATGGCCTACAACCTAGGGTTCTAAAAGAGGTGCCTGCAGAGATAGTGGATGCATTGGTTGTGATCTTCCAAAATTCCCTAGATTCTAGAACGGTCCCAATGGATTGTAAGAACATAAGAACATAAGAAGTAGGAGCAGGAGTAGGCCATACGACCCTTCGGGCCTGCTCCACCATTCAATAGGATCATGGCTGATCCGAACCTAGACTCACGTCCACTTCTGTAAGGGGTTCGGACGTGTCTCTCAGAGACGGTGCTGGTGCGAGGTTAGGCCTTCGTCGCCTAATACTATTGCTTGCTCTGGTCTCCGGCCAGCCCCTTTTGCAATAAGCACCTGTGAGTGGTTCGACCCACTCGCCCTTACGGTTCTAACACTGGACTTAGGTGCAGGGAGCAGTAATGCAGAGAAAACTCAAATAGACCCGGTTGAATAGTGCGAAATGGAAATCTTTATTGCATAGCGTCCAAAATCATGAAGTACATGTCATAGGCGCAAATTAACGAGAGTACAAGTATACATACATTCATAAAGCTTGGTCTATGGAAATGAAGAACGCACGGCACATCGTAAAAAAGGGGAACACATTATACTTTAATCTTAATAACCACCCTCCCTTAACAATACCTACACTACGTCTAGATTTGTAGGATCGGAAACATGCTCACCACTTGTGTTACTTCGGAGAATTTTAAAGTGAGGCACTTGGCTCGTTTCGCTGCAGCGCCTGACTGTCACGTGTTTGGAAGGGTCTCTGCACCCCACTTGTTTATTTTCGCTGCTGCGACAAGCAGGCCAGACTCCCTGTTGTCATGAAGAACTCGACAGAACTCGGACACAGTTCAAAGAAGAGTCTTCCTGTGCTCGACACCGGTTGTTGGTAGACTTCAATGAAAAGTTCTTTACTGACCGTGGCGGCACGTGGAATTTCTTCTCCTTTTCTTCTCGTCTCGTCTCCTCGGGCCTCCGGGTCCAGACACCGTTTACCGACACTCGGGATGGTGCACCCTGTTACTTGCCCTTGTCGGGGCGGCTCGTTCCGATTGAGCTCCACCCAACATGTGAATAATCGACCAGTACGGCTAAAAGTCAAGAGTCAACAAAGTCCAGCCCTAAAGAAGAGCTTCAGCCAGCGATCGAGCGAGTCAAGGGAATAAGAGACCGATGGACATTTGTTCACTATAGTTATAGTGCTGTGTTCCCTTATCTCCCGCTCAAATCTTAATGTTTGTCCTTTGTGTAATATTGGCGCTCAAAACTCCCAGCATGGGGCGATTCTTCTCTTTAACGGGTTTCGGTAGCACCTGAAACTGGCCAACTATCCGTTAATGTTTTCCTCATTGTTGACCCAGCCAGGATGTGTACGAATCGTCTCCCTGACTGGTTTTGGGGGCCCCCGAATACTTGCTTAATCACCCGTCGATGTCTCTCTCATTGTAGAGCCGTGGGGGTATTTGTGTATTGATGTGTCTGGATGGGCCTTCGATTGCCCAGTACAATGGTCCTTACTTGTGCATGGAAAATGATTCCAGCACTTATATCTTTGCTATTGTTCCAACTGCAAACAGGTTGCATCCTGTCTTTATCAATGTTTACCGAGTATGATCCAATCTTATATTGAATGTTTATTCGACGCCATCTTGTCTGCCCACTGTATTTCTGGAAGCTTCTGCCACGATGCTCGGTGGCCATTTTACAGGCTTCTGTGTCCTTTATTATCAGGACAGCATTTCGTTTAATAAAACTGATCAAACGAATCTGCTTCTCTTATGTTATTTCGAATCGCGATAATTGCGAAACTTTACAGTCCCTCCTGTTGATGCGAATAACTCCGCTTATCGTATCAATTAAAATGGTGGTGAGCAAAATTATCCCGATTCTCCACATCCAAACACTCCCGGTAATTAAACTATCTATGGCCTCCATGCAGTCCTCATTTCCCAGAGAAATGACATTGTCTAACTTGGATAAACCGTAGGCAGCATTGCCTTTAAACTTACACTGCGTATACGCCTTCCAGGTGCAAAAGGCCGATGCCTCTCGTACCACCTGTATATGCATGTTTTATTATAAAAGGAAAAAATAATCAAACCAACTCTTTTTAAAATACAAAATTCCAAACTTAGTTACACATACTCATAACTAACAACAATTACAAAAACACACGCGGTAAAATAGAGGGGCGTCATCCTGGCCGTTTACGCGGTACTTTCCTCGTTCACGCGCACGTAACGTTCTCTCCACTCCCCTGTGTTCTCGTGCTTTGTGAGGCGTTTGCCTCTCTTGCAGTGTACGACCAATAGGTACACTACAATTATAACTTGGCACACAACCAAAATGTGGGAGGCTATCCTGATCCATGACGGAACTTCAATATTAGTGAACAGATCCCACCACGGTGGGACTACTATGTCCAGTATCTCTGTCCCTATCTCTACAGTCTTTTGTTCCAGGGTGTAAAAATGTTTCTGTGATACCATGACGGCTTTTAAAATCTTGGTGAGGTGTTCAGGGAGAGGGGGAATGATGTATCCGAAATGCGCGACGAATCGCTGCAAGTCTGTGAAATTCTCTTTTACTGTGAGGTGAACAGTGGATGGTTCAGGGATCGGGACAATTCGCTGTTGTGCCACTTGAACTTCAGCCCTGGGTTTAAAACAGAAACTGCTGTCACTCACCGGACACCGGCTGTGCTGTCCATGCTGGTAGTGTTGCGCTGCAGTGGTGACGCAATACGTTCCACCCCCTATGTATGCCACCTGCGGAGGCACATGATCTTGTGTCATTGCTTCCATGGTGCAATACATGGGCTTCGCACCAGCCGTTCTAAACCCGCATTGTGGTGTTAAAAAGGCATTCAAGTGCTGGGGACACAGGATGATGTGTGCTCCCCGGCCACGACAACCCGAAAGGTCGGTACCTGTCATCGTTTGCTCCCAGCGGATGACGTAAGGTGGGACCGCTGCGTAGCGAAAGTGGGCTCCCCCCTGAATGACACCAATGTTCTCCACCCGTTACATCGGGGCGGGCTTTGCCATGTCGCCCAACACCGGCATCCGTAGTACTATACCCATGATGGTATGATTTGACTGTCCGCAGTCCACTGGGACTGGGTAAGCCTCTGAGGCTAGCCTGAGCTGGCACGGGCTTAATGCGTTCTGAAAAGGGTGGAGCACCTGCAGGTGTTTGTTACTTATCCAGGACGGGACCAAACCTTGTTTTAAATCCTCCAAATTACTGCGGCCCTCGCCCAGTAACCATGCCCCGTATAGTACGCACACCTCGTTCTGCGCAGCTTGATCGGATGCGTTCCGATCTTCCCTGATCAGGGCATTTACCGTTCTCGCATGCTTCTCCAGCTCTGCTATAATCTCTTTTAAGTGTAGTGTCATGGCCTGGTCCTCATGTAACTCAGACCCTACTACCTTGTTTTCGCTTGTGAGGATGCTTTTTAACTGTGTTTTTAAACCGTTGATCTGGGTCTGCAGCTCCACATTGTCTAGAGCGTTGACCACAGATGTTCCCGTATTAAAAGCAGTGAACACATCATTCACAACACCCCTTCTTTGTCTCCCCACCTGACCCAAAACTTCGTGTGGTGTGGTGTATAAGCTTGTTTTGTCAACCTCTGCAAAATCAAACTCATAAAATTGCCTGAACATGTTTGTTAACAGGACCTGGTACAATTGTTCCGTTTCTTTGGGACACCACTCTGGTAAATGCACCTCGGTGAGATTTAGAATCACCGAGGCCACCGCGTAATGTACCCCTTGATATAGTATCTGGTCCGTTGGCACCAGTACCAGACCATTCCCGGGCCCCTTAGTGGTTTTAGGGCACCTTCCTCCTGAGCCAAAGCCACCGGAATCGTGGGCGGAGACTTGCGTGGGCGCGTGACGAGTTCAGTGGCATTTACTGGGATTGGGGAGAATGGAGCTCCGCACCCCCTGGTGCTGACATCCCACCTCATCCCTTTCCCGTCATCCTGCCACTGTCGTAGGAAAAATATGGATATACCCTTGGGGCAAACGTACTTCGATCCCCACATACAAACATATATTCCCTCATCCGGTTCCCACCATTTGTCCCAACAGACTTTCAATTGTCCGTTAGTCCCCGTAATTGTCCGATGGGTATTGTTACCCAATCGCTCCCACTCGACCGAGGAATTTCTCATAGTCTTGCTTAACTTCCGTAACCACCACCATCGGCTCAATGGGACCTTCCCATTGCATGTCAAACAAATCCTTTTGCCGACGGTGACGCTGATTCTGGGTGCAATGATCCTCACTCTGGGGCATAGCAAAGAAGTCTCTTTGTAGGCAAATCCGGATGCGCTAGAGTATTCCGTCGAATTCGTTCCCAGCCATCCCGGGCACCTTCCCTTGTGGAAATAAGTGGTGGTTTCCTCAGCCTCTCGCTCCCCGGTCCCATCCGTCGCGATGGGGCCCGTGTCCCCGGAGCAACCGAACACAACGACATCCTTGGTGAGGCCCCGATAGGCCAATCCATATCCGATCGTTGCGAGCACTATCAGAATCCTTTCCATCTTTCCTGGTTCCTGTGATCAGATAAAATGATATAGCCAGCCTCCCAAGAGTCTCTGGCTTTTGTGAAGGGTGAGCGGGTCCCTTGACCTTGTCTCACGCATAAAGACATGTATGCTGGATAGACTTTAACTATTCCTATCACTAACTCCCATCATTTTACCATTTACTTATAAATTAAACTACAATCTTACCAAACTTAACAAAACTATAAACTTAAACTCATCCTAAACTTAACTGTACAGCGCCGCCCGTTCCCAGGGCGGCCTACCTAAATTCTGCGAAGGCTGCCACGAGCTTTTCCCAGTGGTGGGGGGGGCACTGACCCCTTCCTTTGATCTGCCGCAGCCTGTCGCTGCTGCGCTGGGACTGGGATCTCCCTGGGCTGCCTTGAACTTACGCCTGGGGGTTTACGGGGGATTTGACCACGACTTCCTGGGCTGGGGTGTCCAACTTGACCTACGGAGGGCTACCTTGGGCAAGATCTCCAGGGCCGACGGACCGGGAACCGAGACTTCCACCGTCACGGCCTGTGGTCTCACCACAGCCGCCGGCTCTGTCTCCCCTGGCTCCGCCCCCCTGGGCTCGGGATCTGAAGTTTCCGACTCCACCCTGTGTGGAACTCCACTCGCAATCCCTGTCTCCCCTATGCTTGGGTCGAGGGCGAAACCTTCGTCCTCTGACCCCACCACCTCTCCGGCCGGGTCACTACCTTGGTCGAGCTCTCCGAGCTCTTCCTCATCTGAATCCCAACCCCAAGAAAAGATCCTACACTTTTCCAGAATGTCCTCTCCCCTCACGCAGGCTGCTTTACCGGTCTGTGTGCCCTGCGGTTCTACCCGGGGCTGAGAGTCCCCACTCGCAGGTTTGGCCCCTGTGATTGGCCCTTGTGCACCCGGTTTATACAGCTTGCACTGGTTAATGTGGAACCATTTCGTGCGCCGAGGTACCTTTACGGCGTACACCATGGGACTCGCCTTATCTACAATACTGTAGGGTCCCATATACAGTGGTTCCAAACTCCCTACACTGGCATAGTTCCTAACCATGACCTGATCTCCGACTTCCCACTCCTGCTTCTTGCGGGGTTCCAGCAACAGGCGATTGCCCTGGTGCTGTCTTCCCATGTTCCCAGCTGCCTGCTCGTAAACCTGCTTCAGGCGTTCCAAGAGGGTCTGGACAAACTTGTCCCGTTTCACCTCTTCGAGCTGACCCTCAGAGAGCACCGGGGCTAGTACATGGGTGGGGGTTCGCATGATCCTCCCAGTCATCACCTCGTACGGGGAATACCCCGTACTCTTTGACTGGCTGGCCCGGATTCCCATGAGGACTAGAGGCAGAACCTCCGCCCATTTTTGGGGCGAGTTCATAGTCTCTTTCCTCAGCTTCTCCTTGAGGGTCCGGTTCATGCGTTCAACAATCCCTGATGACTGGGGATTGTGCGCTACGTGCCACTTCCCTTCAATGCCCAAAAGCATGAGGGTGTTCTGCATCACCTGGCCGGTGAAATGACTCCCTTGGTCTGACTCCACGAAACGGGGGAGTCCCCACCGCGAGAACACTTCCCGGACCAAGATCTTGGCAGTACCCAGCGCCGTAGCTGTTCTACAGGGGAAGGCTTCTACCCATTTGGAAAACACATCCACCAAGACGAGGCAGTATTTGTAGCCTCCCTGGGTGGTCGGCAGGGGCCCTATGTAATCGATCTGTATCGACTGCCATGGTCCCTCCACCCTCCTGATGTGTCCCATGTGCACTTTCCTTTTCTGGGGGTCTGGGTTGTTTGCAGCGCACACAAGACAGTTTGCACAGAACTCGCGGACCTGCTCCCTGAGTCCCGGCCACCATCCCGCCTGCTCTACCCGTTGCCAGGTAACCTCAGGCCCGGGGTGTCCTGCCCCTGGCCCCTCATGAGCCAACTAGAGGAATTCCCTCCTGTGCTGCTGCGGCACAACCCACTGTTCCTCGCGGAACAGCATGCCTTCTTTAACGGAGTGGGTTGCCGTACTGTACGGGCCCTCTACCTGCTTGCCCTCAGTAATCGTTCTGAGAACTGCTTTTAGGGCGGGATCCTGGTTCTGGACGGTCTTAAGGTCTAGGGGCAGTGCTACCCTGGTGTTCCCGGGATTCCCTTCCCTGCCTTGGATCGCTGCCACGGGTCCGGGTCCATAGGGGTCCCAGAAAATGCCGTTACGGGCACCCTCCCTGGCTAGCGCATCCGCCTGCTGGTTGCCCTCCCCACGGGGTTCTGTGGAGGAATGAGCCTTCACCTTGTGGATGAAAATCTCTCCTTCCTCCCCTACTGCTGCTAGGATCTTTTCCAGCAAGGGCTTCACCGTTAAAGGTCGTCCGTCTGCGGAGGTGTAACCATGGCGGGACCAAATGACCAGGTATTCCGTACACGAATTGCACGTAAACATACTGTCCGAACAAATCGTGTATGGGGTTGGGAAGATTTCTGGGTGGGTAACGACGTACGCCACCGCAGACAGCTCAGCCTGCTGCGCGCTCATCGTGCTGGGGAGTTTAATTGCTAGGGCAAGGTTTGCCGCAGGGTCATAAACTCCACACTCTGTGAGTCGTTCGCCAGCGGACACTGTGCTGGAACCATCAACATAAATCTCGCGACCTGTGGGATGTATCCCGGCCCGCAAACCTATGTTGACCTCCCACACCCCTTCCACCGAACACTGGTGGGCTGTTCCGGGGTATACCAAGTTGGCCGCGAGCTTGGGCTCGCAAAGACCTTTAACCCTAAGATCCATCTGGGAGAGGAGAAGGGTCCAGCGCGCAATATGAGCGCTGCTTACGGTCCCATCCTTAATCCTCCCATCCAGAAGCATCTTGGTTGGCGTGTGATGGGTGAGGAGAGTGATGGGAGAGAGCCCTGTGAAGATCGCTGATCTTTTCACAGCCCAATGCGTGGCTAAAAGATGCCTTTCGCAGTTGGAAAAACTCCTCTCCACATCCGTTAACACCCTGGACGAATAGACAACCGGCCTCAGCTTGCCGTGACGCTCTTGGAGCAGCACAGCGCTCAAGCTGTCTCCGCTGGCAGCTACCTCCAGGAAAAACTCCTCCCCCCCATCTATGGCCCCTAAAGCTGGCGCGGTTTGCAGATCCCTTTTTAACTTCTCGAATGCTGCCTGACAACCCTCGTCCCAAGACCACTCCACTCCCTTATGGAGGAGTCGGAACAGCGGAGCTGCTGTGGCCGCATAGTCCTCGATGAAGTCTCTACAGTAACCGGTCAGTCCCAGAAAGGACCTCACACCCGTTATGGTGTTGGGAATCGGTAACTCCTGCACCGACTCCCTCCTAGCCTTATCTATGGCTCTTTCCCCAGCGCGAATGGTCAGTCCCAGGAATTTTACTTCCTGCTGACCGATATGTGCTTTCTTAGGGTTAACTTTAAAACCCTTTCTCGCTAGCAGCTCCAATAACTCGGCTAGCAGTGGTCCATGCTCCTCCCTTGAGTCCGTGAACAGGAGCAAATCATCCACGTACTGCACTATCTGATTGGGCTGACTAAACTCCTTTAAACTTCCTGCCATACACTGATGGAAAATACTGGGGCTGTTGTGGAAACCCTGTGGCAAACAGTTCCATGTGTACAGTTGTCCTTTAAAAGTAAAGGCAAACTTGTACTGGTCCTCTCGCCGCAGCAGGATGGACCAAAAACCGTTCGAGATATCCAGCACCGTGAACGTGGTCGCGGACGCTGGGATACTCCCTATTAGGTCAGCAACTGCTGCTACTGTGGGCGCGCAGGCGGGGATGTTACTGTTAAGGTCTCTGTAGTCCACCGTGGCCCTCCACGAATTATCCGGCTTCCTTACCGGCCATAATGGGGAGTTCACGTGTGTGGCTATCGGCATCAACACGCCCTGCTGCACCAATGAGGACATTGCTGTCTCCATGTCGGGTTCTGCTTCTTTGGGGAAGTTATACTGCTTTTGGGGCCGGGTCATGGGGTCCCCGTCTATGCTGACCTCAAACCCGGTAACCCTCCCACAATCGTGCTTGTGGGTTGCAAACGCGTGCATATTATCTGACACGTACGTTTGCATGTCCGTTGGGACATCCGCGACCATAAGCCCGAGGTCGTAACCTCCGGATGGCTTCATGGTACACAGGGCCCCTTTACCTTCCTTCCCTGGGATTACAACTACCTTGCCTTTTCCACCCTTGGCTCCCCAGAGACAGTGATTCCTAAGGTCCACGAGGATCCCGTGTTCCGCTAGGAGATCCGATCCGAGGATACCTCTGCCACCCCCCTCTTGCCATTTCATCAGTATGCACTTCCATGTGGTGTGGAGTGCTCCTAAATGAATGGAGAGCGGAATGGAGAACGCGCCAGCCTGCTCTTTTCCCGTGAACCCCGCTAATGTGAATGGGACCTTGGTAGACAGTGGTGAGTCAAAGGGGCTATCCGTATGAATCACGGTGCATGAAGCTCCCGTGTCCAACAAATAACTACCCTTCTGCTTCTCTACCTCCATCTCTACCAGGGATCTTTTCCATGCATCATAGCTGAGCGGACACAGATAAACGGGCTGCGCGGGCTCTTGTCATTGGGTACCGGTGGACGGGGTTGTGGCATCTGTGGGGCCGGTAGCGACTGCCACCCTCCCTTGCGAAATCATAAGGGACCGCATGGCTCCCAACATTGATTCTATCGCATCGGGATGGATAGGCACACCGGCTCCTTTCTCAGAGACAGGCGCTTGGGTTCGAGCTGCGGGAGCTCTGTCCCTGGGGTCCTTCCAGAGATTCTTGCAGTTTTTACGCCAGTGACCTGTCTTCCCGCACCTGTAACAAACACCACTGGTTTGTGGGGCGCGATTTCCCTCCTGATGCCACTCTTTCTGAGCCGGGGCTGCGGGCCTTGCCTCATGCACCTTTCCCTTAAGGGGACGCGCTCCCGTGCTCCTAGTGTTCCGATACCCTATGGTGAGTCGATTTAGGACAGACTCCTCTGTTGTGGCAGGGTTAGTGGGATCAAACCACGCTCTGGCCTGCTCCCTGACGGCTGGCAAGCTGTTGGCTACTAGACACCTGAGCCAATGAGCTTTCCCGGCGCTGTTCAGAAAGGCGCGCGCTGGCGCACCTGGGCAGCTACGCTGGTATACTGGCCACAGTCTGTCGGCGAAAACCTTCGGGGGTTCTCCCTCCATCTGTATGGTTTGACTCAATCTGACGAACGGACCTTCGTCCTCCGCCCCTAACACTTCTAGGACCTCGTCCTGTAACTCCTCATAGGTTTTATTTCCCTTCTTGCTCTCATCGGAGAGACACTGAAGGATCGAGCTATCTAAAGAGAACAGCAACATTTTGGTCTTTTCCTCATCGTCGCAGCCATTAATTGCTGCGGTCTGTTCTACTTCCCTAAAATGTACGGAAGGGTCGTCTGACTCGGACAGCTTCCGTACATGGCTAATCATTGCTCTCAGCTGGTGTGAGCTGTAGGGCAATAAAAGTTGGTTCAGGACATCCCCGTCTTCCCCATTGGCTGCATTCGGGCCTCTCTTGTGACCTCGGAGCGGACACATCGGTCTCGGTCTCGACTCTACCTCCGGGGATTGTCCTACCTCGGGAACCTCCTTCTCTATTTCCACCACTTCCTCCCTTACCCAGGTTGCCGAATAGCTGGGTGGCGCGGAGGGCACAGTGGCAAATACCTCCTCTGCTTTGTCTGGTAGGGATTTTGGGAATTCCCTACCCACCTGTGGCTGGTTTGCTGACGGGCTGATGAGGCACACCAAGCCGTTTGCCTTATTCAGGGCCTCTCTTAGGTTCCCTATCTCCTTCTGGCAAACACTGTGGTCGGCTCCCTCATGCCTATCCTCGAGGGCCATCTTATATGCCGCCCTAACTCCCTTCAAGCTTTCTTCCTGGGCTTTTATCTGGTTAGCTAGGTGGGCACACCGTTCTCTAATCCTACCCTCGTTTAATTTCGCTTCCGTGACCTGACATTCTAAGTAATCAATTTTAGCCTCGTGGTGGTTGGCTACTATTTGGCGTTCCTGATGTAACGCATTCAATGATGCAATGAGTTTCTGTCCTCCCGTGATCTTTTCCTCCATCTCAACTTCCAGTTCCCTGAACTGAGCTGCCTGTGCTACAATGACTTGGTCCGAAAGTTGGACTTGCTTCTTGTAGCACATCAGCCAGACCACTTTCTCTACCGACTTCTTATGCTCTTTACTGCCTGTCCATTTGATGGCGGCGTCTAGCGGACGCTTATCCATCAGTAGGTCACTTATCCACTTTTTGGTCAAGTTAACCTTCCCAAACACATAGTCGGCTACCCTCTCATCCATCACATTTTGCCTATTCAAACCAGGGTCTAAAACATTACTCTCCTGCTGCCAATGTCCTGCCACGGTCGCCATTTTCTGTAAGGGGTTCGGACGTGTCTCTCAGAGACGGTGCTGGTGCGAGGTTAGGCCTTCGTCGCCTAATACTATTGCTTGCTCTGGTCTCCGGCCAGCCCCTTTTGCAATAAGCACCTGTGAGTGGTTCGACCCACTCGCCCTTACGGTTCTAACACTGGACTTAGGTGCAGGGAGCAGTAATGCAGAGAAAACTCAAATAGACCCGGTTGAATAGTGCGAAATGGAAATCTTTATTGCATAGCGTCCAAAATCATGAAGTACATGTCATAGGCGCAAATTAACGAGAGTACAAGTATACATACATTCATAAAGCTTGGTCTATGGAAATGAAGAACGCACGGCACATCGTAAAAAGGGGAACACATTATACTTTAACCTTAATAAAACCACCCTCCCTTAACAATACCTACACTACGTCTAGATTTGTAGGATCGGAAAACATGCTCACCACTCGTGTTACTTCGGAGAATTTTAAAGTGAGGCACTCGGCTCGTTTCGCTGCAGCGCCTGACCGTCACGTGTTTGGAAGGGTTCTGCACCCCACTTGTTTATTTTCGCTGCTGCGACAAGCAGGCCAGACTCTCTGTTGTCATGAAGAACTCAACAGAACTCGGACACAGTTCAAAGAAGAGTCTTCCTGTGCTCGACACCGGTTGTCGGTAGACTTCAATGAAAAGTTCTTTATTGATATTTTCAGGCGCGGTCGGGGTTTACTGACCGTGGCGGCACGTGGAATTTCTTCTCTTTTTCTTCTCATCTCGTCTCCTCGGGCCTCCGGGTCGAGACACCGTTTACCGACACTCGGGATGGTGCACCCTGTTACTTGCCCTTGTCGGGGCGGCTCGTTCCGATTGAGCTCCACCCAACACTCGAATAACCGACCAGTACGGCTAAAAGTCAAGAGTCAACAAAGTCCAGCCCTAAAGAAGAGCTTCAGCCAGCGATCGAGCGAGTCAAGGGAATAAGAGAGCGATAGACATTTGTTCACTATAGTTATAGTGCTGTGTTCCCTTATCTCCCGCTCAAATCTTAATGTTTGTCCTTTGTGTAATATTGGCGCTCAAAACTCCCAGCATGGGGCGATTCTTCTCTTTAACGGGTTTCGGTAGCACCTGAAACTGGCCAACTATCCGTTAATGTTTTCCCCATTGTTGACCCAGCCAGGATGTGTACGAATCGTCTCCCTGACTGGTTTTGGGGGCCCCCGAATACTTGCTTAATCACCCGTCGATGTCTCTCTCATTGTAGAGCCGTGGGGGTATTTGTGTATTGATGTGTCTGGATGGGCCTTCGATTGCCCAGTACAATGGTCCTTACTTGTGCATGGAAAACGATTCCAGCACTTATATCTTTGCTATTGTTCCAAATGCAAACAGGTTGCATCCTGTCTTTATCAATGTTTACCGAGTATGATCCAATCTTATATTGAATGTTTATTCGACGCCATCTTGTCTGCCCACTGTATTTCTGGAAGCTTCTGCCACGATGCTCGGCGGCCATTTTACAGGCTTCTGTGTCCTTTATTATCAGGACAGCATTTCGTTTAATAAAACTGATCAAACGAATCTGCTTCTCTTATGTTATTTCGAATCGCGATAATTGTGAAACTTTACACTTCCCTGCTCGCTCCCCATAACCCTTAATTCCCTTATCAGCTAGGAAACTGTCTATCTCCAATTAAATTTATTTAATGTCGCAGCTTCCACAGCTCTCTGAGGTAGCAAATTCCATAGATTTACTACCCTCTGAGTGAAGAAGTTTCTCCTCATCTCAGTTTTGAAACGGCAGCCCCTTATTCTAAGATTATGCCCCCTAGTTCTAGTCTCACCCATCAGTGGAAACATCCTCCCCGCATCCACCCGATCAAGCCCCCTCACAATCTTATATTGGTAAGGTAGCAAATGTAACCCCAATATTCAAGAAAGGAGGGAGAGAAATCAGGGAACTACCGGCCAGTTTAGCCAGATATCAATAGTCGAGAAAATGCTGGAATCAATTATTAAGGAAGTGGTAATAGGGCACTTAGAAAATCATAATATGATTAGTCAGAGTCAACATGATTTTATGAAAGAGAAACAGAGTTAACGTTTCAGGTCATTGACCTTTCGACAGTTTCATCGACCTGAAACGTTGGGGGGAATTTTCCGTGGGGTCAGTGGGCATGATCGAGGGGAGGGACCCCGCTGTCAACCTGCCGGCACGCACCTTTCCCAAATGTCGGGTCTGTCAGCGCTGAGCAGATCTGACACACAGCAGCGGGGAGGCAATTAAAGTCATTAGGACCTTGTTAACAGACCATTAAGAACTATTTTGAGCTCACCTTCAGAGTTTACCAGGTCGCCCACGGGGTCCACGCTGCTCGGGGATCACGTCAGGTGAGCAGGCCGTGAGTTGAATGGTCATGGAATCATTTCATTACTTGACAGCTTAAAATGTGCTATAAAAGCTCCCATCTCACAGCTGTTCACTTTCCAAGCTCAGAAGCTGTTGCTTACTGCATTTGGAAGACAGATTGAGCTTTATGCAGGTTGCAAGTGTTTGGAGCAAACTCTCCATCCAGTGTCACCTCATTGGAACAACCTCTCTCACCATTGACAGATCGCTTCTGTTATCTCAACCTCACCTGCCATCTATCCCATCAGCATCAGTGCCCTTGAAACTATCTCACCTTGGTCCTCAGAATCCCACCACGAGCAGCCCCAACACCAGCAGCACCAGGCGCACCAGCAGCACCAACAACAACACCAACCTTCTCTGCAATCAGGACACAGGGCATCAGCACCCGACCACATTGC
Organism: Squalus acanthias; assembly: GCA_030390025.1. Lineage (NCBI taxonomy): Eukaryota > Metazoa > Chordata > Chondrichthyes > Squaliformes > Squalidae > Squalus > Squalus acanthias. Next base: position 44,235,418 of record CM059448.1, on the reverse strand, counting down.
TGCCCGGGACGCCAGGTATGGCCTCACCATGGCCAGATTTCCTTCACTTGACGTTGTACACCCTGGCTGCCACATGATGCGCCAGGTTAGCACCACCATACACCATAAAGCATCTCTACAATGCCCAAGCCATTCCTTTCACACTCACCGCCATTGCGGGGGGTACCATTATGTCTCACCATTCACTGCAACTCACTAAGCTACTTGTAAAAGTGCACACAAATCTGTCCAAGAACACAAAGTTTTGAAAATAAAGGTTTCAATGTTTGACAACACATTAACAGAAACTCTACATGAACATTACAGAAACACCCAAGTGCCTACCCTTGTGTGTTGTTAGTTGGTATGATTGCACTAGGATGAGGGTGAGTGTGAGGGGTGGCTAGTGAGATGGGGAAGTGATAATGGCCCAGAAATTCCAATCGCAGGCCTCCTGCGGGCGGAGGGCTGCGATCTGGAAAAATCTGCGCCTGGACCGGAGGGCTCCCGGGAGGCGCAGAGTTCCGCTGCTGGGCCTCTCCAAACTGCCGGTGCGCAGGGCCCACGTATCCCAGAGGCGCAGGCGGTTCGCAGCGTTCCTGGGATCACGTGGGCCATGGGGAGCCAATCAGAGAAGGGAATCTCCCTTCATACATTTGACAGGAAGACCTGTCAAATATATGAATGGAGATCACCCCCAAAATATAATAAAACTTAAATAAAAAATTTTTAAATCACATTTTTAAAATGACTTTAAATTACAATAAATTAAGTATTTTAAACAAAAATTTTATTTTTTGAAAAAAATAATTAAAGTTTTTAACAGGGCTAAAAATAAACTTACCTTTCTTTAAAGTATTTTTAAATGATAAATCAGTGGGAAATTTTTTTAAACTTTTTTCAACTCTTATCCTGGTAAAAGTAGGCCTTGCCCCTGCTTTTACCAGGCGCAAGAATTGTAAGTGTTTTCTGCGGGCGGAGGGTCTCCAATAAACGGAACTCTCCAACCGCAGAGGCCCTTCTCCCGGGCAGGCGGAGGATCTGTCAAGAGCTTTCTTGACAGATCGGAAATGCCGGTTTCCAGCGCATGCACAGTGCATGCCTAAAACCGGCATTTCCGTTGGCCCTACGGGTGAGTACACAGCACGTACACACCCGTAGGGAACGGAATATCTGCCCCAATGTAGATAGAGAGGGATGGGTGGAGGTGCAAGGTAAGTTGGTGTGAGTAAGGATGTGAAGGAGTAGGGTAGGGAAGGCAGAGTGATGGGGATGTGATGAGTGGCACAGCAGGATGAGGTTGAGTGTGGCTTTGTACTAATGTTTTGTGATCTACTGAGATCATTTTAAGGTTTGCGCCACTGCAGCCTGGTCCTCCTGATGACATCCCTGCTTGTGTCCTCCTGTGCAATGTGCAACCAGGCTGCATTGTCTTCCGCCCTTGGAAGGGAAGAGAACCTCCGTGCGTGCTGTGACTCCCTCCATAAGCATATGGAGGGAGTCATGGGAGAGCCTGGGTGCAGCCGTGCACCTCTGTGCAGTACTCGTCAGTGTTTGCAGCACCTCAATGCTGCAGAACACTGGCAGCACAAACTGTCAAAATCAATTTTAGTCCCTTTAATGAAATCGGCTGATGACGCATCATCAAATGACGTCATCAGATCCGCTTCCTTCAATTGGCTGGCAAATGCTCTGGGCGGGCTTAACAAGCCCAATCAGGGGAAAATCATTTTGGACAGTGGGATCGAGCCGGCAGCGAGGCCAGGACCCGTCACCGTCGTCGCCCGCCACGGACCCACCGAGGTTAGTAAAATCCAGCCTGTTAACTCTGCTTCTCTCTCCACAGATGCCTGACCTGCTGAGGGCGGTAGGGGGTAATCAGCAGGAGGTTTCCTTGCCCATGCTTGACCTGAAGCCATGAGACTTCATGGGGTCCGGAGTCAATGTTGAGGACTCCCAGGGCCACTCCCTCCCGACTGTATACCACTGTGCTGCCACCCCTGGTGGGTCTGTCCTGCCGGTGGGACAGGACATACCCAGGGATGGTGGTGGAGGAGTTTGGGACATTGGCTGAAAGGTATGATTCTGTGAGTATGACTATGTCAGGCTGTTGCTTGACTAGTCTGTGGGACAGCTCTCCCAATTTTGGCACAAGTCCCCAGATGTTGGTGAGGAGGACTTTGCAGTGTTGACTGGGCTGGGTGTCCCGTTGCCGTGTCCGTAGCCAGTGCCGAGGTCGATGCCGGGTGGTCCGTCCGGTTTCATTCTTATTATTGTGTTTCGAAGCGCTTTGTTACAACTGAATGGCTTGCTAGGCCATTTCAGAGGGCAGTTAAGAGTCAACCACATTGCTGTGGGTCTGGAGTTACATGTAGGCCAGACCAGGTAAGGATGGCAGATTTGTTTCCCTGGCCGCAGCATGGCTGTCATTATATGAGTGCTGGGCAGGAGTGCTGGGGTTGCAGAGTGCATTCATGAGCCATATGCAGAGCGGATAGCCCTTGTCTCCGACCAGCCAGCCGTGAGCTTGATGTGGCGGCTGGAAGAGTGCTGGCACACCGGTCTGGCGCAAAGATGAAGGCATCGTGGCTGCTGCCAGGATAGCGGGCATTCACATTGAAGATTCGCTGTCTGTGGTCGCACACCAATTGTACATTACGTGAGTGGTAGCCTTTGCGGTTAAGAAAGATGTCAGGATTGTTATGCGGTGCCTGCAAAGCCACGTGCGTGCAGTCAATGGTGCCCTACACCATGGGGAAGCCCGCTATCATGGCAAAGCCACATGCATATTCATCCTGCTTCTCTCTGGTGATGTAGTCCCTTCTCCTACTGTAGAAAGCCTCTGTGACCTCTTGGATGCAGCGATGGACGGCGAACTGCGAGATGTTCGCTATATCTCTTGTTGCAGACTGGAAGGAACCGCTGGCGAAGAAATTGAGGGCGACGGTGACCTTGACTGCCACTGAGAGCCGTGGTCGCCCTGATCTGAGGCTCGAGGTCTGGTTGCAGGAGGTGGCAGAGTTCGATGATCACATCCTTGCTGAAACGGAGTCTTCTAATACACTGCTCCTTGCTTAATTGGAGGTAGGAGAAGTGCTCTCGGAATACCCTCGGAGGGTAAGGCCTCCTGTTGAGAGCCCTGATGGCCCTCCTCCTCCCTCTGGCCACATATTCCAATCTTTCTCGCTGCCTCCGCTCCCTCTGCAGTAGATCCTGGAGGGTGAGGTAGACTGCCAGTACAGCCCCCACTAATGTAAGGATGTGTAGTAATTTGAAATTTTGTCAGAATAAATGTAACAAATTTTTAGTAGCCACAACACTCCTGACACTAAAGAACCTTTAAATGACTGCATTAAACTCTTGCACAATCGTAAACGGACAAGGAAGCAGTGAAACAGCACTAACCTGACAGCTGCGACTGATCCCTTTAAATATCGCCCCTGGAGCCGCCATCCGCCTGCTTCACGCCTCCTCTTCCTGTCGTTGTTGGGGTGAGGCGCTAAGGCAGGGGGCGATAATCAATTTGGCAGATTGGGCACTGAGTGAGCGTTGCACGCTCACTGATGTCACGATCTGCCGGGCGCTAAAGCCCCAGGCGCTAACTGTTGGCGGCGGCGCTAAGGGGCGACTGGATTTGGCGCGCTGGATTCGCCTCGCCCCTGCGCTACTTCATTAGCGCCTCTGCTATTTCTCCCCCTTGGTGTTGCCAGTCTGGTTTGTGGATTGTGGGTCTCCAGCTGAGGGAGAAGGAATTCCATGAGTGAGTCAGCATGATCTTGGGCCAGAACGGTGAAGCTGCCAAGGATCTGATTGCAATTCTCTGCAACAAGCAAGAGATATCACAATCCACCGGAATACAAAACTGTTCATGCAAGTTACTAAGTAGACCCTCCATCTGTGTTCCCAAACCCTGACTTCCCATATTGACGGCAGTAGCTACAATATGACACAGACTATGGCTGATAGCAAGGTGTTCAGATTGAACTATGTACAGAGCCAGGGTTCCAGGAATTAATCTTGGCAGTTCTACCTCTAGGCTGTCTTTGGGCAACAAGGAGATGCAGTAGCCCAGAGCTTCCACTATTACAATATTTAATGGAGACTCCACCATTTCAAGCCACCTATTGAAGAGCAAATGATAGGCAACGTTCATCCCACTGGTGAAGGATTCTTTTGTCACTGTTGGCTGTGGGCACTTCTCTACATTATCCATGTAGAGTAGGATGTTCTTGCTGAAAGCACCCAGTGCTGTGGCAAAGACTGATTTATGTTAGTCTAGCGTGTCGTCCATCAGTTCAGGAATCATAATGTGTGGGTTAGGTTGATTTGGCTATGATAAATTGACCCTTAGTTGTTAGGGGGGGGGGGGTTATGGGGATAGGATGGGATATGTTAGGGGGAATTAAATACGTGGGGGTAGGGTGGGATATGTGTACTGTGGGGATTAAAGCAGGGACAGGGTACTGGATTTGGATGATCAGCCATGATCGTATTGAATGGTGGAGCAGGCTCGACGGGCCGAATGGCCTACTCCTGCTCCTAGATTCTATGTTTCTATGTTTCTATAATCCCTAGAATGGGCTTCATTAAAGGTACCATCCCAGGGACATGGGCTGATGACAGCCTTGTCAATGTTTTTACCACATAAACATAGGGTGGATACCCTTTCTTCATATCTCCCAAAATAACCACCAGCACTTCTTGTAAAAACCCTAAGCCGATGGCAACCAGGAGGTTACATGCAGCTTCCTGGCTTTGCTTATGTGCCTCGATCAATGTGATCCCTCTAAGGGAAGCCATAATGATGAGGGACTCAGCCACATGCTGTCTAATGAGGCTGAGATTGTCTTTGACGATCATCTCCATGCTGTTCAGAATGACAGCGGTCTGTTCATCCGAGAGCCAGGCACGTTGCCAGAGGTAGTAACGGCAAGTGAGGAGGACATATTCTGGCCACTGATGGCCCAGTCAATATCTAGTCGGGGATATTTCTCGTCGAGTGCTGTTATCATCGTTGACCAGTCTCTTTAACAGAGCCATCGTGAAGGCGCCAATTCTTCTACTTGGTTCCTGCGACATTTTTGAGGTCTCAGTTGATTGTCCTGCAACTTATAATACCACTATCGCAGGGATATAAGGACAGAAGAAAAGAACATTTGACCCATTGACTGCAGCTCTAGAAAACTAGCTCCCCCAGCCTAGCAACCAACTGTGTGGTGAACTCCTCCAATATCTTGAATTCATCCCCTTACCTGGTGGATCATTGCAAATATTGATCACCCTTTGAGTTAGAAATGCACTTTTCAATCATTTAAATGATGGGCCAAAAATTCGTCCCTTCCCGGGTGAGTACTCAGTGCGTACTCACCCGTAATGCGTCCCGAAGTGCCGGTTTCCTGCATGCACTGCGCATGCGCGGGAAACCGGAACTTCCGGTATGGTGAAGGGGGCGGTTCCTAGGTGAACCGTGTGCGTGGTAGAGGCTGCGCGCACGCAGCACACTTAGATTTTTTTTCAGGTTTCTACGGGAGGGTAAGTATTGAAGAACCTACGCTTATAAAAAGGAGTCGCAGGACCCGTTTTCAACAAGGTAAGTGGTTAATTAAGTATAATTTAAAAAATTTTCAACAGGTTTATCTTTTTTAGATACTTTAAAGAAAGGTAAGTTTATTTTTATCACTTTTAAAAAGTATTTTAATTTTTTCAAAAATTTTAATTTTTGTTTAAAGTGGTTCATTTATTTAACTATAGTTATTTTATAAATGTAATGGGTTTTTAAAAAAATTATTTGAGGTTTAGCTGTTCTTTTGGGGCCGATTTCAATTCACAGATGTGACAGGTCTCCTGTCAAATCTATGAATGAAAGATGGTCTGCTGCCATTGGCTCTCCATGGCCCACGTGATCCCAGGGGACGCATCGCACTAACTGCGCCCCAGGGACACGCACGCACTGCGCGCCGGCAGTTGGGAGAGGCCCAGGAGCTGAAGTTCCCGTGGGCCCAAAACACAACAGCAGGCGCGGTAGGTAAGCCGGACAGGCGAATTTCTGGGCCGATGTCTTTTTCTTCACTTGGCATGACAGGACTTAGTGTAATGTTTTGGGTTCACCTTCTCTGTGCCAATGTTTGGCTTTCTTTTCTATCAATGCTTTGCATCGATTACAAAATGTGGAGTAATGCAGCAAGTAGTCTTTGAAATACATGAGAGCTCGAATTTGTGTCGGTGTGAGATTGCAGATAGAAAGAAAGACAGACTTGCATTTCTATAGCGCCTTTCACAACCACCGGACATCCCAAAGCGCTTTACAGCCAATTAAGTACTTTTTGACGTGTAGTCACTGTTGTAATGTGGGAAACGCGGCAGCCAATTTGCGCACAGCAAGCTCCCACAAACAGCAATGAGATAATGACCAGATAATCTGTTTATGTTATGTTGATCGAGGGATAAATATTGGCCAGGACACCGGGGAGAACTCCCCTGCTCTTCTTTGAATAGTGCCATGGGATCTTTAACGTCTGCCTGAGAGAGCAGACGGGGCCTCGGTTTAACATCTCATCCGAAAGACAGTGCAGCACTCCCTCAGTTCTGCACTGGAGTATCAGCCTAGATTTTTGTGCTCAAGTCTCTGGAGTGGGACTTCAACCCACAACCTTCTGACTCAGAGCCGAGAGTGCTGCCCACTTTTTAAAAATATATTGGCCCGAAAATTATACCTAATACGCGAGAGTACGCACTGTGTACTCTCGCGTATTAGATCCCGAATTGCCGGTTTCCTGCATGCACTGCGCATGCGCGGGAAACCGGCACTTCGTGAATTGAAAAGGGGGCGGTTCCTAAGTGAACCGCATGCGCGCTACAGGCTGTGCGCACACAGCGCACTTTGGTTTTTTTTCAGCTTTGAACGCGCAGGTAAGTGGTGAAGATTTTACACACAAAGAAAGCAGGCGTAGGACCCCCTTTTAGTTAATTAAGTGTTATTTTAAATTTTTTTCAACAGGATTATCTTTTTTAGAGACTTTAAAGAAAGGTAAGTTTATTTTTATAACTTTTAAAAAGATTTTAAATTTTTTCAAAAATTAAATTTTTTGTTTAAAGTGGTTAATTTATTTAACTATACTTATTTTATTAATGTGATGGCTTTTTAAAAAAAATTAATTGAGGTTTAGCTGTTCTTTTGGGGGTGTGTAGTATTCATAGCTTTGACAGGTCTTCCTGTCAAAACTATGAATGAAAGATGGTGTGCTGCCATTGGCTCTAACTGAATCACGTGATCCCAGAGCTCGCACGAACTAATTGCGTCTCTGGGTCACGCAAGCACTGCACGGTTCCAAGAGAGAGAGCCTTTCAAACTAAAGTTCGTGTGGGCCCGGAGCAAAAAGGTAGGCGCGGAGTGCGATATCGCGGGGATTCCTTACCCCCGCGGGAACCCTCACTGTTTAATTTCTGGGCCATTATTTATTGAACATTAAAAACATTTACAACATCGTGATCATTCCTGACATGAATCTTGTCATTCATGTGGAAATGACTTATGACATAATACTGGGCAGCCTGCTGGTGGCGCTGTCCAGGGAGAGTATAAATACTCGGGCATGGGCCCAGCTTGCTTAGGACATTCCTCAACAGGAACTAGTGAAGGACACAACTAGATCTCCATGTTGAAAACCAGTTGATTAAAGCTTTGTTTAACACTCAGACCAAGTGCCTCGTAGTTTTCTTACGTCAATTCCATTGTATTATACAAATCCATTCCGCCGCTCTGCACAGCCATTCCTCCACCACATATTAACATCAAAACCTGGTTTAATTTGTCTCCCATAACATATACTAACCTATTGTACTTTAAAAATTGATCAGTAATCATGGCTCCAAATAAGGGAAGTGCACCTGATAATCTCCCCATCATTTAATCTCCGGTCCTTCCCTCCTCTCATGCTCCTTTCCAACTTTTCGGGCAGCTGTTGCTTTCTCCTGCAGCCTCCGGCTCTTTTTCACCTCTGGTTTGAACCTTCCCTGCAGTTTCAGCCTCTTCCTTACATTGGGTTTGGGCCGAGGAGCTGCCCCTTCTCCCTCCTTCTGCCCCTCACTAACCTTTCCCTTTCCACACGATGCCACTCCACCCCCCACTTCCATGTCTCTGTCCCCCTCTGACTCCTCACTCTCGAGCTATTCTGTAACCTCCCGTCCCTGCTCCCCGTCAGATATATCTCCCTTAGAGAGTCTTCCTGCTATCACAGTTTCTCCAACACTGCCATTCCCTTCGGCCCCTTGTCCACCGCTGACCCTTGCTCCCCGTTTCTTCTCTCTCTGGGACAATGGCCCATCTGCACCTATCTTGCTCCCTTCTGGCATCTTTGTCTCCCCACACCCATCCTGCTGCCCCTTTAAGACTCCTGCCTCTTGCACCCTTTCCTTGTCTTGCCCCCTCCTGCACCCCGAGATATCCGAGTCCCGTCTTTCTTTGGAGTACTTACACTTACCACGCACCCCGCTCCCGCCTCCTCTCCCCCCGTGGACACCAGATTCTTTAGGGAGAGCCGAGCCGTATTATGGCTCGAATCTGCCCTCGACCCGTGCTGCCCTCTGCTGTCTTTGTCCTTTTCCACTGTACTTGGTGTGTTTTCCACCGTACTTGGTGTGTTTTCCACCATCTCCATCCTGTTCTCTGCTCCGCAATTTTCTGCCTCTTCCTGCGCTCTTTTCTCCTTCCATTCACCAGCTGTGTCCTCCGACTGCTCTGCTCCTCTGGCCATTCCACTCACATCTCCTGCTCCTTCTCCCATCTCCTCATCACTCATAGAGCTTCCTTCTGCCTCACACTCACAGCGGGTGGGGCCTTTGTGACACACCCCACAGCTCTCCGCGTTGCAGCTCCGAACGATGTGTCCAGACTCACCGCAATTATAACAGTACAAGTCCAGACAGTTTCTTACAAGATGGTCGTGTCCAAGACAATAATAACAAACCTTCACTTGGTTATCATGCAGTTCTCGGAAGTACTGCACTCCTTCCATTGTCTCGAATTTCATGCTGTACGGTAATGACTTCACCCCCTCTGGGAACCGCACCTTTACGTAACGGGTTCCATCTGCTACCCGTGTTCCTGGATAGTATCTCCTCTTTATTGCTGAGCAAATTTTAATGTCCCACGACTCCAATTTTTTTATTAGCACATCGTCCTCGATATAAACCAGCAGGTTTAAGAATGAGACCACCACCTCTCCCGAATATAGCAGAGATACCTCCAAGAACTTATCACCAGCCTTCAAACTGAGTAAAAGTCTTTCCACCTCCTCTCGGTCACTGACCGTCACCTCAAACCCAACATTCGGCTTTGGTCAGCAGGCAAAGCAGCTTCCCTCGCCGCAGTCCTCATGTACCGCCTGGATAATATCCCGAGCTCGTATCTCCTTATCCTCGCACTGAACCACCACTGTGTTTTCTTTTCCAAACCTCCTGGGGTCCCGACCCAAATCTTGGGCCTTTTTCTCTCCCTTCCCCCAACATTTTCTCCCCTGATTAAATTCATCCTGGGAACACTGTCCTCTGACGGGCCCAGCACTCTGGGCCCCTCAGCAGCTGCTGTTTATGGACCAAAAGGTCCTAAAACCTGAAAAAAAAACACCACCAACTTTTTACGAACTCACTTCAACTCCCTGCAGCAATCAAGCACCCAGCAGCACCTGCTCACTCCTAGCCCCTCCCACCTAGAGAGTGCTACCCACTGAGCCACAGCTGATGGTGAATGATAGGGTACATCGTTTGTCTGAGAGTACGGGTATACTGTGAAACCGGAGATGGTGAATGATGGGGAATATGGTGTGTCTGAGAGTATGGGTGTTGTTTGTGAGATCAGAGGTAGTGAGTAATGGAATAGGAAGTGTGTCTGCGAGTATGGGACTGGTGTGTGAGATAGGATCTGGTAAGTGAAGGGGAATCTGGTGTGTCTGAGTGTGTGGATGTGGTATGGGTGTGGCGTGTGAGTTTGAAGATGGTGAGTGATGGGGTAGGTGGTGTGCCTGAGGTTATGGGTGTTGTGTGTGAGATCAAAGACATTGAGCAATGCGATAGGTGGCTTGTGTGAGATTATGGAGCAGTGTGTGAGATTAGAAGTGGTAAGTGATGGGGCATGTGGTGTGTCTGTGAGTATGGGAGTGGTGTGTGAGATTGGAGGTAGAGGGTGCTGGGGTGTGTGGTGTGTCTGTGAGTATGGGAGTGGTGTGTGAGGTTGGAGGTAGAGGGTGCTGGGGTGTGTAGTGTGTCTGTGAGTATGGGAGTGGTGTGAGATTGGAGGTAGAGGGTGCTGGGGTGTGTGGTGTGTGGTGTGTCTGTGAGTATGGGAGTGGTGTGAGATTGGAGGTAGAGGGTGCTGGGGTGTGTGGTGTGTCTGTGAGTATGGGAGTGGTGTGTGAGGTTGGAGGTAGAGTGTGCTGGGGTGTGTGGTGTGTCTGTGAGTATGGGAGTGGTGTGTGAGGTTGGAGGTAGAGGGTGCTGGGGTGTGTGGTGTGTCTGTGAGTATGGGAGTGGTGTGTGAGGTTGGAGGTAGAGGGTGCTGGGGTGTGTGGTGTGTCTGTGAGTATGGGAGTAGTGTGTGAGGTTGGAGGTAGAGGGTGCTGGGGTGTGTGGTGTGTCTGTGAGTATGGGAGTGGTGTGTGAGGTTGGAGGTAGAGGGTGCTGGGGTGTGTGTGGTGTGTCTGAGTATGGGAGTGGTGTGAGATTGGAGGTAGAGGGTGCTGGGGTGTGTGGTGTGTCTGTGAGTATGGGAGTGGTGTGAAATTGGAGGTAGAGGGTGCTGGGGTGTGTAGTGTGTCTGTGAGTATGGGAGTGGTGTGAGATTGGAGGTAGAGGGTGCTGGGGTGTGTGGTGTGTGGTGTGTCTGTGAGTATGGGAGTGGTGTGAGATTGGAGGTAGAGGGTGCTGGGGTGTGTGGTGTGTCTGTGAGTATGGGAGTGGTGTGTGAGGTTGGAGGTAGAGTGTGCTGGGGTGTGTGGTGTGTCTGTGAGTATGGGAGTGGTGTGTGAGGTTGGAGGTAGAGGGTGCTGGGGTGTGTGGTGTGTCTGTGAGTATGGGAGTGGTGTGTGAGGTTGGAGGTAGAGGGTGCTGGGGTGTGTGGTGTGTCTGTGAGTATGGGAGTGGTGTGTGAGGTTGGAGGTAGAGGGTGCTGGGGTGTGTGGTGTGTCTGTGAGTATGGGAGTGGTGTGTGAGGTTGGAGGTAGAGGGTGCTGGGGTGTGTGGTGTGTCTGAGTATGGGAGTGGTGTGAGATTGGAGGTAGAGGGTGCTGGGGTGTGTGGTGTGTCTGTGAGTATGGGAGTGGTGTGTGAGGTTGGAGGTAGAGGGTGCTGGGGTGTGTGGTGTGTGGTGTGTCTGTGAGTATGGGAGTGGTGTGTGAGGTTGGAGGTAGAGGGTGCTGGGGTGTGTGGTGTGTCTGTGAGTATGGGAGTGGTGTGTGAGGTTGGAGGTAGAGGGTGCTGGGGTGTGTGGTGTGTCTGTGAGTATGGGAGTGGTGTGAGATTGGAGGTAGAGGGTGCTGGGGTGTGTGGTGTGTCTGTGAGTATGGAAGTGGTGTGTGAGGTTGGAGGTAGAGGGTGCTGGGGTGTGTGGTGTGTGGTGTGTCTGTGAGTATGGGAGTGGTGTGTGAGGTTGGAGGTAGAAGGTGCTGGGGTGTGTGGTGTGTCTGTGAGTATGGGAGTGGTGTGTGAGGTTGGAGGTAGAGGGTGCTGGGGTGTGTGGTGTGTCTGAGAGTATGGGAGTAGTGTGTGAGGTTGGAGGTAGAGGGTGCTGGGGTGTGTGGTGTGTCTGTGAGTATGGGAGTGGTGTGTGAGGTTGGAGGTAGAGGGTGCTGGGGTGTGTGGTGTGTCTGTGAGTATGGGAGTGGTGTGTGAGGTTGGAGGTAGAGGGTGCTGGGGTGTGTGGTGTGTCTGTGAGTATGGGAGTGGTGTGTGAGGTTGGAGGTAGAGGGTGCTGGGGTGTGTGGTGTGTCTGAGAGTATGGGAGTGGTGTGTGAGGTTGGAGGTAGAGGGTGCTGGGGTGTGTGGTGTGTCTGAGAGTATGGGAGTAGTGTGTGAGACCGATGGCAGCGAGAGATGGGGTAGTGCAGGCACAGGAACGATGGGCCGAATGGCCTCCTCCTGTGTTGTATGATTCTATCATTCTATGAGTTGCCCAACCAACCCGCCCATGCTGAGTGCTGCTACACAAGGGCTTCCTGGCCTCCCCACCCCCGTTAGGGATTCCTGCCCCGTTGCTCACCTGTCCCAAGTGCTTGCCAGCTTGTCCGCCTGCCTGTGCAGACTTGCTTTCCGACACCACCTACTCGCCCACCCATCGACCCGCAGAATCCGTGCACTTACCAACCCCACTTGTCTGCCCAACCACACTGCCTCCCAACATCCCTGCATGCCTGACCCCAGAGCTTTGTTCCACTGTTATATATGAGGCCTAACCAGGGCCCCAAAATCGATCCCCCAAAACCTTTCATAAATGCTCTTTGTCTCCTCGTTTTGATCCAATTCCTTCCCTCGTTCCGTCTTCAACCCTGAATTTTAGTGGCTATTCCTTTAATTAGAGCTTATTTTATATGAACCTTCCATTACTGTACCCGCTGCCCTGTACAACTCCTCTCTGGTTTCTTTCAACAATGTCTTATAGATGCCTTCTGACACATGGAGATTAAGGGGCTGATTCTCCCCGGCCGCTAATGATACACAGTAAGAGGGGAGGCGATGAACACTGGGCCAATGACCCATTTACATCACTCCAGGATTACCTGGGCCTCCCCCAAGGGGGCGGACCTGGGCCTGGACCTCGGCCTGCAAGCGTTCCCATGGAAACGAGGCAGCAGGGAGGCATTATAGAGTCATCGAGTCATAGAGTTATACAGCACAGAAAGAGGCCCTTCGGCCCATCGTGTCCGCGCCGGCCATCAAGCCCTGTCTATTCTAATCCCATTTTCCAGCACTTGGTCCGTAGTCTTGTATGCTATGGCGTTTCAAGTGCTCATCTAAATGCTTCTTGAATGTTGTGAGGGTTCCTGCCTCTACCACCCTTTCAGGCAGCGAGTTCCAGATTCCAACCACCCTCTGGGTGAAAAAGTTTTTCCTCAAATCCCCTCTAAACCTCCTGCCCCTTACCTTGAAACTATGCCCCCTGGTTATTGACCCCTCTACTAAGGGGAAAAGTTCCTTTCTATCTACCCTATCTATGCCCCTCATAATTTTGTACACCTCAATCAGGTCCCCCCTCAGTATTCTCTGCTCTAAGGAAAACAACCCCAGCCTGTCCAGTCTCTCTTCATAGCTGAAACGCTCCAGCCCAGGTAACATCCTGGTGAATCTCCTCTGCACCCTCTCTAATGCAATCACATCCCTCCTATAGTGTGGCGACCAGAACTGCACACAGTATTCCAGCTGTGGCCTAACTAGCGTTTTGTACAGCTCCATCATAACCTCCCTGCTCTTATATTCTATGCCCCAGCTAATGAAGGCAAGTATCCCATATGCCTTCTTAACCACCTTATCTACCTGTCCTGCTGCCTTCAGGGATCTATGTACATGCACACCAAGGTCCCTCTGATCCTCTGTCCTTCCTAGGGTCCTACCATTCATTGTGTATTCCCTTGCCTTGTTAGTCCTCCCAAAATGCATCACCTCACACTTTTCAGGGTTAAATTCCATTTGCCACTGTTCTGCCCATCTGACCAACCCGTCTATATCGTCCTGCAGCCTGAGGCTTCCCTCCTCGCTATTTACCTCCCCACCAATTTTCGTGTCATCTGCGAACTTACTGATCATACCTCCTACATTCATATCTCAATCATTAATGTACACTACAAACCGCAAAGGACCCAGCACCGATACCTGTGGTACACCACTGGACACAGGCTTCCAGTCACAAAAACAACCTTCGACCATCACTCTCTGCCTTCTGCCACTAAGCCAATTTTGGATCCAATGTGCCAAGTTGCCCTGGATCCCATGGCTCTTACCTTCTTGACCAGTTTCCCATACGGGACTTTGTCAAAAGCCTTACTGAAGTCCATGTAGACTACATCAACTGCACTACCCTCATCCACACACCTAGTCACCCCTTTGAAAATTTCAATCAAATTGGTCAGACATGATCTCCCCCTGACAAAGCCATGCTGACTATCCTTGATTAATCCCTGCCTCTCCAAGTGGAGACTAATTCTGTCCCTCAGAAATTTTTCCAATAATTTCCCTACCACTGATGTTAGACTCACTGGCCTGTAATTCCCTGGTTTATCCCTACTACCATTCTTGAATAATCGTACTACGTTAGCTGTTCTTCAGTCCTCTGGCAACTCCCCTGTGGCCAGAGAGGTTCTGAAAATTTGTGTCAGAGCCCCTGCAATCTCCTCCCTTGCCTCACACAGCAGCCTGGGATACATCTCGTCTGGGCCTGGGGATTTATCCACTTTTAAGCCCACTAAAACCGCTAGTACCTCCTCCCTCTCAATACTAATCTGTTCAAGTATATCACAATCCCCCTGCCTGATTTCTATGCCTACATCGTCGTTCTCCATAGTGAACACAGATGCAAAATATTAATTTAAAACCCCATCTACATCTTCTGGCTCTACACACAGATTGCCACTTTGGTTCCTAATGGGCCCTACTCTTTCCCTGGTTATCCTCTTGCCCTTAATATACTTATAAAACACCTTGGGATTTTCCTTTATTTTGCCCACCAGTGTTTTTTCATGCCCCCTCTTCACTCTCCTCATTTCTTTTTTAAGTACCCCCCCTGCACTTTCTATACTTCTCTAGGGCTTCCACAGTTTTTAGTCCTTTGTATCTGCCAAAAGCCTCCCTTTTTTTCCTAATCCATTCTTGTATATCCCTTGACATCCAGGGTTCCCTGGGCTTGTTGGTCTCACCCTTGACCTTTACGGGAACATGTTGGCGTTGTACTCTCTCTATTTCCTTTCTGAAAGACTCCCACTGCTCTGATGTGGATTTTCCTACAAGTAGCTGATCCCAATCCACTTTGGCCAGATCCTGCCTTATCATACTAAAATCGGCCGTCCCCCAATTTAGAACCTTTATTTCTGGTCCATCTTTGTCCTTTTCCATGACTACCTTAAATCTCACTGAATTATGGTCACTGGCACCAAAATGCTCTCCTACTAACACTTCTACCACTTTCCCGGCTACATTCCCTAGAATTAGGTCCAGTACCGCCCCCTCTCTTGTAGGACTTTCTACATGCTGGCTCAAAAAGCTCTCCTGGATGCACTTTAAGAATTTCGCACCCTCTAAGCCTTTCACACTCTGACTATCCCAGTTAATATTGGGGAAGTTGAAATCCCCTACTATTATTACCCTATTATTTTTACACTTCTCTGAGATTTGCCTACATATCTGTTCCTCTATCTCCCCCTGACTGTTTGGGGGCCTATAATACACTCCCAGCAAAGTGCTTGCCCCCTTTTTGTTTTTAAGTTCTACCCATATGGCCTCATTAGAGGAACCTGCTAAGATATCATCCCTCCTTACAGCAGTAATTGACTCCTTGATTAATATTGCGACACCCCCTCCTCTTTTACACCCCCCTCTGTCTCGCCTGAAGATTCTATACCCCGGAATATTGAGCTGCCAGTCCTGCCCCTCCCTCAACCATGTCTCTGTGATAGCAACAATATCATACTCCCATGTGTTCATCAACATCTTCAATTCATCTACCTTTCTCGCAAGACTCCTTGCATTAAAATAAATGCCATCCAGCCTTGCCATACTCCCTTGTGCCGTTAAATATTTGCTCTGCCTTCCAGGCTGACTTGTTTTTTCCTCTATATTTGGCTGTGCATCACCCCCTACTATATCTCCACTCTGTATCCATCCCCCTGCCAAGTTAGTTTAAACCCCCCCCCCCAACAGTACTAGCAAATCTCCCCGCAAGGATGTTGGTCCCGTTTCGGTTCAGGTGCAAGCCGTCCGACTTGTACAGGTCCCACCTTCCCCAGAAGCAGACTCAGTTATCCAGGAAACTAAAGCCCTCCCTCCTGCACCAACTCTTTAGCCATGCATTTATCTGCTCTATCCTCCTATTCCTATACTCACTAGCACGTGGCACCGGGAGTAATCCAGAGATTACAACCTTTGAGGTCCTGCTTTTTAATCTGCTACCTAGCTCCCTAAATTCTTGTTGCAGGACCTCATCCCTCTTTCTACCCATGTCGTTGGTACCAATGTGAACCACGACCTCTGACTGTTTGCCTTCCCCCTTCAGAATGCCCTGCAGCTGTTCAGTGACATCCTTGACCCTGGCACCAGGGAGGCAACATACCATCCTGGAGTCACGTCTGCGGCCAGAGAAACGTCTATCTGTTCCCCTTACGATAGAATCCCCTATCACTATTACTCTCCCATTCTTTTTCCTCCCCTTCTGTGCAGCTGAGCCACTCGTAGTGCCACGGACTTGGTTCTTGCTGCATTCCCCTGAGAAACCATCTCCCCCATCAGTATCCAAAACGGAAAATCTGTCGGAGAGGGAGATGGACCTAGGGGACTTCTGCACTACCTTCCTAGTTCTTTTACTCTGTCTGGTGGTCACCTATTCCCTGTCTGCCTGTGCACTCTTTACCTGCGGTGTGACCACCTTGTTAAACGTGCTATCCGCGAAGATCTCAGCTTCGCGGATGCTCCACAGTGACTCCAGCCGCAGCTCCAGCTCCGAAACGCGGATTTCGAGTAGCTGCAGCTGGAGACACTTCCTGCACATGTGTTCGCCCTGGACACCTAAAGTGTCCCTGACTTCCAACATAGCACAAGAGGAGCACTCCACGCTGCTGAGCTGCCCTGCCATGTCCTACCCTTAATTTACTCCCTTTAAATTAAAGAATATTAAATACACTAGGGACCTTACTTCCCTTTAAACACTACTTGCTCTAAACTAGAGACCTTACTTTTACTTTAATGACTGGAATGTAGAAATACTGTAGAAATACTCACCGCTGGTTCTCTGTCCCCACTTGTGCAGCATTTTAGCTCCAGCTCTCCTGGAAGCTGACAAAGATGGAAAAAGAAAGGAACACCTCCCTCCCCGAACTCCCTCACTCACCAAACTCGCAGTTCAACATTCTATTCCGATCTGCACTCCATGACAAACTGCACTCCTGGCTCTTCAGTCCCATTTCCCTGTCCTTGATTTATTTGCTGTGACTATTCCTGTTCAATCTGAAGGGAAACCTCATTGTTAAACCATTTTAATTCTTGTGGTAATTCTCAACTAAGGATTCCTTCTTTTGTTTACTCACAGCCTGACGTCACTCTTTGTCTCCTCGATAACTTTTCCCTGATATTGTGAAGAAGAATTATCTCTTCGGTAATAATTTGATGAATTTAAGAACTGAATTCTGTAAACAAACAGTTTTCGATCTCCACCGATTCAGATCAATTTACAAACTGAATTCTGGAAACAAATGGTTTTGAGCACCACAGATTATGATGAGTTTCAAAACTGAGTTGTGTTAACAAACGATTTTGATCTCCACAGATTCTGAAGACTTTGGTGAGCTTTAAACAAACTTGCTCCTTACTTGTCGAGAGCTTTTCAGCATCTGCACCTCAGCTACTGGTGAAACCCACTTCCCTCTGGGTTGCCATGGTTTTCACTGTGATGTCATATGACATAACCTCCTCAGTCACAATGTGGAGGGTGATGCAGGCCCGAGGTTGAGAGCCCATATAAGGACTGCCAGCTGTTTGAGGCTGGCTGAGATACATTGGGGGCGATTTTAATCTCAGCCGCCCATCGGGAAACTGACGGGATCTGGTGCAAGACTGGTTTCACACCCCGCCCGATCTCACTCTCCATTGAAGTCATCGTGTGGATCATAAACACCGGCATAAACCTGATGGGTCGAATGGCCTGTTTCTGTGCTGTAGATTCTATGTAATTCTATGTAAATCTTGATTCACTTCCCCATATCCTGGACTCTGGAGTGGCCCATTTTGTGAATCTGATGAACTGGAAGAGGGAATGGTGAGCTGTTAGCGCAAAGCTGGCTAACGGGGCACTAAGCTGATTGTCCAAAGCCTGCAGTGTCAGCTCATTCCAATAATTACCACAAGATCCTGACATCACATTGGGTTTTTGACAGTGGCTGCTGTAATATGGAATGCAAGAAATTTGGCTGCAGCTGAAATTTAAAGGGATGCACCTCCTTAATGGCAGGTGATGTTATACGGAAAGACTGGGTAATTTTAACCTCACCCCCCCCCCCAGCAGGAAACTGATGCAATTGGATGGACCAGCAGAGGTTGTGGTGGTGAGTGGGGAAGAGATTGATGGTGAGTGGCGAATGAGATTGGTGGAGAGTGAGGAATCAGATTGATAGTGAGTGGGGAATGGGTTGTGTTGAGTGGGGAATGGGTTGTGTTGGGGGAGGGGTTGTGGTGGGGGAGGGGTTGGGGTGGGGGAGGGGTTGTGGTGGGGGAGTGGTTGGGGTGGGTGGGGGCGGGGTTGGGGTGGGGAATGGGTTGTGTTGAATGGGGAATGGGTTGTGTTGGGTGGGGGAGGGGTTGTGGTGGTAGAGGGGTTGGGGTGGGTGGGGGAGGGGTTGTGGTGGGGGAGGGGTTGGGGTGGGTGGGGGCGGGGTTGGGGTGGGGGAGGGGTTGGGGTGGGTGGGGGAGGGGTTGTGGTGGGGGAGGGGTTGTGGTGGGTGGGGGAGGGGTTGTGGTGGGTGGGGGCGGGGTTGGGGTGGGGGAGGGGTTGGGGTGGGGGAGGGGTTGTGGTGGGGGCGGGGTTGTGGTGGGGGAGGGGTTGTGGTGGGGGAGGGGTTGTGGTGGGGGCGGGGTTGTGGTGGGGGCGGGGTTGTGGTGGGGGAGGGGTTGTGGTGGGGGAGGGGTTGTGGTGGGGGAGGGGTTGGGGTGGGGGAGGGGTTGTGGTGGGGAAGGGGGTTGTGGTGGGGGAGGGGTTGAGGTGGGGGAGGGGTTGTGGTGGGGGAGGGGTTGTGGTGGGGAGTGGTTGGGGTGGGGATGGGGTTATGGTGGGTGGGGGCAGGGTTGTGGTGGGGGAGGGGTTGTGGTGGGGGAGGGGTTGTGGTGGGGGACGGGTTGTGGTGGGGCGGGGATGTGGTGGGGGAGGGGTTGTGGTGGGGGAGGGGTTGGGGTGGGTGGGGGGGGGGTTGTGGTGGGGAGGGGGTGTGGTGGGGGAGGGGTTGGGGTGGGGGAGGGGTTGGGGTGGGGAAGGGGGTTGTGGTGGGGGAGGGGTTGGGGTGGGGGAGGGGTTGTGGTGGGGGAGGGGTTGGGGTGGGGAAGGGGGTTGTGGTGGGGGAGGGGTTGGGGTGGGGAAGGGGTTGGGGTGGGGGAGGGGTTGGGGGGGGGGGGGGGGGTGGGGGGGGGGGGGGGGGGGGGGGGGGGGGGGGGGGGGGGGGGGGGGGGGGGGGGGGGGGGTGGGGGGGGGGGGGGGGGGGTGGGGGGGGGGGGGGGGGGGGGGGGGGGGGGGGGGGGGGGGGGGGGGGGGGGGGGGGGGGGGGGGGGGGGGGGGGGGGGGGGGGTGGGGGGGGGGGGGGGGGGGGGGGGGGGTGGGGGGGGGGGGGGGGGGGGGGGGGGGGGGGGGGGGGGGGGGGGGGGGGGGGGGGGGGGGGGGGGGGGGGGGGGGTGGGGGGGGGGGGGGGGGGGGGGGGGGGGGGGGGGGGGGGGGGGGGGGGGGGGGGGGGGGGGGGGGGGGGGGGGGGGGGGGGGGGGGGGGGGGGGGTGGGGGGGGGGGGGGGGGGGGGGGGGGGGGGGGGGGGGGGGGGGGGGGGGGGGGGGGGGGGGGGGGGGGGGGGGGGGGGGGGGGGGGGGGGGGGGGGGGGGGGGGGGGGGGGGGGGGGGGGTGGGGGGGGGGGGGGGGGGGGGGGGGGGGGGGGGGGGGGGGGGGGGGGGGGGGGGGGGGGGGGGGGGGGGGGGGGGGGGGGGGGGGGGGGGGGGGGGGGGGGGGGGGGTGGGGGGGGGGGGGGGGGGGGGGGGGGGGGGGGGGGGGGGGGGGGGGGGGGGGGGGGGGGGGGGGGGGGGGGGGGGGGGGGGGGGGGGGGGGGGGGGGGGGGGGGGGGGGGGGGGGGGGGGGGGGGGGGGGGGGGGGGGGGGGGGGGGGGGGGGGGGGGGGGGGGGGGGGGGGGGGGGGGGGGGGGGGGGGGGGGGGGGGGGGGGGGGGGGGGGGGGGGGGGGGGGGGGGGGGGGGGGGGGGGGGGGGGGGGGGGGGGGGGGGGGGGGGGGGGGGGGGGGGGGGGGGGGGGGGGTGGGGGGGGGGGGGGGGGGGTGGGGGGGGGGGGGGGGGGGTGGGGGGGGGGGGGGGGGGGGGGGGGGGGGGTGGGGGTGGGGGCGGGGTTGTGGTGGGGGAGGGGTTGGGGTGGGGGAGGGGTTGGGGTGGGGGAGGGGTTGGGGTGGGGGAGGGGATTGGTGTGTGTGGGGGCGGGGTTGTGGTGGGGGTGGGGTTGGGGTGGGGGAGGGGTTGGAGTGGGGGAGGGGTTGGGGTGGGGGAGTGGTTGGGGTGGGTGGGGGCGGGGTTGGGGTGGGGGAGGGGTTGTGGTGGGTGGGGGCGGGGTTGTGGTGGGGAGGGGTTGGTGTGGGGGAGGGGTTGTGGTGGGTGGGGGAGGGGTTGGGGTGGGGGAGGGGATTGGTGTGTGTGGGGGCGGGGTTGTGGTGGGGGTGGGGTTGGGGTGGGGAAGGGGTTGTGGTGGGTGGGGGCGTGGTTGTGGTGGGGGAGGGGTTGGGGTGGGGGCGGGGTTGGGGTGGGGGCGGGGTTGGGGTGGGGGAGGGGTTGTGGTGGGTGGGGAGGGGTTGTGGTGGGGGAGGGGTTGGGGTAGGGGAGGGGTTGTGGTGGGTGTGGGATGGGGTGTGTGGGTGAGTTTGTGGTGAAAACTCGCTGAAGTGTTGAGAAGGCTCAGAACTGAAAGGTTGTGTGATGGGGTGGGGTCTTCAGAATTTGGTGAGTGGGGAGTACGGACAAGGCTAGTGCGATGTGCTTTGAGTAAAGAAGAGAGAGCAGTGGAGCAGATATGAAGAAGAGAATGGCGAGGGAAAAGGTAGTAGGTCAGCAAAATGAGATGAAACGAATCGCATGCCAGATCCAGCCTGACTGCCAATCTCCCGTTTCCGGTTTGCCTCATTCCCTCCACTGCCGCTGGCCATCCAGACTGGAAAATGTACCCTCGAGGTTCAGTGCAGGCGGCTGCAGGACCGCGCAATTGGATGGGCGTTCCAAGCGAATCACTGACCCAAAGTGGATCCAGTAATAGGACAGTTATGAAATTGGAATGGCTGATCCTGATGATTTAGTCAACTATTTTTATATTATATATTAGGAATGAACATAGCAACAGGTGGAGGCCATTCAGCCCCTTGAGTCTGTTCCACCATTCAATTAGACCATGGCTGATCTGTTTCTCACCTCGATCAACCCCCTTTGGTTCTGTATCCCTTCATACCCTTGCCCAACTGAAATGTATCAATCTAAGTTTTTAAATTTTCAATTGACCCCCAGCCTCAACAGATTTAGGGTGAGAGAGTTCCAGATTTCCACTTTGTGTGAAGAAGTGCTTCCTGCCCCCTTGCTCACCCATCCCAGGTGCTTGCCAGCTTGCCCGCCTGCCTGTGCAGCGTTGCTCTCTGCCCCACCTACTCTTCCACCCATCGACCCGCAGAACCCGTGCACTTACCAACCCCACCTGACCCTCCATCCACACGGCCTCCCAGCCTCCATGCATGCCCGGCCCCAGAGCTTTGTTCCACTGGTACATGTGAGGCCTCACCAGGGCCTGGAGTCTCCCAAACTCGATCCGCCATGCCTCTCATAAATGCTCTTTTATTCCTAGTTTTTAATCGAATTCCTTCCCTCGATCTGCCTTCTACCCTGAATTCCAGTGGCTATTCCTTTAATTAGGGCTCATTGGGATGAACCTTCCATTACTGTACCCGCTGCCCCGTATAACTCCTCGCTGGTTTCTTTCAACAATGTCTTATAGCTGCCTTCTGGTGCATGGAGAGATTAAGGGGCTGATTCTCCCCGGCCGCTAATGATAGGCAGTAAGAGGGGAGACGATTAACACTGGGCCAATGACCCATTTACATCACTCCAGGATTACCTGGGCCTTCCCCAAGGGGGCGGACCTGGGCCTGGACCTCGGCCTGCAAGCGTTCCCATGGAAACGAGGCAGCAGGGAGGCATTCCTGGCTCTTCAGTCCCATTTCCCTGTCCTTGATTTATTTGCTGTGACTATTCCTGTTCAATCTGAAGGGAAACCTCATTGTTAAACCATTTTAATTCTTGTGGTAATTCTCAACTAAGGATTCCTTCTTTTGTTTACTCACAGCCTGACGTCACTCTTTGTCTCCTCGATGACTTTTCCCTGATATTGTGAAGAAGAATTATCTCTTCGGTTAGAATTTGATGAATTTAAGAACTGAATTCTGGAAACAAATGGTTTTCGATCTCCACCGATTCAGATCAATTTACAAACTGAATTCTGGATACAAATGGTTTTGAGCACCACAGATTATGATGAGTTTCAAAACTGAGTTGTGTTAACAAACGATTTTGATCTCCACAGATTCTGAAGACTTTGGTGAGCTTTAAACAAACTTGCTCCTTACTTGTCGAGAGCTTTTCAGCATCTGCACCTCAGCTACTGGTGAAACCCACTTCCCTCTGGGTTGCCATGGTTTTCACTGTGATGTCACGGGACATAACCTCCTCAGTCACAATGTGGAGGGTGATGCAGGCCCGAGGTTGAGAGCCCATATAAGGACTGCCAGCTGTTTGAGGCTGGCTGAGATACATTGGGGGCGATTTTAATCTCAGCCGCCCATCGGGAAACTGACGGGATCTGGTGCAAGGCTGGTTTCACACCCCGCCCGATCTCACTCTCCATTGAAGTCATCGTGTGGATCATAAACACCGGCATAAACCTGATGGGTCGAATGGCCTGTTTCTGTGCTGTAGATTCTATGTAATTCTATGTAAATGTTGATTCACTTCCCCATATCCTGGACTCTGGAGTGGCCCATTTTGTGAATCTGATGAACTGGAAGAGGGAATGGTGAGCTGTTAGTGCAAAACTGGCTAACGGGGCACTAAGCTGATTGTCCAAAGCCTGCAGTGTCAGCTCATTCCAATAATTACCACAAGATCCTGACATCATATTGGGTTTTTGACAGTGGCTGCTGTAATACGTAATGCAAGAAATTTGGCTGCAGCTGAAATTTAAAGGGATGCACCTCCTTAATGGCAGGTGATGTTACACGGAAAGACTGGGTAATTTTAACCTCACCCCCCCCCAGCAGGAAACTGATGCAATTGGATGGGCCAGCAGAGGTTGTGGTGGTGAGTGGGGAAGAGATTGATGGTGAGTGGCGAATGAGATTGGTGGAGAGTGAGGAATCAGATTGATAGTGAGTGGGGGAGGGGTTGTGTTGAGTGGGGGAGGGGTTGTGTTGAGTGGGGAATGGGTTGTGTTGAGTGGGTAAGGGGTTGTGTTGAGTGGGGAATGGGTTGTGTTGAGTGGGGGAGGAGTTGTGTTGAGTGGGGAATGGGTTGTGTTGAGTGGGGGAGGGGTTGTGGTGGGTGGGGGCGGGGTTGTGGTGGAGGAGGGGTTGGGGTGGAGGAGGGGTTGGGGTGGGGGAGGGGTTGGGGTGGGGGCGGGGTTGTGGTGGGGGAGGGGTTGGGGTGGGGGAGGGGTTGTGGTGGGTGGAGGCAGGGTTGTGGTGGGGGAGGGGTTGTGGTGGGTGGGGGCGGGGTTGGGGTGGGGGAGGGGTTGGGGTGGGGGCGGGGTTGGGGTGGGGGAGGGGTTGTGGTGGGTGGGGGCGGGGTTTGGGTGGGGGAGGGGTTATGGTGGGTGGGGGCAGGGTTGTGGTGGGGGAGGGGTTTGGGTGGGGGAGGGGTTGGGGTGGGGGAGGGGTTGGGTGGGGGAGGGGTTGGGGTGGGGGAGGGGTTGTGGTGGGGGTGGGGTTGTGGTGGGGGAGGGGTTGGGGTGGGGGAGGGGTTGTGGTGGGGGTGGGATTGTGGTGGGTGTGGGACGGGGTGTGTGGGTGAGTTTGTGGTGAAAACTCGCTGAAGTGTTGAGAAGGCTCAGAACTGAAAGGTTGTGTGATGGGGTGGGGTCTTCAGAATTTGGTGAGTGGGGAGTACGGACAAGGCTAGTGCGATGTGCTTTGAGTAAAGAAGAGAGAGCAGTGGAGCCGATATGAAGAAGAGAATGGCGAGGGAAAAGGTAGTAGGTCAGCAAAATGAAATGAAACGAATCGCATGCCAGATCCAGCCTGACTGCCAATCTCCCGTTTCCGGTTTGCCTCATTCCCTCCACTGCCGCTGGCCATCCAGACTGGAAAATGTACCCTCGAGGTTCAGTGCAGGCAGGCTGCAGGACCGCGCAATTGGATGGGCGTTCCAAGCGAATCACTGACCCAAAGTGGATCCAGTAATAGGACAGTTATGAAATTGGAATGGCTGATCCTGATGATTTAGTCAACTATTTTTATATTATGTATTAGGAATGAACATAGCAACAGGTGGAGGCCATTCAGCCCCTTGAGTCTGTTCCACCATTCAATTAGACCATGGCTGATCTGTTTCTCACCTCGATCAACCCCCCTTTGGTTCTGTATCCCTTCATACCCTTGCCCAACTAAAATGTATCAATCTAAGTTTTTAAATTTTCAATTGACCCCCAGCCTCAACAGATTTAGGGTGAGAGAGTTCCAGATTTCCACTTTGTGTGAAGAAGTGCTTCCTGCCCCCTTGCTCACCCATCCCAGGTGCTTGCCAGCTTGCCCGCCTGCCTGTGCAGCGTTGCTCTCTGCCCCACCTACTCTTCCACCCATCGACCCGCAGAACCCGTGCACTTACCAACCCCACCTGACCCTCCACCCACACGGCCTCCCAGCCTCCATGCATGCCCGGCCCCAGAGCTTTGTTCCAATGGTACATGTGAGGCCTCACCAGGGCCTGGAGTCTCCCAAACTCGATCCGCCATGCCTCTCATAAATGCTCTTTTATTCCTAGTTTTTAATCGAATTCCTTCCCTCGATCTGCCTTCTACCCTGAATTCCAGTGGCTATTCCTTTAATTAGGGCTCATTGGGATGAACCTTCCATTACTGTACCCGCTGCCCCGTATAACTCCTCGCTGGTTTCTTTCAACAATGTCTTATAGCTGCCTTCTGGTGCATGGAGAGATTAAGGGGCTGATTCTCCCCGGCCGCTAATGATAGGCAGTAAGAGGGGAGACGATTAACACTGGGCCAATGACCCATTTACATCACTCCAGGATTACCTGGGCCTTCCCCAAGGGGGCGGACCTGGGCCTGGACCTCGGCCTGCAAGCGTTCCCATGGAAACGAGGCAGCAGGGAGGCATTCCTGGCTCTTCAGTCCCATTTCCCTGTCCTTGATTTATTTGCTGTGACTATTCCTGTTCAATCTGAAGGGAAACCTCATTGTTAAACCATTTTAATTCTTGTGGTAATTCTCAACTAAGGATTCCTTCTTTTGTTTACTCACAGCCTGACGTCACTCTTTGTCTCCTCGATGACTTTTCCCTGATATTGTGAAGAAGAATTATCTCTTCGGTAATAATTTGATGAATTTACAAACTGAATTCTGGAAACAAATGGTTTTGAGCACCACAGATCATGATGAGTTTCAAAACTGAGTTGTGTTAACAAACGATTTTGATCTCCACAGATTCTGAACACTTTGGTAAATGTTGGTATTCAGAGAGATTTGGGTGTCCTCGTGCAAGAAACACAGAAAGCTAGCATGCAGGTACAGCAAGCAATAAGGAAGGCAAATGGCATGTTGGCCTTATTGCAAGGGTGTTGGAGTATAAGAGTAAGGAAGTCTTGCTACAATTGTACAGGGCCTTGGTGAGACCACACCTGGAGTACTGTGCACAGTTTTGGTCTCCTTATCTAAGGAAGGATATACTTGCCTTGGAGGTGGTGCAACGAAGGTTCACCAGATTGATTCCTGGGATGAGAGGGCTGTCCTATGATGAGAGATTGTGTAGAATGGGCCTATACTCTCTGGAGTTTAGAGGAATGAACGGTCATCTCATTGAAACATATAAGATTCTGAAGGGGATTGACAGGGTAGATGCTGAGAGGTTGTTTCCCCTGGCTGGAGAGTCTAGAACTAGGGGGCATATCTCAGGATAAGGGGTCGGCCATTTAAGTCCGAGATGAGGAGGAATTTCTTCACGCAGAGGGTTGTGAATCTTTGGAATTCTCTGCCCCAGAGGGCTCTGAATGCTGAGTCTTTGAGTATATTCAAGGCTGAGATCGATAGATTTTTAGACTCTAGGGGAATCAAGGGATATGGAGATGGGGCGGGAAAGTGGAGTTGAGGTGGATGATCAGCCATGATCTTATTGAATGGTGGAGCAGGCTCGAGGGGCCGATTGGCCTACTCCTGCTCCTATTTCTTATGTTCTTATGTGAAAGAGTTAATTTGAAATGGTTAAATTCAATTTCTGCAGAATTCGTAATAAAACCATGTGCAGTGAAGGTTTTGCAAAACAAGATAAAGAATAGATACGACTCCAGCTGCCAGATAAGACTCTTGGGGAGGGTTCAGTGTCTACTACCTAAGGTAATGAAAGAGACCTTCTAAAAAGTTAGATAGAAGCTGTAGGCACAGTGCCAATCACAGATAACATACAGTAGTAATTGTGGGATCAGCCCATGCTCAGAAAGCATAACAAGATGAAAACTAACCTTGATCAAAAAGCATAGCAAGATGTAACTGCTTTTATGATTGTTGCCAAAATGTAATCAGGTGATTAATGTAATATAATGTGATTGGATATAAATCGATGTATGATGGCATGTAGCCAGAAAAACTGAATAAAGGCTCTCGAACAAGAGACAATCAAAGAAACTGTAGCCAGTGTTCAGGTGGAAGAAATAAATATTAGTAAATTACACAAAGATACCTCAGAAGGAGAAAGACAGGAATGGTACCATGCAGGAGGAAGACCGGATAGAGAGGCCATATGGCGAAAAGAGGGAAAGGTGATAGCCCCTACCTGTATTAGGCAGTTACTCTTAGAATTACATCATGGAAATGCCCATACCGGGCGGGGATCAATGATTGAATTAATAGGCAAGGAATGGTGGTGGCCGGGGTTGGGAAGAGATGTGGCAAAACACTGCCAGAGATGCATAACATGTGCCCAACATAACCCGGGACGGCCAGTTAAGATACGAATGGCCCATCAGCCGAGACCAAGGGGACCATGGGAGAACATACAGATAGACTTCACTGGGCCACTACCCACCTCAAGGGGACGCAGGTACTGCCTGGTGATTATAGACCAATTCACAAGGTGGGTCGAAGCGTTCCCCACCCGGAATTGTACTGCCACCACTGTGGCACTTTTATGTAACAAAGAATAAGACACTGAACCCATCCTATCCGATGCAGAGAGAAACAAGGACGGGTCCTCAGGACAGGGATCCTAAACCACCAATACAGGGTTATAACCCCGGGGATGGTAACAAAGGCAAGGTAATTGGTTCCCGGGACAAACCTGAAGCTTGATCCGGGACCAAACAGGAGGGACTGAAAGAGTTAATTTGAAATGGTTAAATTCAATTTCTGCAGAATTCGTAATAAAACCATGTACAGTGAAGGTTTTGCAAAACAAGATAAGGAATAGATACGACTCCAGCTGCCAGATAGGCTCTTGGGGAGGGTTCAGTGTCTACTACCTAAGGTAATGAAAGAGACCTTCTAAAAAGTTAGATAGAAGCTGTAGGCACAGTGCCAATCACAGATAACATACAGTAGTAATTGTGGGATCAGCCCATGCTCAGAAAGCATAACAAGATGAAAACTAACCTTGATCAAAAAGCATAGCAAGATGTAACTGCTTTTATGATTGTTGCCAAAATGTAATCAGGTGATTAATGTAATATAATGTGATTGGATATAAATCGATGTATGATGGCATGTAGCCAGAAAAACTGAATAAAGGCTGTAGTAACCAAAGGTTAAATGAGAAGAGGCTACACCAGGTCACGGGACCTTTGGCTCTTCTCCCAAAGTACTTTGTCAATAAACTGTGTGTGTTAACTTTACACAGACTCTGAGAATTTATTTTCTCTAACATTATGTAAGCTTTAAACAAACTTGCCTCTTACTTGTCGAGAGCTTTTCAGCATCTGCACTTCAGCTACTGGTGAAACCCACTTCCCTCTGGGTTGCCATGGTTTTCACTGTGATGTCATGTGACATAACCTCCTCAGTCACAATGTGGAGGGTGATGCAGGCCCGAGGTTGAGAGCCCATATAAGGACTGCCAGCTGTTTGAGGCTGGCTGAGATACATTGGGGGCGATTTTAATTTCAGCCGCCCATCGGGAAACTGACGGGATCTGGTGCAAGGCTGGTTTCACACCCCGCCCGATCTCACTCTCCATTGAAGTCATCGTGTGGATCATAAACACCGGCATAAACCTGATGGGTCGAATGGCCTGTTTCTGTGCTGTAGATTCTATGTCATTCTATGTAAATGTTGATTTATTTCCCCATATCCTGGACTCTGGAGTGGCCCATTTTGTGACTCTGATGAACTGGAAGAGGGAATGGTGAGCTGTTAGCGCAAAGCTGGCTAACGGGGCACTAAGCTGATTGTCCAAAGCCTGCAGTGTCAGCTCATTCCAATAATTACCACAAGATCCTGACATCACATTGGGGTTGTGAGCGTAGCTGGTGTAATACGGAATGCAAGAAAGTTGACTGCAGCTGAAATTTAAAGGGATGCACCTCCTTAATGACAGGGGAAGAGGGGATAATTTTAACCTCATGCTCGCTGTGGGAAACTGATGCGGACCGGCCATCAGAGGTTATGGTGGTGAGTGGGAAAGCGGTTGATGGTGAGTGGGGATGTTGTTGTGGTGAGTGAGGAATTGGTTTTGGCGAGAGCGAAAGATGGTGTGGTGAGCGGGGAGGGGCTTGTAGTGAGTGGGGGAGAGATTGATGGTGAGTGG
The DNA here is from genome assembly GCA_030390025.1 of Squalus acanthias. Classification (NCBI taxonomy): domain Eukaryota; kingdom Metazoa; phylum Chordata; class Chondrichthyes; order Squaliformes; family Squalidae; genus Squalus; species Squalus acanthias. The sequence continues at coordinate 44,206,450 of CM059448.1, read as the reverse complement.
GAATGAGGTTGCTGGCGATTGGGGAAGGGCTTGTCGTGAGTGGCGAATCGGTTGTGGTGGTGAGTGCATGGTGAAAACTCGATGAAGCGTTGAAAAGGCTCAGAGGTGAAAGGTTGTGTGGTGGGGTCTTCAGAATTTGGTCAGTGGGGAGCATGGACAAGGTTAGTGGCATGAGCTTTGAGTAAGAAAGAGAGAGACTTAGAGCAGATATGAAATCGAGAATAATGAGGGAAAAGGTAGTAGGTCAGGAAATTGAAATGAACTCATTGCATGCCAGATCCCGCCGGACTGGCCATCTCCCGGTTCCGGTTTGCCTCGTGCCCTCCACTGGCACTGGCCATCGAGAATGGAAAATGTACCCTCAGGGTTTGGTGCAGGAAGGTGCTGGCTTTAGGATCATGCAATTGGATGGGGCCCCGAGCGGATCACGGACCCCAAGTGGCTCCAGTAATAGGACAGTTACAAAATGGGAATGGCTGATCCTGATCATTTAGTCAACTATTTTTACATTAAAAATGAACATCGGAACAAGTGTAGGCCATTCAGCCCTTTGAGCCATGACTGGTCTATTTCCCAACTCAATCAACCTTGGTTCCGTAACCCAGGCTGGTGTCGGGAGCGGCGAGACCGGAGGCCCAGTGAGTATTTAAACTCACTTTCGCCAGCTTTTCTTTCACAGGCATACCAATCTCAGACTGGCGGCGGCGTTCCAGAGCCACGTCACGATTCAAAACGTGACGCGGGCAGGAGGGAGCAGCTGATTGGGTGAGTACGGCTAGGTAAGTATTTATACTACTCTATAGTTTGACAGTTAAGGTTCATAGTTTATAAAGTTTAGAAGGTCTTAATTTTATGGATTTAGTTTCTAGTGCTAGTAACCAAGGGCCCTTGAGTATATCATTTAATTGAGTGTAATTGGTGGTATTGATTTGATTTAATTTAAGTTCAATTAATTAAAGGGTAAGTCATGACAGGACAGTCCAGCCCCGTGTTATGCTCCTCCTGCTCGATGTGGGAAATCAGGGACCCTTCCGGTGTCCCTGACAACCATGTGTGCGGGAAGTGTATCCAGCTGCAGCTACTGACAGACCGCATTGCGGCGCTGGGGCTGCGGATGGATGCGTATTGGAGCATTCGCGATGCTGAGAACCTCGTGGATAACACGTTTAGCGAGTTGGTCACACCACAGACAAAGGGTGTACAGGCAGGAAGTAAATGGGTGACCACCAGGCAGAGTAAGAGGTGCAGGCAGGTAGTGCAGGGGTCCCCTGTGGACATCCCCCTCTCAAACAGATATACCACTTTGGATACTGTTGGGGGGATGACTTATCAGGGGAAGGCAGCAGCAGCCAACTTCCTGGCACCATGGGTGGCTCTGCTGCACATCTGGGAGGAAAAAGAGTGGAAGAGCTATAGTGATAGGGGACTCAATTGTAAGGGAATAGATAGGCATTTCTGCGGCCGCAACCGAGACTCCAGGATGATGTGTTGCCCCCCTGGTGCAAGGGTCAAGGACGTCTCGGAGCGGCTACAGAACATTTTGGAGGGGGAGGGCGAACAGCCAGTTGTCATGGTGCACATAGGCACCAACGATATAGGTAAAAAAGGGGATGAGGATCTAAAAGCAGAATATAGGGAGTTAGGAGGTAAATTAAAAAATAGGACCTCAAAGGTAGTAATCTCAGGATTGCTACCAGTGCCACGTGCTAGTCAGAGTAGAAATAGGAGGATATTTCAAATGAATACGTGGCTAGAAGAATGGTGCAAGGGGGAGGGATTCAAATTCCTGGGACATTGGAACCGGTTCTGGGGGAGGTGGGACCAGTACAAACTGGACGGTCTGCACCTGGGCAGGGCCGGGACCGCTGTCCTAGGGGGAGTGTTTGCTAGTGCTGTTGGGGAGGGTTTAAACTAAAGTGGCAGGGGGTTGAGCACCTGAGCAGGGAGACAGGCGTGTCAGGAAGGGACAGAAGGTATGGAGTAAAAGGTAAAGTGTTAAAAAAGGAAAAAGCAGGAACTAAGTGTCACAAAACATATTTGAAATTTCTTTATCTGAATGCACATAGCATTCGTAACAAAATGGACGAGTTAACGGCACAAATAACTATGTATGGGTATGATCTTGTGGCCATTACAGAAACATGGCTGCAGGGTGACAACGACTGGGAATTAAATATGCCAGGGTATTTAACAATCAGGAAGGACAGGCAGGAAGGAAGGGGAGGTGGGTTGGCTATGTTAATAAAGGAAGGAACCACTGTAATACAGAGAAATGATATTGGGTCAAACGATCAGGATAATGAAACAGTTTGGGTGGAGATAAGGAATAATAAGGGGAAAAAAAACACTAGTGGGAGTAGTATATAGGCCTCCTAATAGTTGCAACTCTGCTGGAAGAAGTATTAATCAGGAAATAGTTGGGGCATGTAATAAGGGAACAGCTATAATTATGGGGGATCTTAACTATCATATTAACTGGACAAATCAAATTGGGCAGGGCAGCCTTGAGGAAGAGTTTATTGAGTGTATTAGGGATGGATTTCTTGAACAGTATGTAACTGATCCTACAAGGGGGCAAGCAACCTTGGACCTGGTCCTGTGTAATGAGTCAGGATTAATTAATAATGTCCTAGTTAAGGATCCCCTTGGAATGAGTGACCATAACATGGTTGAATTCCATATCCAATTAGAGGGTGAGAAGGTTGGTTCTCAAACAAGCATACTGAGCTTGAATAAAGGAGACTATGATGGTATGAGAGCGGAATTGGTGAAAGTGGACTGGGAAAATAGATTAAAGGGTAAGACGGTACATGAGCAGTGGTGTTCATTTAAGGATTTATTTTACAACTTTCAAAAAAAATATATTCCACCGAGGAAAAAAGGGTGTAAAAGAAATGACAGCCATCCGTGGCTAAGTAAAGAAATTAAGGATAGTATCCGACTAAAAACAAGGACATATAAGGTAGCCAAACTTAGTGGGAGGATAGAAGATTGGGAAGTCTTCAAAAGACAACAAAAAGTAACTAAAGGATTGATTAAGAAAGGGAAGATAGATTATGAAAATAAATTAACAAAAATATAAAAACAGATAGCAAGAGTTTCTATAGTTACATAAAAAGAAAAAGGGTGGCTAAGGCAAACGTAGGTCCCTTAGAGGATGAGACCAGGAAATTAATGGTGGGAAACATGGAGATGGCAAAAATGCTGAACAAATATTTTGTTTCAATCTTTACGGTAGAGGACACTAAGAATATCCCAACACTGGACAAACAGGGGGGGAGGAGCTAAATACGATTAAAATCACTAAGGAATTGGTACTCAGTAAAATAATGGGACTCAAGGCAGATAAATCCCCTGGACCTGATGGCTTACATCCTAGGGTCTTGAGGGAAGTGGCAGTAGGGATTGTGGATGCTTTGGTAATAATTTTCCAAAATTCCCTGGACTCAGCAAAGGTCCCGGCAGATTGGAAAACTGCTAATGTAACACCCTTATTTAAAAAGGGTAGTAGGCAGAAGGCTGGAAATTATAGACCAGTTAGCCTAACATCTGTGGTGGGTAAAATTTTGGAGTCTATTATTAAGGAGACAGTAACGGAACATTTAGATAAACATAATTTAATAGGACAAAGTCAGCATGGCTTTATGAAGGGGAAGTCATGTCTGACAAATTTGCTTCAGTTCTTTGAGGGCATAACGTACAAGGTGGATAAAGGGGACCCAGTGGACGTAGTGTATTTAGACTTCCAGAAGGCATTTGACAAGGTGCCACATAAAAGATTATTGCTCAAGATAAAAAATCACTGGATTGGGGGTAATATTCTGGCATGGGTGGAGGATTGGTTATCTAACAGGAAGCAGAGAGTTGGGATAAATGGTTCATTCTCGGACTGGCAACCAGTAGCCAGTGGTGTTCTGCAGGGGTCGGTGCTGGGTCCCCAACTCTTTACAATCTATATTAACGATTTGGAGGAGGGGACCGAGTGTAACATATCAAAGTTTGCAGATGATACAAAGATGGGAGGGAAAGTAAAAAGTGAGGAGGACATAAAAAACCTACAGTTGGTCTTTGTTGGTCGCGGTGGCCTGCAATTACCCGGTCAGTTGGGGGTAATGCGCGGTTGTTGGTTTCGTGAGGCCTTTGGTTTCCGCGATGGCTTTAGGCCTTGGTTGGTGTGTCGGTCGACCTCGTGGAGCCGTCGGTGACTTGTTGCTGCTTGTTGCTCCGGGTGACTGTGTTGGGGCCGTTGTTGGAGGTCCGTCGAGGTGGTGTCTTCGCGAGCTGGACTCAGGTGTGTCTGAGTGGTGAGCGATGCCGACTCGCTTCCAGCTCGGGCCTTCCTCTTCTTGGTCTCTCCTCCTTCTGATGACCACCGGCTGTGACTGACTGCTTGACCCAACGAACGCTGGACTGTGTTGTTTCTCTCTCTTCTAGCTAGCTCTCCTTCTTGCTGTGTGCTTGGTGGGCCTTCAGTTATACTAAATTGAAGTGGCTTTATCTACCTGCCAAATCTGTTCAGTTCATTGTCTGAATTTGGCGGGCCTGCTACCAGTAACTGTCAAATGGGTTTTTGGAATGGTTTGCATCCTGTCGATCTTCTTGGCTGATTGCTGGTGATTGGTTTTGTGTTTTGGGTTCCTAGGCTGATCTATAGCCTAGTCCTGGGTGCTCTGTATTATGCATGTTTCTTGATGGGCCCTGTAATCGGTTCGATGGGACCTATTGTTTTGTGTGGGACTGTCTTCTCCTAGGGTCTATTGTCAAAATGTTAATGCTTGCTGGGGCTTTGAGTGAGGTCATCCCGGTTACCCAGACATTGCAATTAACTGCAATACCCAAAACTGCTTTTACAGAGGTCGAACCAACTTCCTTCATAGCCTTTTCTCCCTTTACAGGCCCAGACATATTTTTAAAATGCCAAAACTTGGGTTTTGGTCTTATATTCCTTAGGTTAGGCCCAAATGCATATTATCACTCTGAGGTAGTTCCAAAGTCCTTTTTCCTTAGGTTTTGGGGATCTGCAAATTTTGGAAACCTTACAAATAAGGGGAACATTGCTATGGAAGCACCTACACCACACGGACTTCAACGGTTCAAGAAAGCAGCACACCACTATCTTCTCATGGGTAACCAGGAATTCCCAGCTTTGCCTGCGATACGCACTTCCCGAGAATGAATTAAAAATAAACTCACCTCCATTCATTTGGATGAATAGGATCTCTGTGCTTATCGGATTAAGGCACCTCAGAGCTCAGAGATTGCTTCTTTTACATTTGCTTGCCTTACTCACCCTTACTAATCACGAGTGTCTGATTTGCTTCTTTATTCTGAATTTATTACTACATTCAGTTGTGGGCACCACATCTCAGCGAGGATGTATTGGCCTGGGAGGGGGTGCAAAAGGGTTAAATTACGAGAACAGTTTGCACAGACAAGGCTTGTATTCCCTTGGGTATAGAAGATTAAGGGGTGATCTAATTGAGGTGTTTAAGATGATTAAAGGAATTAATATGGTAGATAGAGAGAAACCGTTTCCTCTGGTGGGGGAGTCCAGAACAAGGAGGATAACCTTAAAATTAGAGCTGGGCTGTTCAGGGGTGATGTCAGAAAGCATTTCTTCCCACAGAGGGTGGTGGAAATCTGGATTGATGGATTGATAGAATTTTGATGGGCAAGGGCATTAAAGTTATGGAACCAAGGTGGTTATATGGAGTTAGGTGAGACATCAACCATGATATAATTGAATGACGGAACAGGTTTGAGGGGCTGAACGGCCTATTCCTGTCCCTATATTCGTTTAAGTGACAGAATAGTTAAAAGACGTCGAGCAGATGAGCAGCAGCTGGGTCTGTTGGGGAACTGCATGGAAGGAGAGTGGGGGGTGGGGTTCTGTTCCTGGAAGATCTTACCCAGGCCACAGGATCTATCGGCTATCACTTTCCTGGACATCTGTAAAGAGCAGTGTCTGAGAATGCTAAACTTCACCAGACACTGGCTGTTACAGATGTGAGCAGCATCCGACAGCTGCACCTGCTGCCTGTTGGACCGGGGGGGTGCCATGCTTGGCCAGTGACTGACAAGGTCACCACCGCCCTGAACATTTTCACCACAGGTGTCCTCCAGGTTGCCACAGGAGACATCACCCGCATCTCCCAGTCTGCACTGCACATCTGCCTGAAGCAGGTCACCAATGAAGTCTCAACCAACAACAACAACTTGTATTTAGATAGCACCTTTAATGTAGTCAAACATCCCAAGGCGCTTCACAGGAGCGTTATCAAACAGAATTTGACACCGAGCCACATAAGGAGAAATTAGGGCAGATGATCAAAAGCTTGGTTAAAGAGGGAGATTTTAAGGAGCGTCTTAAAGAAGGAAAGCGAGGCAGAGAGGTTTAGGGAGGGAATTCCAGAGTTTAGGGCCCAGGCAGCTGAAGGCCCGGCCGGCAATGGTGGAGCGAAGGAAATCGGGGATATGCAAAAGGCCAGAATTGGAAGAACGCAGAGATTGCGGTGGGTTGTAGGGCTGGAGAAGGTTACAGAGATAGGGAGGGATGAGGCCAATCAGTAAATTATTTTTCCGATGGGTGTCAACAACTAGAATGAGAGCACTCTGAGATTTGGAGCAGTGGCTGCCTTCCTTCATGTACAGGCCATCATTGACTCTGCCTGTAGCTCTCAGGGCACCAGAGGGCGAGACAGGAGCTCTTCTCAACAGGAAGGGCTATCAGTCCATCAATGTCCAACTGGTGTGGGATCATCATCAAAGGATTATGCAAGTCTGTGCCAGTTTCTCTGGCTACTGCCACGATGCATTCCTCCTGAGACCCTCACTCATCCTCTCACTAATCCACTCCTCCAGGAGTGTCAGAGAATGGCTGCTAGTGGACAGGGGATACCCCCTCCCCCTCCACATCTGGCTGATGACACACCTCTGCAACCCCACCATGCCTGAGCAGCACAGGTACAATGATAGCCATGGGCCACCAGGAACATCCTTAAACACACCAGTGGCATCATGAAGCTAAGATTCCTGTGCCATTATTGTTCTGGGTCGTATCAGAGTAGCGTGCTGCATTCTGCACAACATGGCCATGCAACGAGGATTAGAGTTGGAGGAGGCACAGCAACAGCATCATCCAATGAGGAAGAATCGGGTGGAGGTGAGGAAGAACCGGAAGAAGGAAGGCAAAACAACACCTGGCAGACAGAGAGACCGGGGAGTGGGTCATCTCTCAGCACCTTTGTTGACCTGCTCAATCCACAGCCCGTGTTAACCCTTCACCACTCCCTTCATTCTGCATTAAAGAACAGTCAAACCATTCAGACAACCTCTGTATTACTGACATTCAGACAATGCAGACTTGTTAGCTACAATGATAAGAAACCATACACCAAACTTCCAAATGTGAAAAGGGTGATGAATTTATTTACAAACAGAAGCTTGAACTAAAATCTCTTGACACCCAAGTGCCAGCCCATAGCGCTTTCCTTAACAGAAGGTTGACTAACTCTGCTCCTCCTATGAGGTACCCCGCCCCCGGCCAGAGGCTTCAGCAGAGCTGGTGGAAGGGGCTGTTTGACACGTGGGCCTCATGAGATGCTGGTGGCTGGCAATGTCATGGAGTTGGAGGCTGACAGGGCCTGCTGCTTCCAGGTCAGAAGGGCCAAGGGTGTGGCGAGGGAGCAGACATGCTGACATCCTGAGAGAGGGCAACACCTGCCACTCACGCTGGGCCACTGCCACACCAATGGGGCTGCGGATCATCACTTTCACTGAGCTGTGGAGGGGCAGACTGCAGAAGATGAGTGACTCCTTGAAAGCCCATACCCGCTTACTCCACCAATCCATCCAAAGGTGGACATCTGACTATCCAAGGTGGACATCTGACTATCCAAGGTGGACATCTGACTATCCAAGGTGGACATCTGACTGTCCAAGGTGGACATCTGACTATCCAAGGTGGACATCTGACTATCCAAGGTGGACATCTGTCTGTCCAAGGTGGACATCTGACTATCCAAGGTGGACATCTGACTATCCAAGGTGGACATCTGACTATCCAAGGTGGACATCTGTCTGTCCAAGGTGGACATCTGACTATCCAAGGTGGACATCTGTCTGTCCAAGGTGGACATCTGACTATCCAAGGTGGACATCTGTCTGTCCAAGGTGGACATCTGACTATCCAAGGTGGACATCTGTCTGTCCAAGGTGGACATCTGACTATCCAAGGTGGACATCTGTCTGTCCAAGGTGGACATCTGACTATCCAAGGTGGACATCTGACTATCCAAGGTGGACATCTGTCTGTCCAAGGTGAACAGCTGTCTACCCAAGGTGAACAGCTGTCTACCCAAGGTGGATATCTGTCTGTCCAAGGTGAACAGCTGTCTACCCAAGGTGAACAGCTGTCTACCCAAGGTGGATATCTGTCCCTCTCAAGGCAGAGCACAGGTATGAAGAGGCTGTGCTTCAGCAGGCAGGTGGTCACTGAACTTTGACACCTGATGCAGCAGGAATTGGAACCAAACTCCAGGGCACACACAGCACTGCCTGTGACTGGGAAGGTTATGGTGGCTCTCAACTTCTATGTCACAGACTCATTCTAGGCTGTAACATGTAACATCAGCAACATCAGTCAGTTTGCTGTCCATACGGCAATCAAGCAAGTGATGGATGCCCTCTCCCCAAGGAGACAGGAATACATCACCTTCCCTATAGAGGCGGCTGATCAGGAGCAGAGAGCGCTCGGATTTGGCCGCATCGCTGGGTTTCCCCCGGCGCAGGATGTCTACCTTTCAGGAGTGAAATTAGGAAACACTTCTACACACAAGTGGTGATAGAAGTTTGGAACTCCCCTCTGCAAATGGCAATTGATGCTAGATAAATTGTTAATTTTAAATCTGAGATTGATAGCTTTTTGTTAATACCAAAGATATTAAGGGATGTGGGCCAAAGGCGGGTATATGGAGTTAGGTAGCAGATCGAAGGGCTCAATGGCCTACTCCTGTTCCTATGTTCCTATGTTCATTGTCTGCACACAAGTTATCCTGCATTCTCTCATCCAGAACCAGCCATGCTTTATAACAGGAAGGGGCTCCACTGCCTGAATGTTCAGCTGGTCTGTGACCACAAGCAGCGAATAATGCAGGTCTGTGCCCGGTTTCCTGGCAATAGTAATGATGCCTTCACATTGCACCAGTCCTCAATCTCCCCCTGTCTTCCAACCAGACCAGCGCATGTCAGGCTAGTTCTTTGAACACACCGAGACACACACGAACTGCACAGTACCAGTGCCAGTGCAGCCTTCGGTCACCTGAAGAAGAGAGTGTTTGAAGACCAGGACCTCAAACCCGGCACTAAGCTCATGGTCTACAGAGCAGCAGTGATACCCGCCCTCCTGTATGCTTCAGAGACATGGACCATGTACAGCAGGCACCTCAAAGCACTGGAGAGGTACCACCAACGCTGCCTCCGCAAGATCCTGCAAATCCATTGGCAGGATAGGCGCGCCAACATCCCCAGCATCGAAGCTTTGACCAGGCTCGATCAGCTCCGATGGACGGGTCACATTGTCCGCATGCCCGATACGGGACTCCCAAAACAAGCGCTCTACTTGGAGCTCTGACACGGCAAGAGAGCCCCAGGTGGGCAGGGGAAACACTTCAAGGACACCCTCAAAGCCTCCTTGAAAAAGTGTAACATACCCACCGACACCTGGGAATCCCTGGCCCAAGACCGCACAAAGTGGAGGAGAAGCATCCGGGAAGGTGCCGAACACCTCGAGTCTCTTTGCTGGGAGCAAGCGGAGGCCAAGCGCAAACAGCGGAAGGAGCGCACGTCAACCCAAGCACCCCACCCACCCGCCCCTTCAACCACCATCTGCCCCACCTGTGACAGAGACTGTAGGTCCCGCATTGGACTCATCAGTCACCTGCGAACTCATTTTTAATGTGGAAGCAAGTCATCCTCGGTTCCGAGGGACTGCCTAAGAAGAAGAAGACCAGACGGGAGTGAATCAGTCCCTCTTACCCAATGCGTACTGTACATGTACAGGGCTGACACTGAGACACACACGAGCTGTGAAGTACCAGACGGGAGTGAATCAGTCCCTTTTACCGAGTTGCCACTGTACAAGGCCAATACACACGCCCTGGTTTGCCACTTTCATCAGTTCTACACATTATGCTGACAGTTTCTTGGATGAAACACTGATGGCAGGTGTGTTTCTGCTGACTGACACAACCTGCTGCCTCTGGTGAGTTGCCCATGAATGTCCCAATATTGTTTCACCCACATTCCTGGAGTTTGGTGCATGTGAGACCTTCGAGCAATTGTGACCACCGAGCCCAACGGAGTCATCGGGCTGGATTTTGAAACTGGGGTCGGGTTGGGGTCGTGAATCACACATTCTGGCTTGTAAACCCGCCTCCATCGAGATGTGGCCAACCCACTGTATTTTCCCTTGATTGACCTTGTTGAGCCCGCCCAGTGGGCTCAGCAGGCCAATTAAGGGCCACCCGGCAACAGGTGACGTCACAGATTGTATTTCATCTGTCAAGAGCTTTTGACAGATGAAATATCAGCGTTTGACAGCTCTGTGAAGCTGTCAAACACTGACAATATGATTTCTAACTTCAGTCCTTCCTCTCAGGCTGAGTTAGAAATCATTCCAGCACAGAAAACAGAAGGCTGCAGTTTTTGACAGGACCACGGCTTTCCTGCTTTCTGTGCCGGTGAGATTTCTGACTCCCGAGAACTGAAGGGCTGACACCTGCAGGAGGAAGTTAAGGTAAGTAAAACTTTTTCCCACACTTAGCACTTACCTTACACACTTACCTCTGCACACATGCACCCATCACTCACCTGCCCACCGGACATATCGACCCCTCCAACCCCTGCAGACCCACGGTCCGCCCCAATAACTTGGCGTGGTTGCCACCTGTCGGGAAGCCCACATTTCACCTGTCAAAATAGGGATTAGGCAAAAAACTGCCTGTTAACTACCTGTTAACAGGCAGTTAATTGTCACTAATCCCTTCCCGCCTCGGGGAGTCGGGTCTCAGAACAGGTCGGGTACCCGCCGCCAGAGAAACTGGCATGGAGGCGGGTTGGAGGCGGGACCCCTGAATCTGCAACTTTAACCCCCCCCCCACCGCCTCCAAACCCGACTCCACGGGTCATTGAAAATCCAGCCCATCGTACCTGCATCTCCCAGCAGGCAGTGTTCTTGCACTGGTGGTGGGAATGTAAGCTGTATCATAATTACTGCTCCCCTGAACTATTCATGTCATATTCAATTGAGCTCTAACAAATCTGCTTCATTGACTAAAACAGTAATCAGGATAGCTAAAGGGGGAAGATTTCCACGGCTAAAATTAGACGGGTAGTTGAAGGTAGAATGTTACTGACGTGCCAGTGAGTCATCTGCAAGGACACAGATTTCTGCCTTTCCCAGAAAAGATATTATTTCATTAACTAATTCCTTCCTGACATAAGCAGGACAATGATGTTAGAATCAGTCGTCCAGGTATTTACTCTATTCCACTATTTTGGGTTCGGGATTCCAGGCAGCCACACTATCCCATCATGCATTTAATAATTACTCGGCAACCTGTACATTTACTTAGAAAATAGATCATTACTTATAAAGTTTTTGAAATGTAGATCCTGCTAGCATGTGCAAAGAGTAACCGTTCCAAAGTATTCCTCAGTTAATAGACCAGTCGGGCCATATTTATGTGGCTCTCTTAACTTTCTCTTCCAAGTAAGATATGTTTGGACCAAAAACCCATTGGCCTTTGATCCCAGCGTAGACGTCAAGGTCCAGCCACTGGTGACCTCCGGTATTGACCCCTCCAAAGTTGAAGGTTCAGTGCAAGGACTCTCAATTAAAATAATGGAGGCAGGGCCCCATGGGGTACATCTCAAGCACCTGCCATAGGTGCCAGCGGAAAATCGTGGCCTAATGTAGCTGATCTGTTGGGAGGGGGGCCGGGGATGACTTCTGGGGCCCCCTCAGAGAGAGGCTTCCTGTCCCTCATTGGCCTCCGTTATATGGGGGACAAAAGAAAGTGTGAAAGTGTTTTAAATCATTGGGGATCCAGACCACAGCTCCCAGTTAGCCCCATATCAGGTATTTAGCACCTGCTCGTACCCAGCACGCCAGCTACTCACTGCCGTGCCAGGTCAGGGATGTGGAAGCTCCTGGGAATGGGAGTCCCCGCCTCTGGTTGCGCCTCTGTTTACACCAGCGCCCTGGTTTGGGCTGGGAGAGGATCTTCCCCCAATAAGGCACACAGGGAAGGCCAAGACCAGGGTTCTGGTTAACTTGCTGCCCTGCCCTGCCGCCAGCCTCCTGCCAGAATTACAGTGACAGCGGATTCTCTGCGCCATCTTGGGGTAGGTCTTGACTTTGGGCGATAGTGTAAAACGTGTGATAGCCAATCGGCAGCCTGTTTTACATCTCTCCTCATTTTTATTTCCATTGAAGTCAAAGGTGGCGGAAAAGGTGGAGGATGATCCATGGAATGCGAGGGCTGGCGGTGTGGAAGGTGAGGGCATGGGGGGGATCCCACCATGGTTCTGGGAGGGTGTAAAAGAGTGAGGGCGGAAATGGGAGGGACACGGTCACAAGCCCTGTCAACCACGGTGGAGGGGAATCCTTGGCTGAGGGAAAAGGAAGACATATCAAAAGCTTGGTTGTGGGCGGTGGCATCATCGGAACTCCATCACCATCAAACCAACCCTGGTTCAATGAGGAGTGTAGAAGAGCTTGTTGGGAGCCGGAGGGCACTCCAGCCGTCCAGTGGTGGGTCCGGGGGAAACATAGAAGATAGGAGCAGGAGTAGGCCATTCAGCCCCTCGAGCCTGCTCCGCCATTCAATGAGATCATGGCTGATCATCCAAACTCAGTACCCTGTCCCTGCCTTCTCTCCATATCCCTTGATCCCTTTAGCTTTAAGAAATATATCTAACTCCTTCTTGAATATATTTAATGAATTGGCCTCAACTGCCTTCTGTGGTAGAGAATTCCACAGGTTCACCACTCTCTGGGTGAAGAAATTCCTCCTCATCTCAGTCCTAAATGGCTTACCCCTTATCCTTAGACTGTGACCCCTGGTTCTGGACTCCCCCGCCATCGGGAACATCCTTCCTGCATCTAGTCTGTCTAGTCCTGTTAGAATTTTATGAATTTCAATGAGATCCCCTCTCATTCTTCTAAACTCCAGCGAGTATAAGCCCAATCGACCCAATCTCTCCTCATACGTCATTCCTGCCATCCCAGGTATCAGCCTGGTGAATCTTCGCTGCACTCCCTCCATAGCAAGAAAATCCTTCCTCAGATAAGGCGACCAAAACTGCACACAATACTCAAGATGTGGTCTCACCAAGGCCCTGTACAACTGCAGCAAGACATCCTTGTTCCTGTACTCGAACCCTTTCGCTACGAAGGCCAACATACCACTTGCCTTCTTAACCGCCTGCTGCACCTGCATGCTTACCTTCAGCGACTGGTGCACAAGGACACCCAGGTCTCGTTGCACTTCCCCTTTTCCCAATCTATTGGGCCAAAAATTCGGCCCTTCCCGGGTGAGTACGCACTCTGTATTCACCCGTAATGCGTCCCGAAGTGCCGGTTTCCTGCATGCACTGCGCATGCGCGGGAAACCGGAACTTCCGGTATGGTGAAGGGGGCGGTTCCTAGGTGAACCGCGTGCGCGGTAGAGGCTGCGCGCACGCAGCAAACTTAATTTTTTTTCAGGTTTCTCTGGGAGGGTAAGTATGGAAGATACTACGCTAATGAAAAGGAGGCGCAGGAGCCGTTTTCAACAAGGTAAGTGGTTAATTAAGTATAATTTAAAAAAATTTTCAACAGGTTTATTTTTTATAGATACTTTAAAGAAAGGTAAGTTTATTTTTATCACTTTTAAATAGTATTTTAATTTTTTCAAAAATTTAAATTTTTGTTTAAAGTGGTTAATTTATTTAACTATAGTTATTTTATAAATGTGATGGGTTTTAAAAAAAATTATTTTAAGTTTAGCTGTTCTTTTGGGGCCGATTTCAATTCACAGATTTGACAGGTCTCCTGTCAAATCTATGAATGAAAGATGGTCTGCTGCCATTGGCTCTCCATGGCCCACGTGATCCCAGGGGACGCATCGCACTAACTGCGCCCCTGGGACACGCACGCACTGCGCGCCGGCTCTTGGAGCAGGACCAGGAGCTGAAGTTCCCGTGGGCCCAAAACACAACGGCAGGCGCGGTAGGTAAGTGCGCGCGCGATCCTTACCCCCGCGGCAAGCCGGAGAGGCGAATTTCTGGGCCGTTGTCATTTAGATAATAATCTGCCTTCCTGGTTTTGACACCAAAGTGGATAACCTCGCATTTATCCACATTATATTGCATCTGCCATGCTGCTGCCCAATCACCCAACCTGTCCAAATCATACTGGAGTTTCTCGGCATCCTCCTCACGGCACACACGCCCACCCAGAAGGAGTCGGGTGACCCTCTGAGGATAGATGATTTGGCCAACCCTGACCCACGACATATTGCAGGGAGGGGGATGATGTTAGAAGAGAAAAATATGAAAAATGAGTAGCAATAATAGCAGAATATAGGAAAACTGTGTAGCACACCATGAAGCTTATTTGGAACTCAGATCCTGAATTGTTTCTCACATTCAAGGAGATGCCCCAGGGTTCATTCTCAGTATGTTAGTTGCCACGGTAACAGAGTTCTGGGTGGCAGGTTAGACATTGAACTTGATATCTGCTTCTCATCTCAACTGCACACAATCGATAACAACACGTCAACTGCCGCAGGATTAAACTGATAGTATTTACGTTCCAAACAAAAGCAAAATACTGCAGATGCTGGAAATCTGAAATAAAATCAAAAAATGCTGGAAATGCTGAGCAGGTCAGGCAGCATCGATCTGAAAGGTTAACTCTGTTTCTCTCTGCACAGATGCTGCCTGACCTGCATTTTCAGTTTTTATTTGAACTGAATAGGTTAGGGAGGACCAGGGGTCAGGCTTACAAGTTTTTCAAGGACAGGACTAGGTTAGATGTCAGGAGGTGGTTCTTTCCCCGGAGAATCGTGGATCTCTGGAACAGGCTGCCAGCTCGTGCAGTAGAGGCTGATCCGCTGAACACCTTCCGTCGAGAGCTGGGCCTGTTTCTGGCCGGGGCGGATTCACCTCGGATAAAAAGCTAGGGACTGAATAACATTAATCAGGGCCGGAGTGGTCTCCTGGACTATTTTTTTCCTCTAATTGGCCTGGGTTATTTTACATTTTTTCACCTCTTCCAGCGGGCCACATGATTGTGGGTGGGTGGGTGCTGAATGTTCTTACTGTGTCAGACTCGGCCGCCAGAGCCTTCTTGTTCCTGAGTCACTAGGTTCTGGGTCCAAGCCCCACTAACAGATTTAAGAGCACATTCTAGGCTGATACTCCAGCGCAGAATGGAGGGATTGTTGGCGGTGCCGTTAATTTGGATGAGACCTTAAAACGAGAGCCCCTCTGCCTGTGCTGCTGGATATAAAAGGCCCCATTGACTCGATTCGAAGAAGAGCAGGGGAGTCCTCCCAGTGTCCTGCCCAACACTCCTCCCGCAAACAATTCCTCCAAAAGCAGATTAACTGCTCATTTATCTCATTTGGTCTTTGTGGGATCTTGCTGTGCCGAATTGGTTGACTGCGATGTGATACATGCAAGTTCTTTTATTCTCTTTCACTGCTGCACTGAGAGAGCCAACATATCAACATTTGTGTCGAGACATTTCAGGGTGAGTTACAGTTGACTGCTGCCTGAAAATGCCCCATGTTAGCCTCCCTTTAAGAACAGTCTTTATGTAATGCGAGTAAAACAAACCATATCTCCCAGTGTCATTTCATTTAGAAAACAGGAAGAGCTTGTATTGATTGCTGCGGTATGTGGAGCTCTGGATGGGTGACATGAATTTCAATGAGCTTTAGCATCAAGTTAACCGTGCAGAGGCAGCGTGCACTCACAGTCGGAGAGGCTTATCCATTGCCTCCACCGTGTGGAGTAAAGAGGGACTACAGCAACTAATAGCTTGCTGGGGAGGAACACGAGCTTGAGCCAGTACACCAAGATGTATTGGCCTGTGGGGAGATTTGTTCGTTAGTTCGAGTCTCCTGTGCCTCGTGACACATGAGGCAACCCATTTCCTTCACCACTGTCTGTTCAGAACAAGATATCTGGCTCCAATCAGAGTGTTATCTTGCCTCACATCCAGCAGATGGTGGTTCTCCACAGGTGAGGTTTATATTTGCCAGTCTGTAACAGTCCCGGTTCTGTAATGAAAGGTATTTTTGTGTGGACAGGTCATCAGCCTGATTCCCAAGCCTCCACCAGGAGTGCGGTGCCCTGCCTTTAGACTGGCTCATACAGTTTGACCTGTTTGCTTGTGTGGGCCTACCAGGAGTTATACTCTCGCCAGCCTAGCTCTCCGGGCCGTAGGAGCATGCAAGCTTACCCATCACATCAAGGTGCAGTCCCTCGGGAAGACTGTGGGGAAAGTTGGCTGAATAAAGTTCCTGCCTTGCATTTATTTGCATTTTAGCTTAATTTGGCATTTCATTTTATGTTTTTGAGAAGAATTTTAGCAGAAGATGTAATCATTAAATTATTATATCACCATTTGCACGATTGTCTCCTCCTCTGCACGAGACATTAGTGTCCCTCTAGCAACTTAAAAATAAAATCAGTATTGTAATTTATTAAAATGTGTCAACTCAGATAATAACGTAAACCTATTTTGTATTTTGAAAAATCTTTTCTCCCCTTTTATTTAGACTCCCCCATTGTTTGTTTCATGCGCCTGACCGACTTGATGGTTTCTTCCAATTGTTGATCCATAACCAGCACCAAGAGGGAGGGGGAGTAATATCAGCCCTGGTCTCTGCTGGTTCCATCTGATGGGCCAAGATTGGGAACTCACTGTCTGGAGCACAAATCTTCCACGTGCTGTTCCATGCCAAGTGCATTGGCACATCAAGCCACAGTGCCAGTCAACAAATAATCCCTGATATTGCAACGCTCGAGGTTTCAGGGTTGCGCCTCCCTGTGGCATGGGCCAGCCATGAGCGGGGCTTGCATCACCAAACCTGCGCGTTTACTCCCTCCCACTAATTGCAGGAGACTCCCAGCACCTGGAGGACAAGCACATCAATCCCATCGGAAAAGTTGGTAAAGAAGCGACGGAAATGTGTAAAAACAATGGCGAGCAGATCAAACTCACCTCATGTAGGGGACAACATCCAACTTCAGGAGTCCCGAGCACCGGCTGATTAATATGCCCGAACAATCATTTTAATTTGGCATGGCGCGTCATTAACATAACCATTCCTTCACAAGGAACCTGATGCTGATTGACAACACAGCTGTCCTTCAGCCTGTTTATTTTCTCCACCTTGAATTGTGGCTCACAGCGACTGAGGTCCACACCCAAATCTCAACCCATGCTTGTCCGGATCGAGGAACCTGACTCTAGTAGCGTGTCATAGTTTTGAGGCTGGATTTGGATTGGAATTTGAAGAATAGCAGTTGGTTACTAAGTTAACAAGAGATAGAAAAAGGCCGAACTCAGTTACAAATGAAAGAGATGCATTTCTTCTTTTTCTTTTCTTTCTTTCGTATAGTAGTAGCAAAGCAAATCAAATGTCAATATCTAAGTCAGATATCCAGGCCAAAGCTTCCGGTGTAACAGTGTGGATATCTTGCAGAAAGAGATCCATTTGACAGGATCTTCGTTTTCTGAATTCAACAATTAAGGACGATTTGTGTAAAGAGAGCCAAATGTAAATACTATTACTTTAGTTCTGCAGTAGTAGATGAGTTGACACGTTGTTATCGAGTGTGTGCAGTTGAATTGAGACGCCGATATCAAGTTCAATGTTTAATCTGTCACCCAGAACTCTGTTACTGTGGCAGCTATCATACTGAGAATGAACCCTGGGGCATCTCCTTGAATGTGAGAAACAGTACAGGATCTGAGTTCCAAATATTAATTCTAAGCTCATCCCCCCCCTCCATCCACGGTCTCGGCCGTGGCTCAGTGGTAGCACTCTCGCCTCTGAGCCACAAGGTCGTACTGTACTTTCGAGCACCAGTCCAGAGACTTGAGCACAAAATCCAGGCTGACGCTTTAGTGCAGTACTGAGGGAGTGCTGGCACTGTTGAAGGTGCCGTCGTTCGGATAGGACACCAAACCGAGGTCCTGTCTGCCCTCTCAGGTGGATGTAAAAGATCCCAGGGCACTATTTCGAAGAAGAGCAGGGGAGTTATCCCCGGTGTCCTGGCCAATATTAAACCCTCAACCAACATAACAAAAACAGATTTTCTGGTCAAATTGGCTGCCACATTTCCTACATTACAACAGTAACTACACTTCAAAAGTACTTCATGGGTTGTAAAGCAATTTGGGATGTCTTGAGGTTGTGAAAGGCGCTATAGAAATGCAAGTCTTTCTTTTCTTTCTCCCGCAGTATGTCGTGGGCCAAGGTTGGTCAAATCACCTGTCCTCAGGCCTCTGGTCAATCAACTCCTGGCACTGACCCTGGGAGATGTGCAGCAGTAAGCTGGCTGATGGTTCCGTCTCTTCTGGTTATTTGTCACCTCACTCTGAAGAAGAATCTTCCTTCGGTTCGGTTTCCCCAGAAGACCTGATTGTGTTCAGGATCTCACAGTGGTGGTGCGGTCAAAGAGGATGAATCTAGGGAGGATTTTGAGGCCACCTGCCTGGCAAAAACGAGGCGGAAATGCCCCGGGAACATTGAGGAATGATTACTTCTTCATTCGCAGTGAGCGTCGCGATCTTCCCCTGGGCCCACCACTGGATGGCCAGAGTGCCCGCCTGAGACACGGCATGGGTCTGTGACGGGGTCTCTGTTGGCCAGTTTAGGACAGGACTGGGCGGAGCGCTGGGCGCGCACACTCCCCCCCAGAATCAGCCAGTGGTCCAGCCCAGGTAGAGGAAAGTGTTTCTGTACCTTTGGGCTCCAGCCTGGGCCACTGGCGCTCTGAGATCAGAACCCCCCCCGACCCCCACCCCGGACCTATCATCTTCCGGCCCAGAGGTCAACCTGGCAGCCAAATGCTAATGAGGGTCAGCTCTCAAAATGGACAGGCCATCGAGCGTCAGACCGGGCGCTCTCCATCGAGTGGCCGCTTGAAACCAGGCGGGCACGTTTTGTGCATCTTAAATTTATCTTACTATTTTTCTCCTTACAATTTTACAAAAATAGGATAGTCTGAAATCTGAATATGCAAATGTATATATTTTTTATTATCCATTAATTCTTGGGATGTGGGCGTCACTGGCAAGGCCAGGATGTTTGATCATCCCTAGTTGCCCTTGAGAAGGTGGTGGTGAGCCGCCGCCTTGAACCGCTGCAGTCCGTGTGGTGAAGGTGCTCCCACAGTGCTGTTAGGGAGGGAGATTTTGACCCAGTAACATGAAGGAAACGCAACATATGTCCAAGTCAGGATGGTGTGTGACTTGGAGGGGAACTTGGAGGTGGTGGTGTTCCCATGCACCTGCTGCCCTTGTCCTTCTAGGTGGAAGAGGTCGCGGGTTTGGGAGGTGCTGCCGAAGAAGCCTTGCGAGTTGCTGCAGTGCATCTTGTAGATGGTACACACTGCAGCCACGGTACGCCAGTGGTGGAGAGAGTGAACGTTTAAGCTGATGGAAGGGATACCGATCAAGCGGGCTGCTTTGTCCTGGATGGTGTTGAGCTTCTTGAGTGTTTTGGAGCTACACTCACCCAGGCAAGTGGAGAATATTCCATCACACTCCTGACTTGTGCCTTGTATGTGATGGATTTGTGAGTACAAGATCATGTAGGTTATTCTCTCGTGTTGGTTCTCTCTCCACCTGCCGCAAGTCCAGTCTGGCAGCTTTGATCTTCAGCCAGCTCGGTCAGTAGTGGTGCTACCGAGCCACGCTTTGTGATGGACTTTAAAGTCCCCCAACCAGAGTACATTCTGTGCCCTTGCTACTCTCAGTGCTTTCTCCAAGTGGTGTTCAACATGGAGGAGTACTGATTCATCAGCTGAGGGAGGGTGGTAGGTGGTAATCAGCAGGAGATTTCCTTGCCCAGGTTTGACCTGAAGCCATGAGACTTCATGGGGTCCGGAGTCAATGTTGAGGACCCCCAGGGCCACTCCCTCCCAACTGTATACCACTGTGCCACCACCCCTGGTGGCTCTGTCCTGCCGGTGGGACAGGGCACACCCAGAGATGGTGGTGGAGGCGTCTGGGACGTTGGCTAATAGATATGATTCTGAAAGTATGACTATGTTAGGCCTTTGCTTGACTAGGCTGTGGGACAGCTCTCCCAACTTTGTCACCAGTCCATGATGTTAGCGAGGAGGACTTTGCAGGGTCGACTGGGCGGGGCTGAGTGTGCCGTCATCGTGTCTGAATTTGATTCCTAGGTGGCAGTCGAGTGGTATTGTTGTTCTTCGTAGCGGTTTCATACGACTGAGTATGTTACTAGGACACCCTGAGAGTCAACCACGTCAGTGTGGGACTGGAGTCACATGTAGGCCAGAGCAGGTAAGCTGGCAGGTTTCCTTTCCTAAAGGACACTACTGAACCAGCAGGATTTTTATGACAAACCTCTAACTTCATGGTCACTTTGACTTATAACAGCTTTATTTTATTTTAACTGAATTCAAATTCTCAAACTCTAATGATGGGGATTTGAACTCGCATTCTCTGGATTATTAGTCCAGGATTACTCGCGTAGTATCATAACCACTATGCTACCGTAACTAATTAACCAAACTTTTCCTTTACCCGCGTGTCCCGGTGGCCCTCACCTCAGAGTCAGAAGGCTGTGAGCCCAAGCTCAGCTCCAGGACTTGATTACCCTCAATGCAGTACTGAGGGAGTGCTGCATTGTCAGAGATGCCAAGCTTTGAATGAGGTGTTAATGACCCCATGACACTATTTGAAGAAGAGCGGGGAGTTCTACCGGTGTCCCAGGTAACATTCCTCCCTCAACCAACACCATCAGAAACAAAGGAAGATGTCTTTTGTTGTTGGAGGCCAGGATGTTTCCGCAGGAGTTCCTCTGGGAAGCATCCTCAGGCCAATCATCTTCAGCTGCTTTATTAAAGACCTCTCCATGATAAGGTCCGTGAAGTTATTCACTGACGATGAGCTCCGGTGATTACTTCTCGAATGATGAAGCAGCCCGTTCCATTCTACAGCAGGACCTGGACGGCGTCCAGGCTTGGGCTGTCAAGTGACAGGTAACATTCTTGCCACATAGTTGCCAGGCGACTGCCATCCACAACAGGAAAGGCTCCAGCACCTCACCCTGATCTTTAATGGCATCTCCATCACCACGGCCCCGCCTGCCCCCTCAACTCCGCCATCAACACCCCGAGAGTCATCATTGGCCAGAAGTTTAACTGGTTCAGCCACATCAACACAGTGGCTACAAAGACAAGACTTAGGGTGTGGACTCCCCAATGAATGGCTCACTGAAAGCCTCTTCACCATCTACAAGGCTCAAGTCAGGAGTGTGATGGAATGCTCACCACTCACCTGGATGGTGCATCCACAGCAACTCTCAAGAAGCTTGACACCATCCAGGATACAGCAGTTCACTTCACTGGGGCCCCTGTCACTAGACTCGATATCCACCCCCTCTACCACTGGCGCACTATGACTGCAGTCTGCCCCATCTACAGCATGCAGTGCAGAAACTCACCAGGGTTATTTTGAGAGCTCTGCTCTCCCCTGCGATCACTGACTAGGACAAGAGCAGCAATGTTGTGGAACACTGTCACCTCCAAGTTCCCCCCTCAAAGTCACACACCATCCCGACTTGGACATATATCGCGGTTCCTTCATTGTCAGGCGTTAATATCCTCTAATTCTCTACTTAACAGCACTGTGAGAGTCCCATCACCACACAGACTGTGAGAGTCCCATCATCACACAGACAGTGAGAGTCCCATCACCACACAGACTGTGAGAGTCCCATCACCACACAGACTGTGAGAGTCCCATCACCACACAGACAGTGAGAGTCCCATCACCACACAGACTGTGAGAGTCCCATCACCACACAGACAGTGAGAGTCCCATCACCACACAGACTGTGAGAGTCCCATCACCACACAGACAGTGAGAGTCCCATCACCACACAGACAGTGAGAGTCCCATCACCACACAGACAGTGAGAGTCCCATCACCACACAGACTGTGAGAGTCCCATCACCACACAGACTGTGAGAGTCCCACCACCACACAGACTGTGAGAGTCCCATCACCACACAGACTGTGAGCCCCATCACCACACAGACTGTGAGAGTCCCATCACCACACAGACTGTGAGAGTCCCATCACCACACAGACTGCTGCGGTTTAAGGGGCAGGCTCTTTCTCAGGGCAACTAGGGATGGGCAATAAATGTGGCCTTGCTAGTGTCACCCACATCCTGGGGTTAAATACATTTTAAAGATGCCTCTTGTAACGGGTTAACTCCACAGTCTGCGTCTTTTGTCCTTGACAGGTTCCCTGCCCCGACGTCAGCCGGATTGACAGGCTTGGCTTTCAGTCGGGCGGGGAGGACTCTGGAGCAGGCCGCAGGACCAGGTTGGTTCAATCCACGACCCCGGGGAGTGGGGGGGGGGGGGGTCCGAACCCTGACCTCGGAAGTCTTTGTATGGGGATGGGGTCTGATAGCGGGGGGGGAGAGCTTGCGGGGCTGGGGGGAAGCACTCCTGCTCCTACTGGCCCACAAGCAGTGCTGTGAAGGCACTTAACCTTCTCCCCGAAGATGTCCTCGCCTCCCTTCAGCTGCCGGGTTTCCTGAGGCCTGGGAAACCTGTCCGGCCACTGTTAAACCTGCAAAGCAGGTTAACTCAGAGGCTGCCAGCCTCATTAAAATATTTAAATTTCCAACCCGCCTCCTGGCAGCGGGTTGACTGCCCGACCCTTGACCCACCTTCATTTAACCTGGAAGTGGGAGGGTTGGGGTTGGGTTGGGGTCAGGTTTCAGATTTTTAAAAATTTTAATATCTGGCCCGACCCCAACCCACCCGCTTTTGGGTGTTAAGATTCACCCCATACTGTGATGTTTGTGAAAGATGTAATAAGCGACTATATATATATATATGTGTATATATAAAAAATCAATTTGCAAAAGCCCATGAAAAGCCAACTCGTTTCCGACATGGATAAGGAACTGAGCAGAGTTTGACTGAATTTTTTTTATTAAAAACAAGTCACGTAATTTCTCATGGCTGTGAACACTAAGATAAGCAATTGGAAACTTTTAATACAGTGATAAAGAGCAGTGTTCAGGAAGGAAAATGTAGGGCAAGTACTGGCCTTCAAAGTGCTGCCCCATTTTATAGTAGAAAATTGTGGCACTGGTGGAGATGCTCAAGTTGGGTCTTGCTGCCTGGTGTGCCACTTTGGTGATGCCTGAAGTGGTCCGTTGTAAAGTTCTATCAAAGAGAGAGGGGAGTTCTTTGAACAAACAGTGCTCAGCTACACTTTCCTTCCTCTTTCAGTAGTTCTGAGGCCTTGATTTCGAGGATGTTTCTGCAATGTGTGAATTTTGTTGTCAGCGGTACTTGAACTGGAAGAGTGTTGTCTGACGTGGAGGTGGTCCAATTCTCATGGCTGTGCTCGCCCTTTATAGACGCCTCTTCAGGACGGAGAGGAATGTCATTTCCCAGCTTCCCTTGTTACTATTTGGTCTAGGTTAGAAAGAAAATCCAAGAGCATTATTGAATTAGCTGAGGAGGCAGCATTGCCGTCCCACTAATCAATCATATCGAGCTAAGTAGCCAGGACGTAAATGATTTTCCAAATGTAAATCAAGTTAAATGAAATGGGTCTTTTATTGTGTTTGATGATCTTGGGGAGGCTGCTGTTAGACTACTCTTCATCTAATCTCCATTCACTTCTGCTGGCATTCGGGCAGATGATCCTTCTACATTCTTGAACTTCTTTTGTTTGTAGTAGTTTCGTTTTGGAACGACGTGAAGCAATACCAAGTCACACACAAGAGTTGCCTTTAAAGAAGAAAATAGTTCATTGAAAAGACTTCACCCTCTCAGTGTTACAATACCTTATCAAGTTTCAAAAGATGCATTTATGCATGTCCGTCCATTGTGTTCAGCAGGTCCTAGGTCCTCGCACGAGATTCTTGAGCCACTTACTAGGGAAGAGTAGCTGAGGTGGTTTCCCGTTGCCTTCCTCATAGTATTTATCTTAGGAGGAACCTTCTCCTAGGTGGGCTGCAACCAAGGCTAAAGAGCCCCAGTTACCCTTTACAATGTGGGGGGACCCCCCCGCTCCCATTGGATCCCCTGCTGGACGTCGATGCAGTGTTGAGAGCCACTCGCCGGGACAGCCTGGAGTGGGACTCTGACCCAACCCTTCTGACTCAGAGGGGGAAATGTTATCCTTGAGCCAATGGCCACTCCGTCTGGGCACGACTCACCCACTGGGTGTCAACCCAGTATTTAGTGACCGTATTCCAGTCACCACTCGCCAGGGCTGTCTGGTGTGGGGTTCGAACCCTTCATCTTCTGACTCAGAGGCGGCAATGTTACTACTAAGCCAAAGGCTCGCTCCCTTTATGCGTGTAACACTCCTCAAAATATTTGCCATTGTTGCCCACTTGATGGACTGGCTGTCTAACTAAGATATTCGTTATCAATTAAGCAAAGAGGAGAGGCAATCCTGCGATTCCATGCTCCCAGCAGGGGTCGATGTTTGCAGGGAGCACAGATCAGAGAACAGGCCTATCTGTAACCCATGCTGCTGGGAGGGCAGGATTGCAGTATTATCCCTGCTGTATATTGGTTCTAATTACAGCAGAGGAGGTCCTGAGGAAGAGGAATTGTGATGGTAGAAGAGTTCTTTGGGTAAGCTGAGGAACAGAGGAAGATGAAGGACAGAGGATTGCTCTGCTTTGAGAGCTTGGAACTGTTATTAAAAAAGGGGCTTCGTCATAATCTGGAAAATACAATGGGGGTAATTTAAACTTTGGGCGATGCCGAATTGGACATGCTGTGTACGTCCCATCCCATTTTCCTTCTAGTGACTTCGATGGAAGGGAGAATCGGCCGGGTATATAACAGACAACCGTTTCAAGATTGTCCCTTTTACACTATCGCCCAAAGTTAAAATTACCCTCAATCTCTCTACATTAATGAAACAAAAATGATCTCTTTTCAGAATTTTGCTGACTACAATTGAGCTACATGTTCTCTTCTTTCCTGAACAGGAGGAGGCCATTCAGCCCCTCGAGCCTGCTTCAACATTCACTCAGATCACAGCTGATCTGGACCTCAACTCCATTTCCCCACCTTTGCTCCATATCCCTTGATTCCCTGACCCGACAAAAATCCATCGAGCTCAGTCTTGAAAGCTCCAACTAACCCCAGCATTCACAGCTTTTTGGGGGAGAGAGTTCCAGATTTCCACCGCCCTTTGTGTGAAAAATTGCTTCCTGATTTTCCTCCTAAATGGCCTGGCTCTAATTTTAAGATGAACTAGTACTTTTACTTACCACCCCAAACACACCGACTCCAGAACCAATAGTTGTGACGGTTGGAATGATGTTAAATTTACCAGCCTGGTAAAACAGAATAAGACAGTCTAACAAGGTGAGTAAGCAACTACATGCTCTAGTGCACTAATGAACTATTATATATTATACTGGAGGCTGTTCGATTACTTTGACCAAAGAAGATTAAAAGTTATTCAGAACAAATGTCAAATACACCCAAAGAAATGTAACCTTTGCAAAACTAAAAGGGTGATTTTAACTCTACCTGCCCAGCTAATATTCACCCCCAGGGGAAGGGAGAGACATGTATAATTCAAGAACGCCTTCGTATGGATGGTTTGACAGCATTATACCTGGACGGGGACCCGTTTAGCAGGTAATTTAAAGTATTTGGCAGGGATCAATGAATCAAGCCATCCCATTCAAGGTCATTGACGTCCTGGGGTGGAGGTTCGATTGACAGCTGTGTCTGGGGTGCAGGCGGGGGTCTGATCTGTGAGAGTGGCACGGCCTGTGATTCTCTGTGGTCCCTTTGACCGAAAGCTCAGCTGTCAGATATTGAAGCTAGAAGAGAGACTGAGCTATTTGACTGATCCCACGGTAACATTTCTCACCCAAGAAATGATTGGCCCCGTTTCAAAAATCAATTTGTGTTGAGAGGTAATGCAGGAGAACTACTGTCGTTGGTTTGGCATTTAATGCAGGAATGTAAAGTTTGTAAGTTACTATAAATACTCCAATTGTACTGTTGAATGTGAAATATATTTGATTTATAACCGGAGCATCAGTCAGATAGACTCTATATTCATCACCAATTGAAGAGGGGGAGAACACGTTATGGTACATGGTGAGCTGAGTACAGTCGCAAACGTTTTCTGGTTCACCCCAGGTCGCATTATGCTCACCGAGATATTGGGCAGAGAAAGGCTCACCCTTGTTTGTTGGAGACACGAGATTCACTTATTGGAGTGGTTGGCAACACTGAATCCAAGGAAATGTCTAAATAGAAGCCCAATGTAACCGTTCATATACAGAAGGGTTTTTAGTTGCCTATAATGATGAATGAATCTGAAACAAATGATTCTTTCAAGTGAAAATTGTAGATTAGAAGTGCTTGATGCAATAGCACCATGCTGGTGTTCCTGGGACCTAGATCGGACTCCAGTCCCGGTTAATGACATGAAAGATGTCTCTAGTTTCTTTGAGTCCCACCAGCCAACAGAAAACTGCCCACAATTTAGCACAAATTGGCAAACTTGCTCGTAAGAATGGCTGATGTGATCAATGGAAAATTCACAGAGGTTTAGTGAAGGAAAAAACAAAGATATATTGTTGGGATAACGTAGAACGTGATTTACGCTATCTCTGGCTACGCTATACTTAACCGGGTAGTGCCTGATGAAAATTCCATTCCCAACACTGACACCCTTCACCCGATGAGCATAAACCATCACCCAAAAATAAAAGATCCTTACCTTTCCATGGACCATAATATCAAACCGAATTCCATAGACCTTGTAGAGATCTCTCATTTCTGTGCCATTTTCCATATAGTATTTAGCAAACCTTTGAAAGAAAACTTGGGAGTTTGATATGTTATTAAACTCAGGCCGAGCTTGAAAGAAAGAAAGACTTGCATTTATATAGTGCCTTTCACAACCTCAGGACGTCCCAAAGTGCTTAGCAGCCAATTAAGTACTTTTGAACTGAAGTCACTGTTGTAATGTAGGAAATGCGTCAGTAAATTAGCGCACAGCAAGGTCCCGCAAACAGCAATGTGATAATGGCCAGATAAACAGTTTTAGTGATGTTGGTTGAGGAATAAATATTGACCAGGACACCGGGGAGAACTCCCCTGCTCTTCTTCAAAATATAGCCATGAGATCTGCTATGTCCACCTGAGAGGGCAGGCGGAGCCTTGGTTTAATGTCTCATCCGAACGACAGCACCTCCGACAATAAGACGTGTAGTCTATGTTGCTCTGTTGGGATAGTCTTTGCTGCCATTGTGTTTCTGCAGCATATTGTGCCGAGGTGAGCATGATAAAACCAGTTCAGGGGACTGACGGCAGACACAGCTTGGTCAAGTCCAGCCCATTCAGAAACCATTACCCGAGACTCAACTTGGAGCAAGTTCACTGTCCTCACATCCCAAAATCTGGAGCCATTACCAATATAACTAGTCTCAACAACAAAAGATGGCCTGGGACACCTCATGTGGCTCATATGCATATTTAAATCACAGAAACAGAAGTAGGCCATTCAGCCCAATGAACCTATTGTTAACCATAGCAGCTCTATCTGATATCCCATATCCCGTTATTACTTCCCAATAAGTATCTACATAGGAACGTAGGAACAGGAGTAGGACATTTGGCCCCTTGAGCCTGTTCCACCATTCAGTTAGATCATGGCTGAGCTGCGTCTTAACTCCATCTACCCGCCTTGGTTCCGTAACCCTTAATACCCTTGCCTAAGAAAAATTTATTAATCTCAGTTTTGAAATTTTCAATTGAACCCCCCAGCCTCAACAGCTTTTTGGGGGAGGGAGTTCCAGATTTCCGCACCCTTTGTGTAAAGAAGAAATGCTTCCTAACATCACCCGTGAATGGCCCGGCTCTAATCTCCCTCTTAAAACACCTCAATTGACTCTGCATCTATGTCCTGCTGCGCAGAACGCTCTTTACAACCTTTTGTGAAAAGAAATGTTTTCTAGATCCGTCTTAGTTCGAATTTTACGGTTAGGTCCCTTTGTTCTGGATTCCTCTACTTGAGGGGAGAGTTGTTCTTCATCCATGACTTTAAATACCATGGGGTGAATTTTAAGAAGGCATTTGAAAAGGTTCCACACAAGGGACATCTAGCTAATATTGGGTCGTGTGGAATTGGAAGCAAGTTTTATGCAATGGATAGGAAACTGTTGGAGAAGTAGGTGTCAGAGAGTTAGAATTAAAGAGAGATTGTTGGGTTGGATGGAAGTGCTGTCTGTCAGGGATTAGTGCTGGGGCCCGAAACTTTTCATTTTACGCAACGAGTGGTTAGGATTTGGAAGGTGCTGCCTGATTGGATGGTGGATACAGATTCAATAGTAGCCTTCAAAAGGGAATTGGATAAATACTTGAAGGAGAAAAAATTGCAGGGATATGGGGAAAGAGCGGGGGAGTGGGACTGACTGGATTGCTCTTTGAAAGAGCTGGCACAGAGGCGATGGGTCGAACGGCCTCCTGTGCTGCACTAGTTCATGGTTCTATGTATAAATGATCTGAATTTGGGAACAGAGAGGAGTATATCAAAGTTTGCAGATGATGCTGAATTAGAAGGTACAGTAAATTGTGAAAACTGCAAAAGGACATAGATTTAAAAAGTGGGCAGAACGAAGGCAGCTACAGTTTAACAGAACAAAGCATGAGGTAGTGCACTTTGGACACAAGAACGACAGATGGAAATACAATCTAAGTAGAGAAGTACCAGAGAGCGAGGATGGGAACAAATGGATTTAGGGCTCTCGGTGCTTAATCATTAAAAGCTAAATCGCAGGTGGACAACCAAACAATCAATAAGACTAATGACATGTTGGGCTTCATAAAAAGAGGTATTGACTATTAAAATAAGGAAGTACTACTGTAATGATACAGAGTATTGGGTGTGACTGTTTGCATTGAGCGGGAGGAAGGCAGAGCCCCTGTGGGACTGCCTCCCACCTCAGGCTCCTACTGCCGGCTGGCTCTGGGCAGGAGCTGACCAATCTCCCACAGCCCCCAACCAGCCACGTGCCGAGTTTAGCACCAACTAGAAAAATGGGAGCCGCCTGTAAGGGAAGTTCCCACTCCCAAACCCCGCCCCCTCCCCCCCTTACACGGTAGGGCTTCTAACGAGGAGGCGGAGGCTCCACCCCCTAACAATGCCAAGCGGGAGCTCACAAATGAGGCCGGGACCTGGCCTATCAAGATCCTGGCCTGTTTCCGAGCCGTTCCAGTGAGCTCTCACCAGAGATATGGCGAGGAGATTCACCCAGCCCTTGAGCTCTCCCTGCCGATGGGAAGGTCCTTCACTCTTGCCCAGTTGAGGTTGTGACCCCAGCTATGTGGAATCACAGAAGGGAATCATGTGACTTCTCACTACACACACATACTGTCCTGCCCAGCAACCTGCTGCATCACTTCAGCAAACACTGCCGTTGTCACCCGCCAGAGGTTGTGAGGTTCTTACCTGAAGTTGAATCCCGCTGACACCTTCTCCTTGTCCAAGCCCCCATAAAGTTGATGGAAGCTGTAGGTGGGTTTACAGTGTTCCACCGACCAATCCAGGTCACAGTCCCAGTCTATCACAATACCAATCATTCCACCCTTCAACAAGGGGAGATACAGAAACACAATGTGAGCAGAATCAATTCATTACATTTATGGCATTACAGAATGTGTCTCGTTTGTAGGCGCGGGATCACCCCGAAAAGGTGCCGTGTCGATCACACGAAATATGCCAGTTACTTTCGCCACGTGCCAGTTTCAATTTGTACTGAACGTGGTGGCAATTTTCAGCTATGCCACCTGGGCAGTAACCTGGCAGAGCAGCTCGTCCGCCCTTTATGGAACCCGCTGATTTTCGTTCTATTGAGATCAATGTGATGACAATGAGGCTGGCTCTACAATGGGCAGCGATGGGCTTCAGCAGGTAACTGCCCAGGTGGTGTTGTGAGAATGCTGAACAACTTGTCACCCCCCTTTTGAGGAAAAAAGTCACAAGTCCATTGCAACAGCACTCTCCTGCTTTTGAAACCTATATCCAGAGGCCATTTTCTTGCAAAGCAAATAATCTCTCAACCTCATCAGCTTTGTAAATTGGACGCCAGTGCCCTGGTTCGAGAGTGCCCTGGTTCGAGAGTGCCCTGGTTCGAGAGTGCCCTGGTTAGAGCCCAGACTTACTTTGTATGCCAAGGTGGAGAAGTTCTCTTTAATTTCTTCAACAATGTATCCCACACGAAACACGGGGCACAGAGGGTCATGGGCCTTATGGTAGGTGCAATTTTTCAGATATGATTTGGTTACAGATTCCACTATATTCCGCCTAGAAAACAGTGCTTTTGGTAAAGCTAAAAATGCATTTTTCTTTCTAACAATTGGCTTCAAAACTGTGAGTAAAACTATAACATTCCCAGACGTACCTTGAAACACCAAAGGTTGTGAACGTGATAGCGTTCTTGATAAAAATGGTGAAGTTTTCTGCTACCATCAACAAAGGTGGACTAAGAGAAGGAGAGAAGGTGTCTGCATTCAGTATTAGGGATGAACTGCCTAAAACAACATGACTTCGCCCCGCCGTGTCAACAATTATAATCAGTGGGGCTAATTTGTCTTTGGGTTATAATGTAAAACGGGTGATACCACAACGTCCAATTATCCGTTTCACTCACTTCAGTAGAAATGGGAATCGGGAGAGATGTTTAACGGGCGGCTGAATCGTCCATTTTACACTGTCGCCCGAAGTTCAAATTACCCCCAGGGTCCCCACTGCTAATGTAATTTAGCAATTAAACCTACTAACACATCATCAGTGAGAATGGTAATTAAAACCCTACCCATAGTGCAAATTAAAAAGTGCAAAGAAGATCTGAAAACTATGTACAGCAGCTCAAATGTCGTCATTTCAGTCCAGTTTCTATTCCATAACTCCACATACGAACATGTGAAAATGCGGGGCAGGAAAAGACCACTAGGTCCATCGAGCCTGCCCCACACAGTCGTGATGCCTGAAGCGAGAGGCGGAGAGGTTTAGGGAGGGAATTCCAGAGCCTAGGGCCCAGGCAGCTGAAGGCACGGCCGCCCACGGTGGAGCGATGACAAACTGTATCCACAGTCGGGTGGGTCCATAACCAGAGGACACAGATTTAAGATAATTGGCAAAAGAACCGGGGAGGAGATGTGGAGAACTTTTTATTGACACAGCAAGTTGTTGTGATCTGGAATGCACTGCCTGAAAGGGTGGCGGAAGGGAATTATATAGATACTTGAAAAGGAAAAAGATTGCAGGGCCTTAGGGAAAGAGCAGGTGAGTGGGACTAATTGGACAGCACTTTCAAAGATCCGGTATAGCCACGATGGGCAGAATGGCCTCTTTCTGTGC
The DNA here is from genome assembly GCA_030390025.1 of Squalus acanthias. Taxonomy (NCBI): domain Eukaryota; kingdom Metazoa; phylum Chordata; class Chondrichthyes; order Squaliformes; family Squalidae; genus Squalus; species Squalus acanthias. The sequence continues at coordinate 44,174,745 of CM059448.1, read as the reverse complement.
TGTATCATTCTATAACGGCTCACCAAAAGGTCATGACCCGCTCGGTGAGTGTTTCTAAGCCTCGGTCCATAAGGCACATGCCGTAGGCTGCGACAGGGAGGCACACAGGCCTCCCAGAAGGGTGCGGGCGGTCCAGGCCAGGGAAGCAACCTGGATCTGTGAAGATGGACAAAGGACTTTTTGCAAGGTGGCTGAAGAGAGCACAGAAAGTGTTGCCCAGGGAGGGGGAAGCGGGCACACCCCTCCCTCGGGAAAGCTGGTGAGCACCAGAGTTTCAAGCAGCATAGGGCAGGCAGGTATCCAAAATCTACCCATAGTACCACAGCCCCCTGCCAGCCCCATGAAGAAGACGTGCTGACCCGCTGACCCCACCAGCTCTAGCGGGTACAATCCCCACGTAAATCATGACCTGAGGGATAATACCTCAGGATCAGGTGTGTGTCTCCCTCCTCCACCATAACCACTGTGCATTTGTAGAAGTTAGTAATTGCTGCTGCAAATCTCTCCCCCTTAAAATACTGCAAATCTGAAACAAAAACCGAAAAGGCTAGAGACACTCAGTGGGTTCAGCAGTTGGGATTCCAGGTATATACACTTCCTCAGTGTATGAGTGAGTGTGAGTAAGTGTGAATGTGAGCGTGTGTGTGTGTGAGTGTGAGCGTGTGTGTTTGTGTGAATGAGTGTGAGTGTGTGAGCATGTGTGAGAATGAACATGTGTGAGTGTGAGCATGTGTGAGTGTGAATGAGTGTGTGTGAGTGTGAACGTGTGTGTGTGAGCGAGTGTGTGTATGAGTGTGTGTGTGAGTGTGTGGGTGTGAGTGTGTGTGTGAGTGTGTGCGTGAGTGTGTGTGTAAATGTGTGTGTGTGAGTGTGTGTGAGTGTGAGCGTGCGTGTGAGTATGAGTGTGACCGTGTATGTGTGAGCGTGTGTATGAGTGTGTCAGTGTGAGTGAGTGTCAGTGTGAGTGTCAGCATGTGTGAGTGTGAGCATGTGCGTGTGGGAGTGTGTGTGAGCGTGTGTGTGTGAATGAGTATGAGTGTGAGTGTGTGAGTGTGAGCGTGTGTGTGTGTGAATGCATGTGAGTGTGTGAATGAGTGTGTGAGCATAAGTGTGTGTGAGTGTGAGTATGTGTGAGAGTGAGAGTGCATGTGAGTGTCAGCACATGTGTGTGTGTGAAAGTGAATGAGTGTGAGCGTGTGTGTGTGAGCGTGAGCGCGCGTGTGTGTATGAGTGTGTGAGTGAGCTTGTGTCAGTGTGAGTGTGTATTTGTGTGAGTGAGTGTGAGTGTCAGCATATGTGAGCGTGTGTGTGTGAATGAGTGTCTGTGTGCATGTTTATATGTGAGTGTGAGTGTGTGTGAGCGTGTGTGAGTGTGTGAGCGTGTGTGAGTGTGTGAGTGTGAGTATATGTGATTGTGTGATTTTTTTCCCCCTTCTCTTGTTCCTTTCCTTCATAAATGCTGTTCATCTGTAATAGCTTTCAGTTCTGAGGTGAGGTTTTGTATCTGCCTTATGTTAGCTCGACAGATGCTGCCTGCCTTGCTGAGTGTCTCCAGCATGTTCTGTTTTTGATTTAGAAACTTGACCATCCGTGCCAGTCTGCTGCAACTTCACATGAAATGCAGACCTACAGCTAGACTATCAATGGGATCGGGAATCTCACTGAAAATTCAGGGTCTCCTCACTGAAAGGACTGCATTGGGCTCATGGATGGCCCTGGATGCAGGGTAACTATCGGCAATATTACTGAGAGAGCAGAGATAAGAATATTTCTCCTCCCCCTGAACTACATATATATAAATCAGCGGTGAGCGCGAGAGGTCTAAAAGCAGCCAACAGACCAAGGGGGAAAAATTCAGCTGCTTGCGCCTCCCGTTAGCGCCTTAAGAGGGCGCTAATGGGGCGTAAAGCAGTTAACGCCCGGGCGCAGCGCCGCCCACGCCTCCCGTAAAATTCAGCGGGAGGTTAGCGGCGGCGCCAGCCGGTAGCGCCCTGTGGCGCTGCGCCGCCGGCGATGACGTCATCGCCGTGCGCAGCACCCCGCTCGCGCTCCAGCCGCGATCTTCAGTCGCGCCCCCTGATTTACCGCCAGACGCTATGTCCGACGGGTTCAGGGAGGCGTACGTGCGGCCGGGGAGGCGATATTTAAAGGGGAGGTGGCAGGCGGCCATTTTTGTTGCTGGCCGCCTGCCAGCACCTGCCCCCGTTGCTGTCCCCGGCCCCCGTGAAGCCCCCCCACCGTGAAGTGCCGGCTGCGCTCCAAGAGCCCGGCACTTCTCTTGAGTGCCGGGCTCTTTTGCCGGCACTCCCGATCCCTGGGGGCCCAGCTGGGCCCCGGTTCGCGCTGCGCAGGGTCCCTCCCCTTTAAGAAGGGGAGGAAGGCCTGCAATACCGCGGCGCGACGTGCCGCAGCGCCACGTAGCGCCAGGATATTCCCTCGCAGCGCCCCAAGAGGGATGCGGGGTGCTTCCAGTGGCGCCCCGCTTCCCTCTTGGGGCGCAACCACTGAAGTTCCGGCGCGGGGCCGCTAATTTTTTCGGGGCGCTAAAAGTAGCGCCCCGGCGAGGTTAGCGCCCCAAATGGGGCGCGACTCAATTTTTACCCCCAAGTGTCTACTCTCCGGCACTGTTTTATTAAAATCATTCTTCGGGATGTGGGCGTCGCTGGCAAGGCCAGCATTTATTGCCCATCCCTAGTTGCCTTTGAGAAGGTGAGCCACCTTCTTGAACCGCTGCAGTCCGTGTGGTGAAGGTGCTCCCACAGTGCTGTTAGGGAGGGAGTTCCAGGATTTTGACCCAACGACGATGAAGGATCGGCGATATACTTCTAAGTCAGGATGGTGTGTGACTTGGAGGGGAACTTGGAGGTGGTGGTGTTCCCATGCACCTGCTGCCCTTGTCCTTCTAGGTGGTACAGGTCGCGGGTTTGGGAGGTGCTGCCGAAGAAGCCTTGGCGAGTTGCTGCAGTGCATCTTGTAGATGGTACACACTGCAGCCACGGTGCGCCGGTGGTGGAGGGAGTGAATGTTTAAACTTGTCTGTACACAGGATCAAGAGGTCTCATCATTTGAAAAGCTCAGAATGGTCTCATCACAAATTGTTTCTTTACTTAAACTTTCTTTGGCGTGCTGTAAACAAGAAGAAGTTGGATATGGTTTAGACGCCAACAGAATCATTCTCTCTTGGGCGCTACACAAGGGTTGCTGGGCCTGGAATCAGATACGGATTCTTACTTTGAAATGTTCTGGTCATTTTCAGCGGGACACCAGCCAAAGACTTCACACGTCTTGTTGCCTTCATTGTTGTTTCGACATTTCCCATTCATTATGCCTGACAAGGTCAAAAAAGTCAAGAATTTCAGTAAAAGAGCATATGTTGTGTTCTTGGCATCATGTTACATTGATCTATTTTCCCCTTAACTCTGAATAATTTTCATATTTCTCTCCATTTTTAGCACAATGTGTAATTTAACACTCTCAGCCCTGAAATTCCTTGTGGGGGGTTTCTGGTCTTGCTCTGTATCTCTGGTGGGAGACTGGCTGATCTCCGAGGGAAACGGCGGAGAGATGATTATGGTGGTCTCCTGTGTTTCCGGGAATTTCCTCGTGGAACTTCTGTTTTCCCGTTACAAAGTCAAATGGTGGCGAAGACTCCCCTGAGGTGTTAGCTCCCACACCTGGCCCTGGAAGAGGACCCAGAGTAGTAGTAGTAGTGGCCAGTACCGTGGGGAACTGACCTCCACCAGGGCGTATGTGGGTCCCACCAGTGGGGTCGAGGGACGGCAATTGGCCTGGATTGCACCGCTTGACTTGTATGAGGGGCTGATCGGAGTAGTGCAGGATTGGGGGGGGCGAGAGAGGCAGGGTAAACCCTTCCTGCCCCCAGATAGAGCAAAGGCCCATGGGTAAAGGCTGGGCGGGTGCCAGAGATGCTTCTAAAATGGCTCTCTTGGGCCGATCCCAACATGGCCGGCCAGGATCACAGCCCATGGAATATTAGAGGCCTATGTATGGGTAACAATTGCTAGCTGCTGAATGTCTACATTGTCTACAGGCACCTCAAAGCACTGGAGAGGTACCACCAACGCTGCCTCCGCAAGATCCTGCAAATCCATTGGCTGGATAGGCGCACCAACGTCAGGGTTCTTGCTCAGGCCAACATCCCCAGCATCGAAGCTTTGACCACGCTCGATCAGCTCCGATGGACGGGTCACATTGTCCGCATGCTCGATACGAGACTCCCAAAACAAACGCTCTACTCGGAGCTCCGGCACGGCAAGAGAGCCCCAGGTGGGCAGAGGAAACGCTTCAAGGACGCCCTCAAAGCCTCCTTGAAAAAGTGTAACATCCCCACCGACACCTGGGAATCCCTGGCCCAAGACCGCACAAAGTGGAGGAGAAGCATCCGGGAAGGCGCCGAACACCTCGAGTCTCTTCGCCGGGAGCAAGCGGAAGCCAAGCGCAGGCAGCGCAAGGAGCGCACGTCAACCCAAGCACCCCACCCACCCGCCCCTTCAACCACCGTCTGCCCCACCTGTGACAGAGACTGTAGGTCCCGCATTGGACTCATCAGTCACCTGAGAACTCATTTTTAATGTGGAAGCAAGTCATCCTCGGTTCCGAGGGACTGCCTAAGAAGGAGAAGAATCTGCTGAATGTCTACATTGCAAATGGAGTCCCCCATATTCTGCACCAACCCTACTCCCAATGGTGGCCTTCTGCTGGCCATAAAGCAGTGCATGAGAACAGCCTGGGTGATTGGCACTTTGCCTTTTTCCTCTAGGACCATAGGAACAGGAGTAGGACATTCAGCCCCTCGAACCCATTCCACCATTCAATTATCCATTTGATCCACATCCATTGCTACCCTTACCTAACAAAATTCTATCACTCTCAGTCTTGAATATTTCAATTGACCCCCAACATCCACAGCTCTTTTGGGAAGTGAGTTCCTTTGTGTGAAAAAATGCTTTCTGATTTCACTCCTGAACGGCCGAGCTCTAATTTTAACATTGAGTCTCTTTCGGGGGAATTTTACGGGGGGGTCAGCGGGTGGGATCGGTGGCGGGTTGGGTGGAAAGTGTTTTTTTTTTGACAGCGGGTCGAGACCCCGCTGTCAACCTGCTGCCACGCTCCTTTACCAAATGTCGGGTCTGTCAGCGCTGAGCAGACCCGACAGGCCACGGCGGGGGAGGCAATTCAGGTCAATATGACCTTGTTATCAGAGGATTAACAACAATTTTGAGCTCACCTTTAGAATTTACCAGCTCGCCCACGGGGTCCATGCTGCTCGGGGATCAGGTTTGTTAAGCTGGGCGGGAGTTGAATGGCCATTGAATCAGCTCATTACTTGACATCTGCAAATGTGCTATAAAAGCTCCCATCTCACAGCTGTTCACTTTCCAAGCTCAGAAGCTGTTGCTTGCTGCATTTGGAAGACAGATTGAGCTTTATGCAGGTTGCAAGTGTTTGGAGCAAACTCTCTATCCAGTGTTACCTCATTGGAACAACCTCTCTCACCATTGACAGATCGCTTCTGTCATCTCAACTTCACTTGCCATCTATTTCATCAGCATGGGTCCGGTTTATACTCTCTCACCTTGGTCCTCAGAATCTGACCACAATCAGCCGCAACACCAGCATCACCAGGAACACCAGCAGCACCAACAACAACACCAACCTTATCCACAATCACTTGATGCTACATAGGACTGAGGCCATCAGCACCCGACTACCTTGCTGCCCGGGACGCCAGGTATGGCCTCACCATGGCCAGAATTACTTCACTTGATGTTGCACACCCTGGCTGCCACATAATGCGCCAGGTTGGCACCACACCAACACCATAAAGCATCCCTACAATACCCAAGCCATTCCTTTCACACTCACCAACATTGCGGGGGGTAACGTTATGTCTCACTAAGCCACTTCCAAAGGTGCACACAAATCTGTCCAAGAACGCAAAGTGTTGAAAATCAAGGTTTCAATGCTTGACAGCACATTAACAGAAACTTCACATGAACATTGGATAAAACACCCAAGTGCCTACCCTTGTGTGTTGTTAGTTGGTATGATTGGACTAGGATGAGGGTGAGTGTGAGCGGTGGCTAGTGAGATGGGGAAGTGATAATGTAGATAGAGAGCGATGGGTGGAGGTGCCAGGTAAGTTGGTGTGAGTAAGGATGTGCAGGAGTAGGGTAGGGAAGCAGAGTGATGGGGATGTGATGAGTGGCACAGCAGGATGAGGTTGAGTGTGGCTTTGCAGTAACATTTCGTGATCTACTGAGATAATTGAAAGGTTTGCGGCCTCTGCAGCCAGGTACTCCTGACAACATCCCTGCTTGTGTCCTCCTGTGCAATGTGCAACCAGGCTGCGTTGGTCTCCTAGGGAGGTGTCTTCTGCCCATGGGAAGGGAAGAGAACCTCCCTGTGTGCTGTGACTCCCTCCATAAGCATATGGAGGGAGTCATGGGAGAGCCTGGGTGCAGCCCTCTGCCTCTGTGCAGTCATTGTCAGTGTTTGCAGCACCTCAATGCTGTAGAACACTGACAGCACAAATGTCAAAAGTAAATTTGCGTATTGTCCCTTTAAGGAAACCAGCTGATGATGTGTCATCAAATGACGTCATCAGACCCAGTTCCTTCAATTGGCCGGGCAAATCGCTGGGCGGGCTTAACAAGCCCAATCAGGGGAAAGTCATGTTGGAGACCGGGATGGAGCCAACAGCGAGGCCGCGACCCATCACCGAACTCGCCCGCCACGGACCTGCCCAGGTAGGGGAAATCACAGCCTATGTTCTGGATTCCCCACCAGAGGAAATAGATCCTCTGTATCTACACTATCGAATCGCTTTCTCATTTTAAACACCTTGATTAGATCACCCCCTCACCCTCAACATTCCAAACTCAGGGGAATACAAACCAAATTGATGCAACCTGTCCTAATAATTGAACCCGTTATGCCCTGGTATCATTCTGGTGAATCTGCATTGCACCCCACCCAGGGCCAGTATATCCTGAGGTTCAATGATTAAAACTAACGCACTGCTCCAGATGGGGTCTGAACGAGGCTCGCTACACCTGATGCATCACTTCCTCCCTCTCGAATTCCAATCACCTTGAGGTAAATACCAACATTCCATTAGCCTTGGTATAGCTGTGCACTAGCTTTTAGTAATTTGTGTAGATAAAAAGAAAGACTTGCATTTATATAGCACCTTTCACAAACGCAGGATGTCCCAAAGTATTTTACAGCCAATGAAGTACTTTCTTTTGATATATATATTCTCTGTTTTTGATATATATTAATGACTTGGACATGGGTGTACAGGGCACAATTACAAAATTTGCAGATGGCACAAAATTGGAAGTATAGTGAACAGTGAGGAGGAGAGTGATAGACTTCAAGAGGACATAGACAGGCTGGTGGAATGGACGGACACGTGGCAGATGAAATTTAACGCAGAAAAGTGCAAAGTGATACATTTTGGTAGGAAGAACAAGGAGAGGCAATATAAACTAAAGGGTACAATTCTAAAGGGGGTGCATGAACAGAGAGACCAGGGGAATAGGTGCACAAATCGTTGAAAGTGGCAGGGCAGATTGAGAAAGCGGTTAAAGAAGCATACGGGATCCTGGACTTTATAAATAGAGGCATAGAGGCAAGGAAGTTATGATGAACCTTTATAAAACACTGGTCCGACCTCAACTGGAGTATTGTGTCCAATTCTGGGCACCGCACTTTAGGAAGGATGTCAAGGCCTTAGAGAGGGTGCAGAAAAGATTTACGAGAATGGTTCCAGGGATGAGGGACTTCAGTTACGTGGATAGACTGGAGAAGTTGCGATTGTTCTCCTTAGAGTAGAGAAGGTTGAGAGGAGATTTTATTAGAGGTGTTCAAAATCATGAGGGGTCTAGACAGAGTAGATAGAGAGAAACTGTTCCCATTGGTGGAAGGGTCGAGAACCAGAGGACACAGATTTAAGGTGATTGGCAGAAGAACCAAAGGCGACATGAGGAAAAACTTTTTTACGCAGCGATTGGTTAGGATCTGGAATGCACTGTCTGAAAGGGTGGTGGAGGCTGATTCAATCACGGCTTTCAAAAGGGAATTGGATAAGTACCTGAAGGAAAAAAGTTGCAGGGCTACAGGGAAAGGTCGGGGGAGTGGGACTAGTGCACTTGCAGAGAGCCGGCACGCGCTCGACGGACCGAATTACCTCCTTCTGTGCTGTAACCATTCTATAATTCTATGATTCTATGTGGAGTCACTGTTGTAAGGTAGGAAACGTGGCAGCCAATTTTCACACAACAAGCTCCCACAAACAGCAATGTGATAATGACCAGATAATCTGTTTTTTAAGTGATTGTTATTGAGGGATAAATATTGGCCAGGACCCCAGGGAGAACTGCCTTGCTCTTCATTGAAAAAGTGTCATGGGATCTTTTACATCCACCAGATAGCTGACACTTCTTCAATGAAGAGCAAAGCAGTTCTCCCCGGGGTCCTGGCCAATATTTATCCCTCAATCACAATCACTTAAAAAAACAGATTATCTGGTCATTATCACAACAGTGACTACACATAGAATCATAAAATGGTTACAGCATAGACGGTGCAGCACTCCCTCAGCACTGCACTGAAGTGTCAGCCTAGATTTTTCCACTCAAGTCTCTGGAGTGGGGACTTGAACCCACGACCTTCTGACTCAGGCAAGTGTGCTACCAACTGAGCCACAGCTGACACTAGACACCTAAATCACTTACATTTTCTCCTGCACAGCTCCTAGTCGCTCACCATTAAGAAAATATTCTGATTTACCTTTCTTGGCTCCAAAGTGGATGACCTCACACTTTCCAAATTGAACTCCATTTGCCATACTTTTGCCCACTCACTATGTCCCTTTTAACTTCCTCCTCCCATCTACACAACTAATTGCCTGCTTAATTAGTGTCATCTACAACCTTGGATATACAGCTCTCTATTCCTTTATCCAAGCCATTGGATATATGGTGAAAAGCTGAGGCCCCAGTACAGGTCCCTGGGGATCACCACTAGTCACATCCCGCCAGTCAGGGAACGCTCCCTTTATCCCCACCTCCCAACCAATTACCCACCCACATCACAAGGTCAAATCCAGGCACTGTCATTTTAGCTAGTAATCTCTTGTGCAGAACCTTGTCAAATGCCTCCTGTAAGTCCATCTAGAAAACATCCATAGACACTCCCCTATCCACTTTTCCAATCACCGCCTCAAAAAATTCAACTAGATTAGTCAGACTTCAAAGATAACTGGAACAAATAGAAAGAAAAACTTGCATTTATGGTGGGATTCGAACTCATGTTCTGTGGATTATTAGTCCAGTAAAATAATCACTACACTATAGTACCCAATCAGCAAGGAGGCCCTTTAATTTTTAACCCCCCTCCCTTCACCCTGTTGTATGAATAATGCTGGATGCCAGGACGCAATAGTTTGTGAATGTTCATCTTTACTAATGAGAAAAATTTGGATATAGCTTTTTCCTTTTTTGACCAAACGCTTCACTGGATGTCGATGATGAATGTCTTTCTCCCTTGAGGAAAGAATTGTTCTCTGCCTGTGTGTGGTGTAAAATATCTGTTCAAACTGCATTGCATCACTCTGCTGGCCTTGTCATAGTTACAGACCACAAACCACAATGTACTTACTGTAGCCCAGTGCTGTTCCTTGCAGATAGCATGGGCTCATGACTCATTTTAAGCTGCACCAATCGCAAGACTTCGAACCAGGGCTACACTTAGAAATTCTAGAGAGCGTATCATCCCAGTGTCGATTATCTGATCCTCTAAACCAACCCCCTCTCAACTGTTACTACATCCTTTCCAGTCACAGTTACACAGGGCAGTGAGTACAGTTTCCCAGAGATTTATACTGATAATATTAGAAGAATTTGCAGCTAGGAGTCTGTATTTTTTGCCTTCTCCTTGTTGCTGTTCCGCTTGCCGAACCACACAGCGAGTTGGTTTCACTGAGGTCACTTACGGTGCATTCACACTACACATTCAGGGTCGGTACAAAGTGGTTTTGGTTCAATTATCCATTTGATCCACATCCGCTAAACGTGTGGGCCTGGAGTTTCTTCTTGAGATAGGTCAGCTCCTGGGCGTAACTGGAAATATTCCAGGACCCCCCTCCACTGGCTCTAGACTCACCCCCTCCACTGGCTCTAGGCTCACCCCCTCCACTGGCTCTAGGCTCACCCCCTCCACTGGCTCTAGGCTCACCCCCTCCACTGGCTCTAGACTCACCCCCTCCACTGGCTCTAGGCTCACCCCCTCCACTGGCTCTAGACTCACCCCCTCCACTGGCTCTAGGCTCACCCCCTCCACTGGCTCTAGACTCACCCCCTCCACTGGCTCTAGGCTCACCCCCTCCACTGGCTCTAGACTCACCCCCTCCACTGGCTCTAGACTCACCCCCTCCACTGGCTCTAGGCTCACCCCCTCCACTGGCTCTAGGCTCACCCCCTCCACTGGCTCTAGACTCACCCCCTCCACTGGCTCTAGGCTCACCCCCTCCACTGGCTCTAGACTCACCCCCTCCACTGGCTCTAGGCTCACCCCCTCCACTGGCTCTAGACTCACCCCCTCCACTGGCTCTAGACTCACCCCCTCCACTGGCTCTAGACTCACCCCCTCCACTGGCTCTAGGCTCACCCCCTCCACTGGCTCTAGGCTCACCCCCTCCACTGGCTCTAGGCTCACCCCCTCCACTGGCTCTAGACTCACCCCCTCCACTGACTCTAGACTCACCCCCTCCACTGGCTCTAGGCTCACCCCTCCACTGGCTCTAGGCTGATTATCTACACTTCAAAAGCACTTCATTGGCTGTGAAGCACTTTGGGACGTCCTGAGTACGTGAAAGGCGCTATATAAATGCAAGTCCTTTCTTTCTTTTCTTACATACGTGAGTGAGGGGGTCCAACACCTGTGTTGGGTCCCCGCCCTGACATTGGTTGCCGATCCCGCTCCGCTTAGGATTCTTCAGGCGCCGGTTGCTGCGGAGTCAGGAGGAGCAGTGAAGGGGGGCGATCGTGACTGCCGCATCAAAAGTAAAAAAAATTTTTTGAACTTCCTTTTTTGGTGGCGGCTGTTCGCTCGGCCACCTCCTGCACTGGCTCCACTCAGAGCAGGCCAATTTCCCAGAGTGGTCCCGAAAACAGGCGTTAGGCCTCTCATCAGCATAGGCAAGGGTCTGAACACCTGTTTTAGGCCACCAGAAAAATGGCCCAACCCAATATCGGGCCGGAAATCTTTCAGGCATCCTTGAGGAGCAGGATGTTGGTCCCCGAACTTGGCCAGCATTGTACCCATTTTATGCCCGTAAAACCGGCTCAACAAGGTCCAATTTCTAGGCTCATGGTTGTGAGTTTTCAGCCACAATTAGGACTAATATTAGGGAGTTCAGCTTCACACAAAGAGTGATCTACAACGGGCCCCTCGATAAAGTAGGGGAGGCAAAAACCCTGGAAACATCTAAGAGCCAATTGGCGATGCTGCAGTCAGGGGCTGTAGGGTCTGAAATGGACTGAATGACCTTCCTCAGCCGTGATTATCTTGTGATCACTCGACCAAGTGACGTGTCGCAGGCTGACTTCTTGTGAGTTTCTGTACAGCGCGGGTACCATCATTTTGCATAAAAAGTTCAGAAAATTACTGTTTCTGGGTAGATTTGAAAGACAACTCCCTTGTCCACATCATGGGCCTCCCACTCTCATGAAGCAGTTTGACCCTGAATTTCTGCAGGGTTCTCTCGATCATCTGCTGTAACTTCAGCGGAAGGTTGGCCGAACCCCCGTAGAAAAGGCGTAAATGGCCAATACTTGTCGTTTACACCATTTTTCTGAGGGTTCCACCAGTCTCTCGCCAGAGGACCCCCTCTGCAACTTCCAGGCATTTATTCATAACAGCTGTGTTGCACTTTACATTTGAAAAAAATAAACTTGTAATGGTTTAGATGTGTGATTAAACTGAGAAAGTCTTGCAGACCATTTGGTGAAAGCATTGGTTCACTGTGATGTCATTAGTGTGGAAAGGTGATTCTGGTTTTTCTGGGACCACTCAAATACAGTGCGGATCATGGTCAGGGATAGTTGGGTTATTGACCGACTCAGGAAGGCCTCGTGGTTCGTGAGTATTGGAGCCTTACCTTGTCCGTACCGACCAAACTCTCCTGCTGTGCAGTCACTGTCAGATTCACACACTCCGGAACTCTGATGCTGCAGTACAGAACAGAAGGCACTTTTCATTAATCAATATTATCCCCAATCTGTGTAACTTATACATCTTCCATCAGCATCAACTAGAGTCCGAGCTTGAGTAGTCAGCCGTGCTCAGTGGGCAGCGCTCTCGTCTCTGGGTCAGCCGGTTGCTGGTTCAAGCCCCACTCCAGAGACTTGAGCACATAATCCAGGCTGACACTCCAGTGTAATACTGAGGGATTTGGGATGGCCTCAGATTTATGTACTGAGCAGATAGAAGTTCCACCAGTTGCCAGACCCACTCCCAAGGGGGCTACCATAGCTAGTTCAAGCCCTATAAGACTTAGTTGCCTGGACTATGAGAGCCACATTGGTAGGCCCCTGGGAGAGCCTGAGGCCTACACTTTGGATATTATTCATCTGGAACATTTAGAATGATGTGTTTGTGGTTTACCTTTTGATATTTTTAAGGAGACAATTTTCACATTCAGGTTTTAAAATAATAATTCAAAATATACGAGTCTGGGCCTATTCCTGTCCAACCTAATGAGGGATAATATAAAGGAGCATCTTAAGGGACATGACCTAATCCAAGACATAAGGCTGAATCTTAACCCCCAAAAACAGGTGGGTTGGGGCCGGGTGAGATGTTAAAACTTTAAAAATCTCAAACCCGATCCCAACCTGTCCACTTGCGGGTTTAACGGAGGCAGGGCAGGGGGCGGGCAGCCAATCCGCTCCCAGGAGGCGGGTTGGCAATTTAAATATTTTAATGAGGCAGGCAGCCTCTGATTTAACCTGTCTCACAGTTTTAACAGTGGCCGGCCGGGTTTCCCAGGCCTCGGGAACCCCAGCAGCTAAAGGGAGGCGAGGACAGCTTCGGGGAGAAGGTAGGTGCCTTCACAGCACTGCTTGTGGGCCAGTATGAGCAGGAGTGCTTCCCCCCGGTCCCCCCAAGCTCCCCCCCACCAGACCGCTCCGTCATACAAAGACCCCCCGGGGTCGAGGATCGGACCCTCCCCAACTCCCCACCCATTTGAAATCAATCCAGTGGGTTAGGTTCAGATTCCCCCCTATGTTACAATGTAATCTAGTGGAGTTCTTCAGTGGGAGGATAGCCAGTGCAGACAGCAGCTTACCTGTGTGCAGTGCGTCATGGACTGTTTCGGAGTAACAATGTAATTGGTCGTTATTACAAAGGAGTCCGATATCTGAAGAAAGGAAATACAGTTATGTGATCAGCACTGATGAAGGGTCACAGCAAGATGTTCAACGAGTTTCCTTTCTCCAATGCTGGCTGATATGTTGATCATTTCCAGCAGCTGATTCAGATTTCCAGCATTCGAGCCTTGCCTTTGTACGTTCGGTAATTGAAAATGTTTTATTTTATTCATTCTTGAGATGTGTGCATCGCTGGCATGGCTGTCAATTATTGTCCATCCCTAATTGCCCTGAGAAGGTGGTGAGACGGCTGAGTGGTTTGCTAGACCACTTCAGAGGACAGTTAAGAGTCAACCATGTTGGTGGATAGACCAGACCGGGTAAGGACGGCAGGTTTCCTTCCCTGAAGGACATTACATAGGATTACGTAGGATTACATGGGATATACGGCACAGAAACAGGCCATTCGGCCCAGCCAGTCCATGCCGGTGTTTATGCTCCACTCGAGCCTCCTCCCATCTTTCCTCATCTAACTCTATCAGCATAACCCACTATTCCCTTCTCCCTCATGTGCTTGTCCAGCCTCCCCTTAAATGCATCTATACTATTCGCTTCAACCACTCCCTGTGGTAGCGAGTTCCACATTCTCACCACTCTCTGGGTAAAGAAGTTTCTTCTGAATTCTCTATTGGATTTCTTGGTGACTATCTTATATTGATGGCCTCTAGTTTTGCTCTTCCCCACAAGTGGACACACTCTCTCTCTGTATCGACTCGATCAAAACCTTTCATAATTTTAAAGACCTCTTTTCGGTCACCCCTCAGCCTTCTCTTTTCAAGAGAAAAAAAAGAGACCCAGCCTATTCATCCTTTCCTGATATGTGTACCCTCGCATTTCCGGTATCATCCTTGTAAATCTTCTCTGCACCCTCTCCAGTGCCTCTATATCCTTTTTATAAAATGGCGACCAGAACTGCACGCGGTACTCCTAGTGTGGTCTAACCAAGGTTCGATACAGGTTCAGCATAACTTCACTACTTTTCAATTCTATCCCTCTAGTGAACCAGTTGGGTTTTTATGACAATCCAACAGCTTCATGGTCACTTTTGCTGAGACCAGCTTTTTATTTCCAAACTGAATTCAAATTCTCAGACTGCCATGGCAGGATTTGTACTTACAATCTCCGGATTACTCGTCCAGTACACCATCGTATCCATTATTTGAACATGAAAATATGTGAAAAGCAGCTTCAAAAATCACATAATAAAAGCATTTCAGCATCCTGACAGCAGACAGCTTACACCGAAGCCCAACTCTGAAACGACTCACACACTCTGCTTGTTGCACACTTGTTCATCTTGCTTCCCAATTATCTCTCTGATTCGCTCTTGTAATGTTCAAATCCCCAGCCGCGCTCGCTTCCCAACTGTGTGCCTGGCTGCAAAATCCGGCAGAAATCCAATCCACTGGATTGCTGCCTAAATTTAGGCCGCGCTCCCGTTTTCTGGTCAGGACCGAGTTATGGGTGTCAGATGGTCTTGTCCGAAGCAGGTGGGAAATTGGTTGATATACTCAAAGAGGCGGGGTGGTTGAAGGGCACTGCCCCACTTCCCCTACCTGTGGGCAGCAAGTCCTCAGCAGCCCCAGGAAACCTGACAGGGAGGGTAGCTCGGGGCGGAGATTCTGGGGGGGAGGGGGGCCTTTAAAAGACCCACAGATTTTCTAGGCCTTTCCTAGGCCCTCCTTGCTATTTATTTTCTCTTGGCATTTGGGCCTTTATGTGCCAATTAGAAACATAGGAATGGCCAGACAAGAAAAGGTCCAAGGTCAATCCATTTGTCCTCCAAGCATCTGGTAGTCGCATGGTACAACGATAATGGAATTTGTTGACTAGTCACGGCAACCAATCTCCATCAATTAGTCTGCAACAGACCCAAATTGTTGTAAATTGTTCATTTGTTTCCCCTTTCCTGCCACCAATAGGAATCCTCTAAGCCGGTGTCTTTGGAGGTAGAGCAGAATCTGCAGAGGGGTGCTAGGCAGGTCAGGCTGACTGTCTGCCAGGATCCTGACCCCCCAAGAGCATGACCTCTAGGACTCTGACTCCCAGGGCCATGACCCCCAGGACTCTGAACCCCAGGAGCATGACCCCCAGGACCCTGACCCCATGGAACCTGACACCCAGGACCCTGACCCCAGGACCCTGATCCCCATGGAACCTGACACCCAGGACCCTGACCCCAGGACCCTGACCCCAGGACCCTGATCCCCAGGACCCTGACCCCAGGACCCTGATCCCCAGGACCCTGACACCCAGGACCCTGACCCCAGGACCCCGAACCCCAGGACCCTGACACCAGGACCCTGATCCCCAGGACCCTGACCCCAGGACCCTGATCCCCAGGAGCATGACCCCCAGGACCCCGAACCCCAGGACCCTGAACCCCAGGACCCTGACCCCAGGACCCTGATCCCCAGGACCCTGACCCCAGGACCCTGATCCCCAGGACCCTGACCCCAGGACCCTGATCCCCAGGACCCTGACCCTAGGACCCTGATCCCCAGGACCCTGACCCCAGGACCCCGAACCCCAGGACCCTGACCCCAGGACCCCGAACCCCAGGACCCTGACACCAGGACCCTGATCCCCAGGACCCTGACCCCAGGACCCTGATCCCCAGGACCCTGACCCCAGGACCCTGACCCCAGGACCCTGACCCCAGGACCTTGACCCCAAGGAGCACGACCCCTGGACCCTGATCCCAGGACCCTGACCCCAGGAGCACGACCCCTGGACCCTGATCCCCAGGACCCTGACCCCAGGAGCACGACCTCCAGGACCCTGACCCCCAGGACCCTGACACCCAGGACCCTGACCCCAGGACTCTGACCCCCAGGACCCTGACCCCAGGACCCCGAACCCCAGGACCCTGACCCCAGGACCCTGATTCCCCAGGACCCTGACCCCAGGACTCTGACCCCCAGGACCCTGACCCCAGGACCTTGACCCCAAGGAGCACGACCCCTGGACCCTGATCCCAGGACCCTGACCCCAGGAGCACGACCCCTGGACCCTGATCCCAGGACCCTGATCCCCAGGACCCTGACCCCAGGAGCACGACCTCCAGGACCCTGACCCCCAGGACCCTGACACCCAGGACCCTGACCCCAGGACTCTGACCCCCAGGACCCTGACCCCAGGACCCCGAACCCCAGGACCCTGACCCCAGGACCCTGATTCCCCAGGACCCTGACCCCAGGACTCTGACCCCCAGGACCCTGACCCCAGGACCTTGACCCCAAGGAGCACGACCCCTGGACCCTGATCCCAGGACCCTGACCCCAGGACCCTGATCCCCAGGACCCTGACCCCCATATCTGTGAACTGAGCTGAAATGACAATGCTTTGACAGACTGGTGGAGGCTCCCCTTCCCAAAGGAAACTGAGCCAGGGCCATGCGGCCGTCTCCTCACAGGCGCAACGCACCTCTGATACTAGGCAGCCACTAGAGGAAAATGAACCGGTAGAAGAGGTGAGGATGAATTTGTATAAACCAGTGATTTGGCCACAGTTAGAGACTGTGTGGAATTTTGGGTGCCCCATTATAGAAAGAACATTAAAGCCATTAAAAGCGTACAGTGTCGATTCACCAGGATTATTCCAGTGAGAGGAAACGATTGAAAAATTTGCAGGGCTGTGGGGAAATAACAGGGGAGTGGGCCTAATTGGAGAGCTCTTTCAAAGAGCCGGCACAGGCACGATGGGCCGAACCTTCTGTGCTGTGTGATTCTATGATTCTATGGAAACCTACAGTTAGTAGGAGGGATTTGAGGTACTGGGATTATTTCCTTTGGAGCAGAGAAGGTTAAGAGGCGATTTAATGGAGTTTTTTTTAAGTTTTGAAAGGTTTTGATGTAGTGATTAGGGAATGATTATTTCCTCTGGTTGGTGAGCCAGTGATGAGGGCTCAACAATTCAAAATGGTCACTGAGAGAGTAACGAGCAAAGTTAGGAGAAATGTCTTTGGGCAAGAGAATTGTTGGAGCATGGAATGGTTGAGGCAGAAAACCATTGCAAATTTTAAGGGAAAAATGAGATAAATATTTGAATCGGAACAAGGAATGGGCTATAAGGAGAGAGCTCAGCAGGTTTTGGATTGTTCTAGCACAGCGATACAATGGGCTGAATGGCCTCCTTCTGTACTGGAAAGTTCAATATTTCCTTTCTAACGCAGCAATTGTATTGTATTGTACATGAATACTGCCACAGCCCCTTGCCTGTGTTCCCTATCCTCCCGATAGATCCTATATCTGGTAGATCTAGATCCCTGTCTTGTCAAAGCTGCAGCCAGGTCTCTGTAATTGCTCCAGAGCTTGCCCTTTTAGTTGCTTTGTGTTTTTAGTGCCCTTATTCTAGCTGTAATGTTCCAATGGGCGGGATTGCTGTGTCACAGGTTACCTTAATTTCTGGATGCATCTTACCTGTGATGGGAAGGTGTAGTCAACGACATCCAAGACCCTGGGCCCGATATTGGAGAGGTTGGTGAAGCCGATGCCTTTCACTTTAACTGAGACAGAGCTTATGGTGGAATCCGTGGACTGGTAACCTTTCTCATAGATGAAAACCCACCTGCAGCAGAAGAATGAAAGCTGAACGTTTACTCCACCTGACACTTGGTACCCTACAGTAAAGTACATACAGACAGTGAGGGACAGGAAAAGACCCACTGGTCCATCCAGTACGTCCCACACAACTTGGGCATCACGATGTGTGGACACACCCACCCCACCCCACCCGAAAGCCATGTGATCTCCTGGGAGAGGCGAGAAACCCGATAAAAACCCAGGCCAATTAGGGGAGAAACATCTCCTCTCTGACCCCTTTAGGCAATTGAAACTAGTCCAGGAGACCACTCTGGTCCTGATTAATGTTACCAGATACCTACCTCTTGTATGAGATGATCTCCACTCCGGGCAGAACCAGGTCCAGCTCTCACTTGAAGGAATTTAGTGAATCAGCTTTCACCGCAGGAGTCAGCTGCCTGCCCCATAGGTCCATCCCAAGTACCGCCAAGCCTTTAGATATATTGGTTCCACCGATATATATTTCTATACTGTACTCTATGGGGCCGAAATCCCAGGGTCCCATCTCCATTGGTGGAGCAGGACTCTCGCACGCCGATAGCAAAGGGCATAGACCCTGACCCAGACACTGGGCATGGGGTCTTCATCATAGTCAGGGTAGGCCACCTGCACCTGTAAGGACACTTCAGAGATGCCTGCCCTGATTCATCGGCAGAGAGCAGAGCAACCCACAACCGCTTCATTAGGGGGACCGCAAAGCTCTTCACAAACTCATTTTAAAATTAATTCTTGGCAAGGCTGGCATTTATTGCCCATCTCTTGTTGCCCTGACAATTGAATGGCTTAATAGTCACCTTCAGAGAGCAGTTGGTGTGTGACTGGAGTCCCATATAGGCCGGGCTGGGTAAGGATGGCAGATTTCCTGAATTCAAACTCTCAAGCTGTCATGGTGGGATTTGAACTCACGTTTAACTTGATTACTAGTCCAGGCCTACTGGATTATTAGACCAGTAACATAACCACTACACTATTGTATCCACCAAATGGCCAGAAACCCTGTGGAACCAGGCCCTAATCTCAAATTTTGCGCCCCTCCACTAACCAATAAATGTAGGAAATATTTCCTCGTTACTGGCTTGTGTAGATAAGAATGCCTTTGAACAGTGTCCTAGGTCTTCGAAAATTGGAAATGGGTCTTGGAGGGCAGCACAATACAGGTGGTGGCGAATGGGCAGCCTGTTTTACACCCGATTGATTTGTGTTTCCATTGAAGTCAATGGCGAGGTGTAAACCGGGCTGCTGATTCGCTATCACCTGTTCTGTGCCCCGCCAAGACCCCCAAGGAGTTTAAAACTTCTATCACTGGGAAGGATTGCTTTGTCAAATTGCAACAGAAAGTCGAGTGTTTCCTTATCATTGAAGCTAGCCAGAAATATACCACATGAGCTTCTTTTGTGAAATGATCTGCACCCATATAGAATTTATTGTGTCTATTTGATAGACTGAGTTACTGAGGCCAATAATGGAGACCTAATCCAGCGTCGCCGGGACCACTGCATCTCAACTGGTGTGAGCCTGATCCCCAGTGATTCCACCTCGCACAATGATGCGAGGTCAGCTCTTTGAATTATTTCTATGGTGGTCTTTGCGCACAGGGTGGGCTGATGGGATTAGCACTTCTGGTTGTAATTTCCTTGACGAGCGACATGAAGGCCGGGGTCCAAATTCTTGGACACCAGGCCGCTGACTGCCCTTAAAGAGCCGACAAGTTTTTGGTAAAAGAAAGCATTTCGGGGCAAGATGGCCCCTTTGACCCATTGGCTTTTGGATCCAAGGAACAGCAGGCAGTGTAAACAAAGGTCAGCCCTCTCGTAAGGAGAGGAACACCAGGGAGGAGACGTGTCATGGTTTTGTTGGGCAGGCTATCCATGAAGCACCTCTTCTAGCCGTGGCTCAGTGGGTAGCACTCTTGCCTCTGAGTCAGAGGTTGTGGGTTCAAGTCCCACTCCAGAGACTTGAGCCCAAAATCTAGGCTGACACTCTACTGCAGTACTGAGGGAGTGCTGCATTGTCAGAGGTGCCGTCTTTCGGATGAGACGTTAAACCGAGGCCCCGTCTGCCCTCTCAGGTGGACATAAAAGATCCCAAGACACTATTCAGAGAAGAGCAGGGGAGTTCTCCCCGGTGTCCTGGCCAATATTTGTCCCTCAACCAACATCACTAAAACAGATTATCTGGTCATTATCACATTGCTGTTTGTGGGAGCTTGCTGTGCGCAAATTAGCTGCCGCATTTCCTACAGTGTAACAGTGACTCCACTTCAAAAGTACTCATTGGTTGTGAAGCACTTTCTTTCTTTTTTTTTCTCTCTCTCTGATACTTCAGCTGCATTATGGAGCTTTAGCCTAAGACAATGGCTTATTGAACCTGGCGTATGTTCTGTGTCCTGGTTACGCCTTTTGGTGCTTGAAGCGCATTGGCCGCTGTCTAGGTCTCAGGCCGCAGCCTTTGATAATGCAAACCCCTGACACCTGAAAGGCCTTGAGGTTCAACATTGGCATGGTTGACTTCATTGAGGAACTCTTCAAGATTATTTCCACAGCACAGCTTGTGTATAACGACACCCGTCGCGTGTGAGATCAAATAATGGAGAAGGACTTCGAGTGAGTCACACCTTTCCCAGGTTTTGTGCATTAGGAACATAAAGAAGGATGAAATGAGAAACAGGCTATCAAACCCACCACTTCCCCAGACTAGCAGATGTAATGCCTTCCTGACTGACCTGATTGTATCTCTGCCGAGGTGTGATGGAGAGCAGTCAGAAAGATTTACTGTAGTCGTCTGACATTGTACGCTACACATTGTTCTCTGTCTATATATGCTTTGCTGATTTGTATTCCTTCACTTTACCTGACGAAGGGGCAGCAGCTCCGAAAGCTCGTGATTTCAGATAAAACTGTTGGACTATAACCTGGTGTTGTGCGACTACTCATTTTTGTCCACCCCAGTCCAACACCGTCATCTCCGCATCATTCCCCAGACTGTTCACTATCCTACGGTAGACACTACCACAACCATTTCATCTCCCGAGTGATAGTCTTGTTGAAATACTCCCCGATCCCCAAAGGTAATTGAGCAAAACCCCGGAAACTTCATCCGCCCTAACACTCTGCATAAAGGTGTGAGAATAGAGGAGATAAGGTCCTGGGTTTTCCAATGGCTGTGTGCCACCTTTTCAGTGCAATGGGGCAGGCAAGGTTAGAAAATTAGCTTGAGAACTCCCTATTGGGTTTGGTGTCAGGCTGTGGCTCAGTGGGCAGCACCCTCACCTCTGAGCCAGAAGGTTGTGGGTTCTGAAACCTGCTCCAGAGACTTGAGCCAAAACCTAGGCTGACACTCCAGTGTCTCCAATGGTAAGTAAAATCGAGGAGGATGTTAAACGGGCGGCTGATCCAATCCCATCAGTTTCCTGCCAAGCAGGTTAGGTTGAAATTACCCACGTTATGCTAAATTTTGACTTTTTACCACAGTGTAAAACGGGTGATAGCAAATTAGAAGTCTGTTCTACATTTCTTCGATATTCGAAACAATTTAAAAATTTGCAGATGACACAACACTTGGAAGTATAGTGAACAGTGAGGAGGAGAGTGATAGACTTCAAGAGGACCTGGACAGGCTGCTGAAATGGGCGGACACGTGGCAGATGAAATTTAACGCAGAAAAGTGCGAAGTGATACATTTTGGTAGGAAGAACGAGGAGAGGCAATACAAACTAAAGGGTACAATCGTAAAGGGGTGCATGAAGAGAGAGACCAGGGGATATATGTGCACAAATCGTTGAAGGTGGCAGGGCAGGTTGAGAAAGCGGTTAAAAAAGCATACGGGATCCTGGGCTTCATAAACAGAGGCAGAGGGCTGGATTTTCATAGGGCCGTTGAGGCGGGATTGGAGGCGTGTGGGGGGTTAAAATTGCAGAAACTGGCGGGCGGGCCCAAACCCGCCTCCATCCCGCCTCCACGCAATTTTGATGAAATCGTGTCTACTGGTCCCGTCTCCGTCCCGCCTCCAAGAGGCGGGAGAGGCCGTTAATGCCATTAACAAGCCCTAAATTGGCTCTGTAATGCCATTTTGCTAGTTATTTGCTAGTTTAACCCTTTTCCCATGTGAAGCACGCCTGATCTGAAACACTCCAGTGAAACCTGGCGGGAGCACAAGTGGATTGCTGACTCTCAGCTGCAGCTCAACCATTAAATAGGAGATTTGATCAGCCATCATTTGCAGGTGGCAGGACTTTGTTGTCACAGGTCTGGGGGAACTTTTAGACGGCATAACCACAGCTCTGGAAGTTTTGAGCCTGACACCCATCTCCAGTGTGACCTCCTGGGAAACCCCTCTCTCCACCCTCATTGAACGCTTCCTCAACTGAGGCATATACCAGAAGCATGGGAGCCATTTATTTCCTTCCCTTCTGGGCATCAGATGAGGACGAACACCAGCCGCGGCAGGAGCAGAACCATGAACAACAGCAGCACCAACAGCAGCAGCAACAACAGGAGCGCCAAGCTGCTGCTCACCCGCCTGAAGCTGCACAGGCCAGAAGGGTCCAGTGCATGGAAGGCCGTCGGCGCAGGAGATACCCCCCAAACAGGGTCTACAGACACAGGGTCAGCTATCTCAACATGTCTGAGCAGCAGTGCCAAAGGCGGCTCCGACTTTCGCGAGAGGTAGTGGGTGACATCTGCGCAATACTGCAACAAGACCTGGAGCCCAGAGGACCAGGTGGACACCCCTTACCAGTGGCCGTCAAAGTCACCACCGCACTCAACTTTTTTGCCTCAGGCTCATTCCAGGGATCAGCAGCAGACATCAGCGGCATCTCCCAGGCAGCTGCACCACACACCTGCATCACGCAGGTAACCGATGCCCTCTTTGCCATCGCGCACAATCACATCCATTTCACCAAGGATCGAGCAAGTGTCACGGCGCGTGCGGTTGGATTAACTAATCTGGCAGGCTTTCCAAGGGTGCAGGGCGTCGTTAACTGCACACATGTGGCCCTTAAGGCACCCCATCGCAATCCAGGTATTTTTGTCAACCGCAAGGGCTTCCACTCCCTTAACGTTCTGCTGGTGTGTGACCACAACAAGGAAGTTCTGCATGTTTGTGCCAAATACCCTGGCAGTTGCCATGACTCCTTCATACTGCGCCAGTCTAGTGTGCCTCCGCTATTCAGTCCGCCAGACCAACTTAACGGATGGCTACTTGGAGACAAGGGCTATCCCCTGAAGACGTGGCTAATGACGCCGTTGAGGAGCCCATCCAACGCAGCTGAGGAGAGCTACAACTCCAGCCACATTTCCACCAGAGCCATAATCGAGCAAACCATCGGTATGCTGAAGATGCGCTTCAGATGCCTGGATAGATCAGGTGGAGCCCTGCAATACTCAGCAGCCAGGGTCTCCAGAATGGTCGCGGTTTGCTGTGCACTTCACAACATGGCACAGCGTCGTGGCTTGCAGATGCCGGAGGACCAAATGGCTCCTCACATATCCTCCTCAGATGAGGAGGAGTTGGAGGAGGAGGAGGAGGAGAGAGAGAACGAACATCTTGCAGAGGCCCATCAACCAGCGGCAGCATTACGTAAGACCATAGCTACCCGGAATGCAAGGAACGCACTCATCTTGGCCAGATTTGCTTCGCCTAGACAATCAAGCACTTTTGCCTCGCAGCTTCTTACCAGAGTTCGACAATGGTCAAGAACCAACGGGCCCCTAACAATTTGAACACCATACTGATAATTGCAAGTTATCCTAAGGCCTCATTGTGGAAGTCCCATTAGCGAAATGACAGACGCCACAACTGCCGCAGTAGCCATCAGAGTTTTTATTTACACTTAACATCTGATGGCTTTTTTACATTAAACATCAAATTTCACCCAAGTGACTACCCTTGTGACTATTTGTGCAGTATCTTTCTCTTACGTGTGCTCCTACGTAGTGCTTCCCCTGTGACTTCAGCAGAGGTGGAGGCCCCCTGCTCAGTTTGTTGCTGCTCCTGTCTCGACACCTTTGGCGGGCGTCCTCTGGGGTTGAGAGCCTGTGAGGGCTCGGCAACAGTCTGCTGCTCCTGCGGCTGTGCAGGGGTTGAGACGCCGATCTCAGTTGGGTGCGGACTCTGGTAGGGCTTTGACCGAGGACTTGTCAGTGGCATGGAAGTGTGAGCGCTTGGAGAGGAGCCCCCACCTCCTTGTTCTCTGCCACCATCATCCCTCTCATGGGTCAGGTCCACCTCAGCGCTTGCAAGTGGATTGAGAGCACCTTGCTGCACATCAGGGGGGCCATGGGGACCCGTATCTGCACTGGCAGTCCTACTCAGAAGGACTTCCATGAAGGTCTGGTTTCTATGTTCAATAGATGACCATCACTCCTCCAGAGATGTCATTCTATTCTGAACACTTACCATGTTTTCTGCACTCTGGCGACTTATCTCCTCCATGGCCGCAGCCATCCTTTCGTCTACTGTAGCCATCCTTTCGACGGAGGTCGCCATCATTTGCACGGAGGTTGCCATCCTTTCCGTGGTGATGCATTCATGCGCCAATGACTCCACAAAGGCTCTGCTCATGTTCGCAATGGACTCCTCCATTCGCTCCACACTCGCAGCGACGCTGGAGACAAAACCTGCCAGAGACTCCTGCATCTGTTCCTGGAGTTCCAGCACCACTGATCTTGTGGATGGACCCAGAGGCAGAGGGTCGACATGCAGCTGAGCCGAGCTGGCAGAGTCCTGCGCCCTCCGACTAGGACTCTCCACTGCTGTCCCTGTCTCCACCATCTGCTGATGCTCACTTGTGAGCTGTGATACACCAGGTGACAACACTACTCTATGTCCCAAGGGTCCCACCGAGGTGTGAGTGTCTGCGCTGGTGCTGGGTGCGCTGAATTCTGATGACGCTGCACCCTCAGAGGTTGCAGCTTCCTCTGAGGAGTCTGGATGCTCAGGCTGTTCCTCCTGGCTAGTGGGGACGGGTGCTTGCGATGGTCCTGTGGGGGAGTAAAGGAAAGAGTCAGAGATATAATGCCAAGGTTACATGCACATTGCATATTGCAGATGATCATAAATCCATCTGTTAGAGCTTCAGATTCATTATCAGCGACTCATGCAATGTCAATGAGAGAGATGGAACACTCTTCTATCACCAGCTTGCTGTGATGCACCCGTCTGTCCGTCCACCACTTGCGTATCGTTCTCCACTCCCATGATCTCCAGGACCGCATCCTCCCAGGGGGTGAGCTGGTCTAATGAAGGTGGCCCTCCTCCTGTCCTGGCTCTTTCCCTTTTATTGTGAGCTCTCTTTTCCTGCAATGAGGGAGTCAAGTGGAGTTTGAGTGAGATTGAAGGAGTGAGTGTAGAGAATCCAAGGCATAGATGCTTAGAAGGAGACAAAGATGGAGTGAGGTGGCAAGACCAAGGGCCCTCCCTGTGTGTTGTAAGTTGTTTTCATAGCATGACAGTGATAGGGATTGTGAGGGCTGCATAGTCGAATAGTAAGGTGAATGTGACCATAGAGGGAGAGGGAATGGGTAAGGGTGCATGGATGTCAGTGTCAAGTGGGATATGGAGGAAGAGGTTGCTAAAGCTGAGTGCTGGTGAGGAGAGGCAATGGGGATCAGATCGAGGGTGAAGGGAAAGTCATACTCACTTTTGCAGTGCGTAGAAGGTCATGAAACCTCTTCCTGCACTGAAGCCAGGTTCTGCGGGTTATGGACAAAGAGTTGACCTCCTGGGCGACCTGGACCCACACAGCCTTGGTCTGCTGGGGAGGCTTCTTCCTCCCTGAGGAAGGGAAGAGCACCTCTTTGTTGGCTCTTGCTCCCTCCACTAAAGCTTGCAGGGCAACGCCATCGAACCTGGGAGCAGACCTGGGTCTTTGGCTGGCCATTCCTCCTGCAGTTGTCTCTAAGATACAAGTCCAAAAGGTTGGCAGTCTGCAGAAGAAGCAAGGCTTGTTGCAGACCTTAAATGCAGCAGCAATGATGACGTCATCGGAGGCGACTTTCAGACTGGAATAACTCATTGGCCATGGGTTCCCACACGTTGGAACTCAATTGGCCAATTAAGTTAGAATCGCATCATTCTCCCACATCGATCTAGATTCGAGTGGGCAACACGAAAAGCGGATAACACGACCCCAACCCGCCCCAGTATCAAAATCCAGCCCATAGAGTACAAAAGCAAGGAAGTTATGATGAACCTTTATAAAACACTGGTTCGGCCTCAACTGGAGTATTGTGTCTAATTCTGGGCACCGCACTTTAGGAAGGATGTGAAGGCCTTAGAGAGGGTGCAGAAAAGATTTACGAGAATGATTCCAGGGATGAGGGACTTCAGTTACGTGGATAGACTGGAGAAACTGGGGTTTTTCTCCTTAGAGCAGAGAAGGTTGAGAGGAGATTTAATAGAGGTGTTCAAAATCATGAGGGGTCTAGACAGAGTAGATAGAGAGAAACTGTTCCCATTGGCGGAAGAGTCGAGAACCAGAGGACACAGATTTAAGGTGATTGGCAGAAGAACCAAAGGCGACATGAGGAAAAACTTTTTTACGCAGCGAGTGGTTATGATCTGGAATCCACTGCCTGAAAGGGTGGTGGAGGAAGATTCAATTGTGCTTTTCAAAAGGGAATTTATTAAGTACCTGAAGGGAAAAAATTGCAGGGCTATGGGGAAAGGGCGGGGGAGTGGGACTAGCTGAAGTGCTCTTGCAGAAAGCCGGCATGGACTCGACGGGCCGAATGGTCTCCTTCTATGCTGTAACCATTCTATGATTCTATGATTTATTTCTATTGACGTCAATGGAGATAAAACTCAGGAGAGATGGAATCGGGCTGCCGATTCGCTATCAGTCAAGATCTGCCTTCTGTTGCCTGGGCCCTAAGCTCTGGAACTCCCTCCCTAAACCTCTCTACCTCTCTTTCCTCCTTTAAGACGCTCCTTAAAACCTACCTCTTTGACCAAGCTTTTGGTCATCTACCCAAATTTCTCCTTATGTGGCTCGGTGTCAAATTTTTTGTCTTATAATACTCCTGTGAAGCGCCTTGGGACGTTTTACTTTAAAGGTGCTATATAAATACAAGTTGTTGCTGTTGTTGTTGTCTCTTGCATTGTTGAAATAAAACTCACAGTGGGCCTGATCAGTGCCGATGGAGGCAGAAGTGGGCAGGAGTTGCCATCTTTGGAGATAGAAAAATGGCCAAAATTAAGGGAAATAAATCTGATAAATTGCACTAAGATTGTTGTCCGCTCGCCTGGTATCGTGAAGCCCTTCACCTTGTTTCCCCCAACCAAAGCCTGGCTTAACAGATCACCCAGTGGGTGGCAGATTAGTGCGTCAGGCAACTCAAAGTAGCGCCATGTAGCTGTGAAAGAAACATTCTTAATGAGCCAGTGCCAAGCCACAGAGTAATTGAGGCAGTCAGCTGGAGTGCCAGCTATTTTGATTACACTTACTGCTGCTTTCTTTGATGAAGTGCTTTTCCCTCTCGGTACTATGGTGTATAAGGGCTCTTAGCAGTGTGACTACAGTCCTCATTAACATCCGCGATGTGATGCAAATGACAGATCCCCTCCTGTTAGAACACACTGGGACAAAGCTCCCATCGCTCCAACCGGCTGTTCAATTATGGAACTCGAAGCCAATTAACGTTAAATTACCAAGTTGCAGATGTTTCTAAAAAGACTGCACACTCTGTGGGAAAAAACGTGGTAATCTGTAAAAGTGGAGCCAAAAGGAGCAGGAGCGGCCCCCTCCCCATCCCCCGCCTGGCTCCTCCCCGCTCACACCCCAACCCCCTCATCCCGATCTTCTCCACCCCCCCCCCCCGGGACTCACCGTTACCCCGGTTCCTGGGGTCCTCACCAGCCAACCTTTATCTTCTATGTGACCGGTGCACTGCCTCGTGGGTCGTGACTGACATCCCCAGCACACGCTCGCGTCTTGATGACGCAAGGGGACCGATTTGAAGCCAAAGTCTGGCAGGCACCCATTTCTGGGCCACAGACTTGCATTCACGTAGCGTCTTGCACAGTCTCGGGGCGTGCTTCACAGCCGATTAATTACTTTTGAGGTGTATCCATTTATATAATTACCATCCCGACACAAAGGGAGCTGACATCACCCGTCACCCCCCGTGCTCGCTGACCCACATTGGCTCCCGCTCCGCCAACACTTCACTTTTAACATTCGAATCCTTTTTTCAAATCCCTCCCTATCTCTGTAACCTTCTCCAGCCTTACAACCCTCCGAGATCTCGGCGCTCCGACAATTCTGGCTTCTTGCGTGTCCCCGATTTCCATCACCCCCACCATTGGCGGCCGTGCCTTCAGCTGCCTGGACCCTCTAAGTTGTGGAATTCCCTCCCTAAACATCTCCGTCTCTCTTTATCCTTCAGGATTCCCATTAAAACATACTTCTTTGACCAAGCTTTTCTTCAGCTGTCCAAATATCTCTTTATGTGGCCCGGTGTTAAGTTTTGTCGGACAGCGCTCCTGTGAAGTGCCTTGGGGTGTGTTACTGCATTAAAGGTGCTATATAAATGCAAGTTGTTGTCGTTGGCATGGTCTGGGAATTCAGCGGGATTGTCCTGATCTCCAGCCATGAACCCTGGGAAACGACTGTTCCTTTCCGGTTTCTGTCACTCCTCCAGGGAGCCTGGCGTTAGCCCTACGGAATCTCGGGGCCCATGTTTCACACATTGAACCAAGTCCACTGGACAATTTTCATACGAATCTAATTAAACAAGATTAAATAGTAAATGCCCGTTCAACAGGTGGATTATTGCATGTTGTGTCTAGAGTGAGCTTTTCCTACTCTGCAGGAAATACTCGACACTAATAGCGTAAAGACCCCGATAACATTGCGTGGGCGTAGGTGACCAGCTTTAGTGGTGTGCCAGTATCACGGACTGGCAATGATCTTATCACCCAATAAAAGTGTTGCACAAAGCGTTCCAGCAAGCAGCAAATGATGAAATCCATTCAGGGGTGGAGTCAGCATTCTGGGAGCAGAGCCTCGCTTTACTGTGGCTACCAGGAGCTAATTTCCTTGCAGGGTTCTCAGGCCAGCGTACACAGTTCAAAAGCAAGGAAGTTATGGTAAACCTTTATAAACCACTGGTTAGGCCTCAGCTGGAGCATTGTGTCCAATTCACCACACTTCAGGATGGATGTCAAGACTTTGGAGAGGGTGCAGAGGAGATTTATTAGAATGGTGCCAGGGATGAGGGACTTCAGTTATGTGGAGAGACTGGAGAAGCTGGGGTTGTTCTCCTTAGAGTAGAGAAGGTTAAAGGGACATTTAAAAGAAAGAAAGAATTGCATTTATATAGCGCCTTTCACGAACACTGGACGTCTCAAAGTGCTTTACAGCCAATGAAGTACTTTTAAAGAGGAGTCACTGTTGTAATGTGGCAGCCAATTTGCACACAGCAAGCTCCCACAAACAGCAATGTGATAATGACCAGATAATCTGTTTTTGTTACGTTGGATGAGGGATAAATATTGGTCAGGACACCAGGGAGAACTCCCCTGATCTT
Source organism: Squalus acanthias (assembly GCA_030390025.1). Taxonomy (NCBI): domain Eukaryota; kingdom Metazoa; phylum Chordata; class Chondrichthyes; order Squaliformes; family Squalidae; genus Squalus; species Squalus acanthias. The sequence continues at coordinate 44,145,171 of CM059448.1, read as the reverse complement.
TTTCGAAATAGTGCCATGGGATCTTTTACGTCCACCTGATAGAGCAGACGGGGCCTCGGCTTAACGTCTCATCCGAAAGACAGCTCCTCTGACAGTGCAGCACTCCCTCAGTACTGCACTGAAGTGTCAGCCTAGCTTTATATGCTCAAGTCCCTGGAGTGGGACTTTGAACCCACAACCTTTTGACTCTGAGGCGAGTGTGCTACCCACTGAGCCACAGCTGACAGATTTAATAGAGGTGTTCAAAATTATGAGGGGTTTTGATAGAGTAGATGGGGAGAGACTGTTTCCAGTGGCCGGAGAGTCAGTAATCAGAGGATACAGAATGGACAAAGAGTAGGAATAATGGATATGTACTTGAATTGGAAGGAAGTGACTCGAGGTGTCGCACAAGGATCTGTGCAGGGGCCTCATCTATTCAGTATATTTATTAATGACTTAGATAACACAATAGGCAGTCATATATCCAAGTTTGCCACTGACACAAAGATTGGTGGCATAGTAAGTAGTGTAAAATTACAAAGAGGCATTGATAGACTAAGTGAGTGGGCAAAACTGTGGCAGATGGATTTCAACGCAGGTTAAGTGTGCGGTCATCCATTTTGGACCAAAAAAGCATAGATACGAGTATTTATTAAATGGTGAATAGCTCGGAACAGTGGAGGTCTAAAGAGATTTAGGGGTCCATGTACACAGATCACTAAAATATAGTGGTCAGGTTCAAAAAGTAATCAAAAAAGGAAACGGAATATTAGCCTTTAATCTAGAGGGCTAGAACATAAAAGAGAAGTTTTGCTACACTTACAGTGATACAAAGCCCTGGTTAGACCACATCTGGGGCACTGTGTACAGTTCTGGGCACTGCACCTTAGAAAGGATATATTGGCCTTGGAAGGAGTGCAGCGCAGATTCACCAGAATGTTACCAGGGCTCCAAGGATTAGATTATGAGGAGAGATTACGTAAACTAGGCTTGTATTCCCTGGAATATAGAGGGTTAAGGCGTGATTTGATTGAGGTTTTTAGGGTATTGATAGGGTAGATAGAGAGAAACTTTTTTCTGCTGGTGGGGGAGTCTAGGACAAGGGGACATAAGCTTAAAATCAGAGCCAGGCCGTTGAGGAGATGTGTTAGGAAACACTTCTTCACACAAAGGGTGGTAGAAGTGTGGAACTCTCTCCCACAAAAAGCGGTAGATGCTAGCTCAATTAATAGTTTTAAATCTGAGATTTTTGGTTATTAAGAGGTATGGAGCCAAAGCAGGCGGATGGAGTTAGGATGCAGATCAACCACGATCTCAGTGAATGGCACAACAGGCTCGAGGGCTAAATGGCCCACTCCTGTTCCTATGTCTCATCCGATAGACGGCACTTCCGACAGTGCAGCCTAGATTATGTACTGAAGTTTCTGGAGTGGGAGCTTGAACCCACAACCTTCTGACCCAAAGGCAAGAGTGCTACCACTGAGCCAAGGCTGAAAGCACAACGCTACACTAGAAAAGGATTTTGGAAGATAAGTAAAAATTACTTGAAAAGAGGAGATTTTACCAACAGTGAGCTGGATATTCACATGGGGCAGGTTGCGTAGGCGGGCAGGTGGGGTGGTGTTTCGGACAGGAGACCTGGAAGTCTGGGTTTCCCCGCATGCTGTGCAGTTTTAATTGGCTTGGCTTCCAGTCAGGGCGGGAAGCACTCTGGAGGAGGCCGCAGGACCAGGTAGGCCTGATCCCCGACCCCAGGTGGGGTTGATTCCCGGACCCGGGCAGGGGTCCAATCCTGAAGAGGGGTTCCGATCCCTGACCCTGGGGGAGAGGGGCCTGGAGTAAGGGGGGCCTTTGTATGGGGCGGTGGGGGGGGCGGTGGTCTGATGGTGGAGGAGCTTGGGGGGCTCAGGGGGACGCACTCCTGCTCCTCCCGGCCCACCAGGAGGGCTCCCCGAGGCTGTCCTCGCCTCGTTGCAACTGTCGAGTGTCCCAAGGTCCAGGAAACTGGGCCGGCCACAGTTAAACCTGCAAAGTAGGTTAAATCCGAGGCTACCAACCTCATTAACATATTTAAAATGCCTGGGAGCGGCTTGGCTGCCCACCCTTTGTCCCGCCTCAGTAAAACGCGGAATGCAGCGGGTTGAAGCTGGCGTCCCGACACGCTCGGAATGTTTGCCCATTTAACCCCGCTACCCGCACCTGCTCACCCGTGTTAAAATCCCCCCCCACCCCCCCGTGTGTCTGTTTTCAGTGTGTGACAAACAGAAAGAGGGCAGGTATCACTGTAGTTCAAAGGATTGCGTGCTTGACTCCCGACTGGAATATGAGTTCAACTCCCACGGTCGCCTCTGACTTCAACCGCCTCATTTTATTGGGTGTTGCCAGGTCTTGGAGTGGCTGTTGTACAGAGCACAGGGCATGCTGCGAGGCTGGCACTGCCCCCACTCGCTCAGCTTGTACTGTTCCTCCTTCTAGGTGGATAATGGAACGGCATTGATGGCAGCTACCACTAACTCCGGGAAGTGGACCATCCAATCCTCATGTTGGAGGAAACTATTTGACGGAGACTTGCTAGAAATTTGCATTCAGAGCCGGGTCCAGTGCTTCTTGTATCGTGACAGGGTTTCCCATCGAGTCACCAGATGAGCCTCAGTTCTTGTGGATACACTGATGGGAGCAGAGCCTGATTCTGGATGGACATCTATAGCTGCACATATGGCATTGGACGCCAGATGAATTGAGAAGCCTGTACATAGAGTGGATTATAGTGAGAGTGAGCACAACTGTGACAGTTGGAGTTCAATGTGGGGATGTGTGAGGTCATCCACTTTGGATCTGAGAAAGAAATATCGGAGTATTTTCTTAATGGTGAGAGACTAGGAGCTGTAGAGGAGTTTAGAGGAATGAAGGGAATTAAGGGATATGGGGATAGTGTGGGAAGGTGGAGTTGAGGTAGTCGATCAGCCATGATCTTATTGAATGGCGGAACAGACTCGAAGAGCCAAACGGCCTCCTTCTGCTCCTATTTCTTATGTTCTTATGTTCTTATAAAGGGAATTGGGTGCCCATGTACACAAACCACTAAAGGTACAAAAAATAATCAAAAAAGCGAATGGAATGTTGGCCTTTATCTCAGGGGGGCTGAAATACAAAAGTGATGAAGTGATGCTTCAGTTGTACAGAGCCTGGGTCAGACCCCATCTGGAGCACTGCATTCCGTCCTGGGCACTGAACCTTAGGATGGATATATTGGCCTTGGAGGGGGTACAGTGCAGATTCACCAGGTTGATAGCAGGGCTTAAAGGTTTAAATCATGAGGAGAGGTTGCACAGACTTGGCTTGTATTCCTTTGAGTTTAGAAGGTTGAGAGTGATCTGATTAAGGTATTTAAAATGATTCGATCGGGTAGATACAGCGAAACTAGTCCCTCTGGTGGTGGAATCCAAAACAAGAGGGCACAATCTTAAAATTAGAGCTCGGCTGTTCAGGGGTGATGTCAGGAAGCACTCTTTCACCCAAAGGGTTGTGGAAATCTGGAACTCTCTTCCCAAAAGGCTGTGGATGCTGGGGGTCAGATACCCACTAGACGCTATAGTAACAGGTCTGGTTTGTTAGCATCAGAGGAACATTGGAACAGGAGGAGGCCGTTCAGCCCCTCAAGCCTGTTCCACCATTCAGTTAGCTCCTGGCTGATCTGAATCTTAACTCCAGCAACCCACCCTGGTTCCATAATCCCTTAATATCCTTGCCTAACAAACATCTACCAATCCATTACATTTGGTTTCTGCTGCTCATCATTTCTGAATAGCAGGTGCTGGAATTTTATCGTGGTTTATGCAGAATCACAGTGAGAATATTAACATAATATCACATGTGAGACATAATGGCCCAAAAATTAGTGAGTGAGCCTTCGTGCGAGGGTAAGGCCTTCCCGCGATCTCTCACTGCGCGCTGGCTTTTTCAGTCCGAGCTCGCACGAACTTGATGTTCTGGACAGCAGCTGTGCAGTGCTTTCGTATCCCACAGGCGTAGTTAATTCATGCGAGCTGTGGGATCATGTGACTCAGTTAGAGCCAATGGCAGCACACCATCTTTCATTCATAGCTTTCACAGCACGGCTGTGAAAGCTATGAATACTATACCCCCCCAAAAGAACAGCTAAACCTCAATTAAATTAAAAAAACAAACCATCACATTAATAAAATAAGTATAGTTAAATAAATTAACCATTTTAAACAAAAAATTAAATTTTTGAAAAATTTAAAATCTTATAAAAATAAACTTACCTGTCTTTAAAGTCTCTAAAAAAGATATACCTGTTAAAAAAAATTCAAAATAATACTTAATTAAGTACTTACCTTGTTAAAAGAGGGTCTTACACCTCCTTTCTTTATGTCTAAAATCTTCCATGCTTACCTGCGCGTCCAAAGCACTAAGTGCACTGCGTCCGCGCAGCCTGTAGCGCGCACGCGGTTCACCTAGGAACCGCCCCCTTTTGAATTCACCAAGTGCTGGTTTTCAGCGCATGCGCAGTGCATGCAGAAAACCGGCAATTGGAGACAGAATACGCGAGAGTACACAGTGCGTACTCTCGCGTAGCGGCACTAATTTTTGGGCCAATAGATCCATCAGACATGAGCCAGCCAATTAAAGACTGATTAAATAGTTGGCATTAAAAACTTGTTTGAGCCTTGACTCAGAGTGAATCTCAGAGCCTCGACAGATGAGAAATAGGTGATCAATCCTTGCTGATACAATCACAGAAAACTGTCAAACAGCTCAAGAGTCAGTGGAAAAATGAGAATTCCCTGGAGTCAGGACAAACAGAATGCTTTATTAGGATTTCTTCTCGGAGGGTTAGTTTGGGTTGTTTATTGGCCCAGTCAAGGCTCCCATTAGTCTACAATTGTACAGACCGCATGGTGACTGGTGTCCACATACTGCTGCTGGAAGCCCGGGCAGTTTCCGACTGCCATGTCTTCTTTACCTCCTCTGCTGTACTTAGGTGGAAAATAATACAGTAGCTCAGCACTCGCACCCCTACATTGCATCATTCAGCAATGGGATTTTCTTGTTTGTAAGTAAAATGATACATATAGAACTTTAAATAATTTACTTAAGTTTTATGATCCTAACCACCTAAACAGGAGGCACCAATACACCAGCCTATCTATCCACCTATCGATCTTTCTATATTTCTGTCAATCCATCCATTGATCTGTCTATATATCCATTCATCTATCCAACTATCTTCCATCTATCTATTTCTCTATCTATCTACCTATCCATCCATCTATTTAACTGCCATCTATCTATCTATGCATCTTCTTCCATCTATCTCCTCTACCTATCCATCAATCTGTTTGTCTATATCTATCCATCCATCTCTATCGATCTATCCTTCTGTCTACCTTCCATTTATCACTTTCTCTATATATCTACCCATCCATCTACCTAACTCTCATCCATCTCCCTCTCTATCTATGCATCTATCTATTGTATCTTCCATTTACTGAATAAATGTTATGATTTATCAGAGCTATGCAAGATGACAATATATATATCGGGAATTTGGGCAAGGAGGTCAGTGGATCTGATTCATGGTCCACACAAGTTTCCATTCATTAAAATTAAAATCAATTCTCTAAAATGTTTGAAGGAGAGTGTGGATGAACACAAGCAGCTCCATTCTGCTCCCTGTACCCTCATAGCATGGCAGATCCCAAACTCCTCCCCAGTAGTCCCACATCTGACTTCCCAGTGCTTTCAGACCCTACAAACCCTCTCGCCAATCCTCCTAGATCAATGGAACTCTCCCCATTATGACAGCATCTTGGGGCCAGCCCCCTGCTCCCAGTCGCCAACACCTGGTCTCCTCTTCCCAAACCACACATCTCCATCCACTCCTCCTATATTCCAAGACCCCAGATGTTTGCATACCACAGGACACCCTCCATGCTTCCAGATCCTGGGACACTCATTCTAGTGCTCCCAGACCCCGTCCAGTGTCCCCTAACTCCAAGACCCCTCGTCAACTGTTCACAACCCTCCAATCCTCGCAATTCCCCTCCCAGTGCTGCTACACTGCAGGGAGGGCACCCTTCTAATATGCCCAAACCCAAATACCACCCTCCCATCACTCCCACACCCCAGCATCCCTTTACATCATTGCTACATCCAAAAAATCACTCCCAGTCCCAGGGCCCACCTCTCTGTACTCCCACACCCACAACATCCCCAATGTCCCGACACCCACCACATCCCCAATGTCCCGACACCCACCACATCCCCAATGTCCCGACACCCACAACATCCCCAATGTCCCGACACCCACAACTTCCCCAATGTCCCGACACCCACAACATCCCCAATGTCCCGACACCCACCACCTCCCCAATGTCCCGACACCCACAACTTCCCCAATGTCCCCACACCCACAACATCCCCAATGTCCCGACACCCACCACATCCCCAATGTCCCGACACCCACCACATCCCCAATGTCCCGACACCCACCACATCCCCAATGTCCCGACACCCACAACTTCCCCAATGTCCCCACACCCACAACATCCCCAATGTCCCGACACCCACCACCTCCCCAATGTCCCGACACCCACAACTTCCCCAATGTCCCCACACCCACAACATCCCCAATGTCCCGACACCCACCACATCCCCAATGTCCTGACACCCACCACCTCCCCAATGTCCCCACACCCACAACATCCCCAATGTCCCGACACCCACCACATCCCCAATGTCCCGACACCCACAACTTCCCCAATGTCCCCACACCCACAACTTCCCCAATGTCCCCACACCCACAACATCCCCAATGTCCCGACACCCACAACATCCCCAATGTCCCACACCCACAACTTCCCCAATGTCCCAACACCCACCACCTTCCCCAATGTCCCGACATCCACAACATCCCCAATGTCCCACACCCACAACTTCCCCAATGTCCCCACACCCACAACTTCCCCAATGTCCCAACACCCACAACATCCCCAATGTCCCACACCCACAACATCCCCAATGTCCCACACCCACAACTTCCCCAATGTCCCACACCCACAACTTCCCCAATGTCCCGACACCCACCACCTTCCCCAATGTCCCGACACCCACAACTTCCCCAATGCCCCGACACCCACAACATCCCCAATGTCCCGACACCCACAACTTCCCCAATGTCCCGACACCCACATCATCCCCAATGTCCCCACACCCACATCATCCCCAATGTCCCGACACCCACATCATCCCCAATGTCCCACACCCACAACTTCCCCAATGTCCCCACACCCACAACATCCCCAATGTCCCGACACCCACAACTTCCCCAATGTCCCGACACCCATCACCTTCCCCAATGTCCCGACACCCACATCATCCCCAATGTCCCGACACCCACATCATCCCCAATGTCCCACACCCACAACTTCCCCAATGTCCTGACACCCACAACTTCCCCAATGTCCCGACACCCACATCATCCCCAATGTCCCACACCCACAACTTCCCCAATGTCCTGACACCCACAACTTCCCCAATGTCCCCACACCCACAACATCCCCAATGTCCCGACACCCACATCATCCCCAATGTCCCACACCCACAACTTCCCCAATGTCCCCACACCCACAACATCCCCAATGTCCCGACACCCACCACATCCCCAATGTCCCGACATCCATCACCTTCCCCAATGTCCCGACACCCACATCATCCCCAATGTCCCGACACCCACAACTTCCCCAATGTCCCGACACCCATCACCTTCCCCAATGTCCCCACACCCACATCTTCCCCAATGTCCCGACACCCACATCTTCCCCAATGTCCCGACACCCACAACTTCCCCAATGTCCCGACACCCACAACTTCCCCAATGTCCCGACACCCACAACTTCCCCAATGTCCCGACACCCACAACTTCCCCAATGTCCCGACACCCACAACATCCCCAATGTCCCGACACCCATCACCTTCCCCAATGTCCCGACACCCACAACTTCCCCAATGTCCCGACACCCACAACTTCCCCAATGTCCCGACACCCACAACTTCCCCAATGTCCCGACACCCACATCTTCCCCAATGTCCCAACACCCATCACCTTCCCCAATGTCCCGACACCCACCACATCCCCAATGTTCCCGACACCCATCACCTTCCCCAATGTCCCGACACCCACCACATCCCCAATGTTCCCACACCCAACCAACTTTCCTAACGTTCCGACAACCACCACCCCCGTCTTAGTGTTCCCACATCCCAGAACATCTTCCCACTACTGCCACATACAGCATCAGTCTTGTACCACTTCCAGCCTCCAAACAAATCACCCCTGGTACTCACCGACTCTGCATCCTGACTCACATTACTCCAACATCCAAGGGCCTCTTTCTGCACAGTGCCCAGTCCCAACATTCGTAATCCCCTCACACCCCACTAGGCCCGTTCCAGCACGGCTAGCCCACAGAATCACTGCTCTCCCTTGCTGTTATACTGCCCAGAAGTACCTGCAACCTGAAACCACCTGTCTGCCATCTTCCTGGGCTAGAAAAACAATTAAGATGCAAAACTGAGTTCATCGCCAAACAACAGAATGATAATTAAAGTCTCTGATTTACAATTTCAATGAAAATATGGTTATAATTGTGTAATTTGAAGCCACAGTTACTGCTAACACTCCATGAATATTGTGTAATAAACATCGATTCACTTATTCCGTCTCCATACATCAATGGCCCTGACAATACATTGTATGTAACATGGGATAAACTACCAGTTCACTCCGAGCAATGCCACAGGAGAGCGGCTAGTGGATAGATCAGGATCAGTGGGGTGATTTTGGTATGTGGCCCCTGTCAGGCGGGGGGTGAGCGGTGATGTAATTGGGAGGCCCGATCAGTCTGGGTGGAGGTGAGCTGCCAGCGTTAGTCACGCTGCTTATAGGCAGCCGCTCGTTGGGAAGGCGGGCAGGGCAGGTGCTCATCGTGGGCCTCAGAATCCTCTTAAAGGGGAAGGCTGGAGGCATCGGGTGTGTTCAGTGTCAGGCACATTTAAAGCGCACAGCCGGCAGCAAGGAGATGAACTTTAAGAAGCCTTTAAAACTCCCAAAAGAATGAATAACACATGAGCACCAGGCCTGGCTCCAGCTTCCCCTCACTGCTGCGAGCACGATAAATGGCCACCTCACGACCTATACTGCCCATGGTCCGTGGGTGGGTCACGACCTATACTGCCCATGGTCCGCGGGTGGGTCACGACCTATACTGCCCATGGTCCGTGGGTGGGTCACGACCTATACAGCCCATGGTCCGCGGGTGGGTCACGACCTATACTGTCCATGGTCCGCGGGTGGGTCACAACCTATACTGCCCATGGCCCATGGGTGGGTCACGACCTATACTGCCCATGGTCCGTGGGTGGGTCACGACCTATACTGCCCATGGCCCATGGGTGGGTCACGACCTATACTGCCCATGGTCCGTGGGTGGGTCACGACCTATACTGTCCATGGTCCGCGGGTGGGTCACGACCTATACTGTCCATGGTCCGCGGGTGGGTCACGACCTATACTGCCCATGGTCCGTGGGTGGGTCACGACCTATACTGTCCATGGTCCGAGAGTGGGTCACGACCTATACTGCCCATGGTCCGTGGGTGGGTCACGACCTATACTGCCCATGGTCCGAGAGTGGGTCACGACCTATACTGCCCATGGTCCGTGGGTGGGTCACGACCTATACTGCCCATGGTCCGAGAGTGGGTCACGACCTATACTGTCCATGGTCCGCGGGTGGGTCACGACCTATACTGCCCATGGTCCGTGGGTGGGTCACGACCTATACTGTCCATGGTCCGAGAGTGGGTCACGACCTATACTGCCCATGGTCCGAGAGTGGGTCACGACCTATACTGTCCATGGTCCGAGAGTGGGTCACGACCTATACTGCCCATGGTCCGCGGGTGGGTCACGACCTATACTGCCCATGGTTCGTGGGTGGGTCACGACCTATACTGTCCATGGTCCGCGGGTGGGTCACGACCTATACTGTCCATGGTCCGAGAGTGGGTCACGACCTATACTGTCCATGGTCCGCGGGTGGGTCACGACCTATACTGCCCATGGTCCGTGGGTGGGTCACGACCTATACTGTCCATGGTCCGAGAGTGGGTCACGACCTATACTGCCCATGGTCCGAGAGTGGGTCACGACCTATACTGTCCATGGTCCGAGAGTGGGTCACGACCTATACTGCCCATGGTCCGCGGGTGGGTCACGACCTATACTGCCCATGGTTCGTGGGTGGGTCACGACCTATACTGTCCATGGTCCATGGGTGGGTCACAACCTATACTGTCCATGGTCCGAGAGTGGGTCACGACCTATACTGTCCATGGTCTGAGAGTGGGTCACGACCTATACTGCCCATTGTCTGTGGGTGGGTCACGACCTATACTGCCCATGGTCCGTGGGTGGGTCACGACCTATACTGCCCATGGTCCGCGGGTGGGTCACGACCTATACTGCCCATGGTCCGAGAGTGGGTCACGACCTATACTGCCCATGGTCCATGGGTGGGTCACAACCTATACTGTCCATGGTCCGCGGGTGGGTCACGACCTATACTGCCCATGGTCTGTGGGTGGGTCACGACCTATACTGTCCATGGTCCGAGAGTGGGTCACGACCTATACTGCCCATGGTCTGTGGGTGGGTCACGACCTATACTGCCCATGGTCCGAGAGTGGGTCACGACCTATACTGTCCATGGTCCGAGAGTGGGTCACGACCTATACTGTCCATGGTCCGAGAGTGGGTCACGACCTATACTGTCCATGGTCCGAGAGTGGGTCACGACCTATACTGTCCATGGTCCGAGAGTGGGTCACGACCTATACTGCCCATGGTCCGCGGGTGGGTCACGACCTATACTGCCCATGGTTCGTGGGTGGGTCACGACCTATACTGTCCATGGTCCGCGGGTGGGTCACGACCTATACTGTCCATGGTCCATGGGTGGGTCACAACCTATACTGTCCATGGTCCGAGAGTGGGTCACGACCTATACTGTCCATGGTCTGAGAGTGGGTCACGACCTATACTGCCCATTGTCTGTGGGTGGGTCACGACCTATACTGCCCATGGTCTGTGGGTGGGTCACGACCTATACTGCCCATGGTCTGTGGGTGGGTCACGACCTATACTGCCCATGGTCTGTGGGTGGGTCACGACCTATACTGCCCATGGTCTGTGGGTGGGTCACGACCTATACTGCCCATGGTCTGTGGGTGGGTCACGACCTATACTGCCCATGGTCTGTGGGTGGGTCACGACCTATACTGCCCATGGTCCGCGGGTGGGTCACGACCTATACTGCCCATGGTCCGCGGGTGGGTCACGACCTATACTGCCCATGGTCTGTGGGTGGTTTGAGGAAGTAGCAGTGACAGCACCGATTGGCACGAAAAGAGTGTTGGTGGTCATGACGAGGTCACTGACCCCGGTTTGATGATATTAATCAGTCGCTAATGGTTCTAGTGGGAGCGCCGCCTGGAAATCAGAATGTGGTGGATTCCGGCGGTAAATCCGCAGATTTTCCCCCATCAAGTTTTCATCTCTTTACTGCCCTGTTTAAACGGAGAGTTGGTGGTACGGAATTCAGCTCCAGTGCGTCTGTCATACTGAAACACACGCAAAATCATAGGCACGTTGGGGGTAAATTGTGAAAACAGGTGATAGCGAATCGGCAGCAAATGTTATACTCTGCCCAATAAGAACATAAGAAATAGGAGCAGGAGTCGGCCATTCGCCCCTCGAGCCTGCTCTGCCATTCAATAAGATCATGGCTGATCTTCTACCTCAACTCCACTTTCCCGCCCGATCCCTATATCCCTTGATTTCCTTAATATCCCAAAATCTATTGATCTCTGCCTTGAATATACTCAATGACTGAGCCTCCACAGCCCTCTGGGGGAGAGAATTCCAAAGATTCAAAATCCTTTGAGTGAAGAAATTTCTCCTCATCTCAGTCCTAAATGGCCAACCCCTTATCCTGATACTGTGACCCCTGGTTCTAGACACCCCAGCCAAGGGAAAAATCCTCCCAACATCTACCCTGTCAAGCCCTGTAAGAATTTTATATGTTTCAATGAGATCCCCTCTCATTCTTCTAAATTCTAGGGAATTTAGGCCTTGTCTCCTCAATCTCTCCTCATCGAACAATTTTCTTTTCCATTTGGAAAAGGCTGGTGGCCAGCAGACATTGGAGAGGACCTGGTTGTAGGGGAGAAAAAACTTAATGACCTCACCAGGAGGGCCAAGGTACCTTTTATCTATACACAGCACCAACTAGCAGGGGCATCTGCCCATACCTTCTTTCACATCCTCTTTTCCTTCCCATGGTAGTCCATGCCTTGCACTGTGCACCTTCCATGATCTCCTTTGCCTTGTATTCCTTCCTTCAGCACAAATCTGCCCATGATAACCTACTGAGAAGCTTGTCTTGCCCAGCATCCAAATATCCAAATGGTTAGGGTTAGGTTAATATTAGGGGTAGGGTTAGGGTTAGGTGAGGGTTATGGTTTGCGTTTGGGTTAGGGTTAGGATCATCATGTCTCTATTGACTACTTGATGACATTTGTCTGCCGTCATGACAATTAGAAATTCTCAGTTCTTCTCTGATTGCAGGAGAAGACAGCCCATAACAAGAGAGAGAACATTCATAGAGGGAGGAGCCCTAACATCTATCCTCTAACCTATGAGAGGAGGAAACAAGAACTGGGAAGAGAGGCCATAAAGGGTTCTGGAGATGGAGAAGCAGGAGGAAAGGTCCCAGCTCAGTGTTTGTCGTAATCTCCTCCTGATCTTTCTTCTCACCCTATCCTCTCATTCACTCTCTGGCAACAAAGCACGCACTGAACAACTTTACAAGGTCACTCCTACTGCTGAAAGGTATCTGTGAAGGTTTCTCATAAGGTAACCTCTTTCTTTGAGTCAGAAGGTTGTAGGATCAAGCCCCATTCCAGAAACTGAGGAAAATAATCGAGACTGACACTTCAGTGCAGTACTGAGGGAATGTTGCTCTGTCGGAGATGCCATGTTTTGGTAGAGGCACTATAGTTGAAGACATAATTGTGTAGGGCATGAAGAAGATGTTAAGTATAGATGGAGTATCACCTAAAGTCATAAAATTTGGTGTGGAACCTTTAAGCACCATCTTGGCATATTTAAATGAGGCCGTACATGCCTGAAGCTTGGCCTCAGTTCCCCCTGACCTCTATCGTTGGTGAATTAAACCACCCACCACCCCCCCCACCTCCGCCCCCCCCACACCTCCGCCCCCCACCCCCCCCCTCCACCTCCGCCCCACCAAACAAGTTGTGCACACGGGATTGGGCATCTGGATTTCTGACCTGTGTTTGCTGTGTGTGAGGTCCCATAAAGGGGCACTGTCATAATGGTTCGATTGTTTTTCTGTACCGAGGACAGCCCATTGATATGACCAGTGGCGCCAATCATGCCCAGTTATCTATTGTTTAACTGGAATTTAAAAACAGCTTGCAAACTTTATTCTGGTGGTTGTAAGGCAGAATTTGAATAGCGTTTCTGTGAGCAGGTTGTTCCAGGACTTGAACCTACCAAAAAGCTTCCAATAAAATGGCGGTGCCCTTTAAATTAGGCCTGCAGGTTGAAAGCGGGCAACGAGGCCAGGCCAAGAAACCAGGAAGAAACATGGTCATTGACAATAAGACAAGTCATAACAGGAATCATGTTAAAGCTAAAAGGGGTTACTGAGACCACTGCTCTCCGATTAACACGTGTGCTGGGCAGTGCCGGACGTAGGGAAGTTGTTAAGGGTTTATTTTTATTCGAATATTAAACTGCAAACAGAGAAGAGTCTCATGGAACAAAAATGGAATTTGACCGATTCAGTCACCATAAATCAGTGGCTCTGACCATAGCGGATTATTAGGAAATAAGAGTATCATTGTATACATGTTTTATAAAGGAGCATCCTGTAACTAACTGAGCCAACAGCGTGAGAGAGCTAAATGAACACTCCATCGCAAAGAGATAATCTTTGAAGTACAAAGAGTTAATGAATATCCCCACTGATGATAATGGACCTTTTTCACATCCTCGGCTCAATAACTTCTCCCAGCAAAGCCCCTGATGGTGTGAGCAGCACTCACTTAACAAATAAAAGCATTAAAAATATAAACAGAAAACTGAAATAAAGCAATGAAAAGCTCATTAGAAATATCTCTGATTCTTTAATAAGAAATCCTAATGTCAAGGTTCTCTCTTCAAAGCATTACTTCATGACAAGAATGTCTCAAGCAGTTTTAAATTCATCACTAAAGGGACACCCTCCGTGTGTCAGCTGTGGCTCAGTGGGTAGCACACTCGCCTCTGAGTCAGAAGGTTGTGGGTTCAAGTCCCACTCCAGAGACTTGAGCACATAAAGCTAGGCTGACACTCCAGTGCAGTGCTGAGGGAGCGCTGCACTGTTGGAGATGCCGTCTTTCGGATGAGATGTTAAACCGAGGCCCCGTCTGCTCTCTCAGGTGGACGTAAAAGATCCTATGGCACAATTTCAAAGAAGAGCAGAGGAGTTATCCCTGGTGTTCTGGCCAATATTTATCCCTCAACCAACATAACAAAAACAGATTATCTGGTCATTATCACATTGCTGATTGTGGGAGCTTGCTGTGCACATAATTGGCTGCTGCGTTTCCCACATTACAACAGTGACTACACTTCAAAAAAGTACTTCATTGGCTGTAAAGTGCTTTGAGATGTCCGGTGGTTGTGGAAGGCGCTATAGAAATGCAAGTCTTTCTTTTTTTTCTCTATAGGCCCTGCCATCTTCTCTGTGTTTCTGAGGCTGTGAGGACGTTTTCCCAGGTAGCCCTTCCTCCTGCTCGATGGAAGACTTCGATCTAGACCTGCCCGCAACCTGAATGGTAGGGTGTGTGTATTGTAAGTATAGGTGCACTAGGTAGAACAGCCATAGTAAGCTTTTCTTTATATATGTGTGTGTGTGGTAAGAGATAAGCAATATAGCCAGTTAGGAGAATGTAAGGGATTAATAGAGCTAGTAATGGATGCGCTAGAGGGAGATAAGAAGGGAAGCCTATAACTGATATTCACGGTTTCTCATTAGTCAACACAAATAACAGAAACTGGTGGTGTTGCACAGGTGCATTGGAAGGGATTACCTAATGAACATCGCTTTACGTGGTGACGTAGTGGATTAGCTTACTCTCATATTTAACCAGACGATGGTGGGGCGGCTTGATGTATTAGCATCAGGCTAGGGGATGTGATTAGCCCAATAACACCAGAGCTCCTGAGGGACTCCGATCTAGACTGGCTGAGGCCACCGTGAGCAATCAAGACGACACGCTTACTGTATCCCTGCTGAGTCCTTTGAATGTGAGTTACAATCGGTACCAGTCTCACGGGCACTGCCTGTAAAGGGTTGGGTTATATCATTGATTTGATAAATAAAGACTATTAACCAGATGCCCCAGTGTTTCATCATCCGTGAACTTGTATTTGGATATATGACAATATCCTATAAAATCTTCTGACAAATGGGACCAATCACTGC